>JAEIGQ010000124.1:600000-1018432 GCA_018904275.1 Lordiphosa clarofinis | reverse complement strand
TTGACAAGCGCCTCATATTTTATACCCGTTACTCGTAGTAAAAAGCGTTTACTAAAGTCGTGCAAATGTATGTAACAGGCAGAAGGAATCATTTCCGACCATATAAAGTATATATATTCTTGATAAGTATCAACAGCCGAGTCGATATAGACATGTCGGTCTGTCCGTCTGACCGTCATCTGTCTGTATGAACACCTAGATCTCAGAGATGGTAAGAGATAGAGGTTTGACATGTATGGGACAAATGCTTCTTTTTTCTGCACGCAGATCAAGTTTATTTCAAATTTTTGCCACTCCCCCTCCTGCCCCGCAATTTGGAAAAAACTTTATATCTCCTACAATTTTAAATATAGACGATTCGTACCTTCTAGAGATCGTTAGTAATTAGCAAAATGTATCGATTTGCCAAAGAAATAAAAAAGATCGGATGAGCGGTTCTCAAGTTATGAGCAAAAAGTAAATCACGCTCCCCCAACCCCACCCACCTTATTACAACTAACACCGCACAATTTTAAAGAGAGAGAAGGAAAGAGAGGGAGCGAGAGAGAAAAAAGAGAGAGACTTTGACATGAGCGCAGCAACAGCATTGCATTCAGCTTCTACTCCAGGTACAGAGTATGTTATAGTCGGGCTTGACCGACTTTCTCACTTGTTATACCCGTTACTCGTAGAGTAAAAAGGGTATACTAAAGTCGTGCAAATGTATGTAACAGGCAGAAGGAATCATTTCCGACCATATAAAGTATATATATTCTTGATCAGCATGAACAGCCGAGTCGATATAGCTATGTCCGTCTGTCCGTCCGTCCGTCTGTCCGTCTGTCCGTCTGTCTGTATGAACACCTAGATCTCAGAGATGGTAAGAGATAGAGGTTTGACATGTATGGGACAAATGCTTCTTTTTTCTGCATGCAGATCAAGTTTGTTTCAAATTTTGGCCACGCCCCCTCCCGCCCCCGCAATTTGGAAAAAACGTTATATCTCCTACATTTTTAAAGATAGACGATTTGTTTCTTCTAGAGATAGTTAGTAATTAGCAAAATGAATCGATTTGAATTCGAATGATGAAGATCGGATGAACGGTTCTCAAGTTATAAGCAAAAAAGTGAACCGAGCCCCCTCGCTACCCCCCTCCCACCGTAAAAAAAATGTTGCATACTTTTCGGATGGTTACCCTAAGGAACGCAGGAACACTGTTAAACATGTTTTTCATGAGTAACGGGTATATCGAAGTCGGTTAGAGCCGACTTTAACTTATGCTCTCGTTTTTATTTTGTTTTTGTACAAAAACACACATACATACACACAAAGCATACACTCTTTCTCGCACTCTTATTAAAACAGCTTATTATTAGCCTTTTTGACCCACTTCGCGAACAAATTTTCCAACATTTCTACCTTAGTGCGCGCATGCATAACTAAACGAAAGTCTATGCCAAATCTTACATCTGTAGGATTAGCAGTTTTGGCGGTAGGTTGATAATTTGTCAGTCAGTATGTCAGTCCGTCGGGCCTATTATAGTCTGCGAGATCGACGCGTTCATACAGACAGACAGACTGACCGACAGACGGACGGACGGACAGTCGCACAGGCAAAATAGTTAGAGTCTTGAGAGTTTTTTTGGGATAGTTAGAAAGTAGCATTATGTATCGATTTGCTAAAGAAGTGATAAAGATCGGATGAGCGGTTCTCAATTAGTGAGCAAAAGAACCTGCCCACTACGACCTTATCTGATCAGACTTTTCAAGTTGTGTTCGAGATCCTTTAAAGAAATGGCAAGTACCTGACAGGTTACTGGTTAAATTGCGTAGGCATTTGATAATCATTCAGTAAAACAGTTATTTCATTTACCGTATTTTTTTTTGTGTTTTCGGCTTTGTTATATTTACACGTTTTATTTAAAAACTAATGTATATCTCTGAAGTGTTATTTCTTTTTGCAGTTTTGGCGGTAACTATTAATTCAAGTATCACTCCTGAATGATTGATTGGCTTCTTTAAGATTCATTCGATTCATGGAGGCTTCGAGGAGGATATGCTAAGCGAGCATAATCGCTTGCGGAAATTACACGGCGTTCCAGATTTGGAGCTGGACAATGATCTTGTCGCTGATTGTAAGGAACATGCTCAAGTAAGTCGGCATAAAATGTAACTAAATATAACAGAATTCTTGACACAATTCCCTTATTCAGAAAATGGCTGATGAGGATGACTTACATTTCGCTTGGGGTGAGGGATATGGCGAAAATTTATGCTGGCGACCTGACGATCCCGTTAAATGTGTAGAAGAATGGTATGATAGAAAGAAGTACTATGATTATAAGGCTCCAGGGTATACTCTTTTGGCGCGCTCTTTTACGGCAGTGGTGTGGAAAGCTGCAACTAAACTAGGCGTGGGCCAGGCCCAAAGGTAAGGTTTTTTTTTTGTGGATAAATGATATAAAATAATGTTCTTTAAACTGTCAGCAATATCACTGATGGCATATTTGTTACTGCACGATACGTTCCTTCGGTTAATGACGACAATTTTCCAGAGAATGTGCCCAAACCTATGTAAGCCAGAATTGTCAGACAAACCCACATTTTGATAATTATTATTTTTATAGCAAAAACAGCAGCTCAATAACTTGGAACACGTTTAAGTTTTCTGATATTCTGACACTCTTCTGGCTGGCTATTTAACTGCAATCAAAACTGTATTGGTCAAATCAGAAGTACGCACGGATTTTAAGCCCTAAATAATGAATATGAAGAACAATAAAATATTTCTGTGATATTAATATTTAATATTAAACTATTTCAGTAAACAAAGAAAACATCCATCTAAACAAAGACGAAACTGGTACAATTTTAATTTCAATCAAAATCAAATTAGAAACTCATTAGGCTTGACTTTAAATTATTAATAAGATTTGTTTTTTTTCTGTTTAATGGATATTGGCTTACTGAAGTCTCTTTCAGATTGACATAAGTTATTAAATATTTGTATCAATACTTCAGACTGAACACGAACGGTGGCGTCTTAGCGCAGGCCACCTTCAACCACACGCTTATCAGTGCATTAAAAACAAGTGAGAAAGTCGGTCAAGCCCGACTATAACATACTCTGTACCTGGAGTAGAAGCTGAATGCAATGCTGGTGGTGCGCTCATCTCAAAGTTTCTCTCTTTCTCTCCTCTCACTCTCACTCCCGCTCTCTCTCTCTCTCTCTCTTTAAGATTGTGTGGTGTTAGTTGTGAATGGGGGGGAGGGGGGGTGGGGCGAGGGCGATAAACTTTTTTGCTCATAACTTGAGAACCGCTGATCCGATCTTTATCATTTCTTCGGCAAATCGATATATTTTGCTAATTACTAACTATCTCTAGAACGTATGAAATGTCTATCTTCAAAACTGTAGGAGATATAACGTTTTTTCCAAATTGCGGGGGCGGGAGGGGGCGTGGCAAAAATTGAAAATAAACTTGATCTGCCTGCAGCTATAAGAAACATTTGTCCCATACAAGTCAAACCTCTATCTCTTACCATCTCCGAGATCTGTTTGTTCATACGGACGGACGGACAGACAGACGGACAGACGGACATGGCTATATCGACTCGGCTGTTGATGCTGATCAAGAATATATATACTTTATAGGGTCGGAAATGACTCCTTCTCCCTGTTACATACTTTTGCACAAACTTAATATACTCTATGTACCTTCGGTACAGAGTATAAAAATACAAACTAAACTCTCAGCAAGTGCATGGTGCAGATGGCAAAGATTTTCAGCCACTTTAACATTTACCCATCAAATGACTTTCAGTCTGGTTTACGTAAAGCAACTGTAAAAGGTTTAAAAAGATTACGAATTATATATCATGTTTTTGAGAATATAGTTTAATATAATATAATTTCATTTGCTTAAAATTGTTTTAAATCCGGCCTTTCAACAAAAATAGATGATAAGTCTTGGTGTTAGTTAGGCTGACTTCACACTGTTCGACACAAGACACATGATAGTTTAGTAGTCCTGCTTTTTGTTTTGTTTCAAATTTGAATAGCTTGTCAAATTCGAAGAATTTCATGCGGAATTGCGGGCCTACTAGATGTCATGATTCATTTGTCGAACAGTGTAAAGGCAGCCTTACTTAGTTTTTTTTTTTTCAATGTATACGATCTACAACCAAGACTGCATAAATGGACGGAAAGCGTAATAAAATTAAAACCAGTTTTATATAACTTTAAGCGGTTTTCAAAATATAATATTTATTTGTAGTTGAAATTGGAGAGCTCTCTTCTTTCATTTGCAGTTTACATAATTTATACAGAATGATATCTCTAGCCGCACTGTTGCTGAGGAGCACGAGGATAAGAGAGCGAACGAGAACGAGTGAGCGCAGCTACCTAAAATCTTTACGTTCCTTTTCTTTCCTTATGGTTCCACGTCTATTCAACACAAAACAATTTCAACACGTCAATTCGACACACGTCAATTTAACACAGCACAATTATAACACATATACAATTTCAACATAATCAATTTCTACACAATGCAATTGAACATCGGAAAATTTTAACATAGTACGATTTCTACACAGTTCAATTTCAACACTGGAAAAAAAAACCATTTAAACAAATTTTTATTTTTAATCTTGCAAGTGGCAATGTCAGTCGAACCTGACTTTAATATCCTCCGAAAGTGTATGCACATTTGAATGCACCAGAGATAACATTTTTTTGTTCACAACTTGAATAAATTTCATCCTAATGCAGACGTTGTAAATATCGTAAAATTTTTGCCTGCCGCTTGTGTCACCCTTCTTTCCCAGCATGAATTTGTTTGTGTTTAATTTGTAATGTGTTAAAATGACGTATGTTTAATTGACTTTTTAAAATTTATGTGTTGATTATACCAGGAATTGGTTTATTAAATCGGCGGGGGATGAAGATTGCGAGTGTTTAAAAATTGCGCGGCAGGCAAAAATTTTTTTGTACTACTAGTGTCCCCCTTCTGTCTCTGAAGGTACTACACAGTTGCATTATATTTACTATCACTAATAAAAGTCATCGTTACTCAACTTTAGGTTTCACGTCTACTCAACACAAAAAAATTTCAACATGTCAATTCAACAAACGTCAATTCAACTCATGTCAATTCAACACAATACAGTCTTCACAAAAAAAAAGTCAACACACGTCTATAAGTCATTTCAAATTTAAATTTAATAATAAATTAATTTTTTTTTTGTGTTGAATTGACGTGTAGAAATTGGTTTGTGTTGAATTAACGTGTGTTGAATTGTTGTGTTGAGTGAAATGACTTAGTGTTGTATTGACGTGTGCTGAAATTGGTTTATGATGACTTTGTTTTGTGTTGAATTTGTTTGTGTTGAATTGACGGATTGTTGAATTGTGTTGTTGGGTGAAATGACTGTGTGTTTTATAGACGTGTCACCAATCACAGGATTAAATCGACTTGAAGACAATACAAAACAAGTGAGAAAGTCGGTCAAGCCCGACTATGTAATACTCTGTACCAAGAGCAGGAGCTGATTGCAACGTTTCTGCTGCGCTCATCTCTAAGTTTCTCTCTCTCTCCCTCTCTTTCACTCACACGTTGTTGAATAAAAATGCGGTGTTGGTTGTAAGCGCATGGGAGGGGGTGGGGGAGGCGGGAATTTATTTTTGGTCATAACTTGAGAACCGCTCATCCGATCTTTATCATTTCTTCAGCAAAATTATACATTTTGCTAAATACTAACTATCTCTAAAAGGTACGAATCGTCTATCTTCCAAACTGTAGGAGATATAACGTTTTTTCCAAATTGCGGGGGCGGGAAGGGGCGTGGCAAAAATTGAAAATAAACTTGATCTGCCTGCAGCTATAAGAAGCATTTGTCCAATACATGTCAAACCTCTATCTCTTACTATCTCCGAGATCTGTTTGTTCATACGGACGGACGGACGGACGGACGGACAGACGGACAGACAGACGGACAGACGGACATGGCTATATCGACTCGGCTGTTGATGCTGATCAAGAATATATATACTTTATAGGGTCTGAAATGATTCCTTCTTCCTGTTACATACTTTTGCACAAACTTAATATACTCTGTGTACCTTTGGTACAGAGTATACAAAAATATACTTAGGGTGTTCAACAGCCCGCGTAAAAAAGTAAATGTGTAAATTTACGCGACGCAGCTATTGAGCGCCCCTAAAGGGTTTGCCCTCGTAATTTTTGGCGTAAATCAGCTGTTTTTGACAAGCTGTGAGTTTTTCTGTTGCTTGTGTGTGTCAAAGTTAAATTCGTATTTGTAAAGCATTGATTGTTGGTGTATAAATCAAGCTAAATAAAGAAATATGAATATACAAAAAAATCTTGAAGTGGTAGACGACGTTATGGAGGTTCTTACAGCAGTTGCATGCTGGCGGCGAGGATCCAAGTTCTGTGTGCCCAAATGAGTCAACTGGCGAACCAATGAGCTACCATTTTTCAATGACCAATGGGTCTGTGCGGCCCCATGCTTTTTGTCGAATGCATTTCGACCCCAAGTGGAACTTAAGGTTTTCTTTTTTGTTTTGGGGGTTTTTGGTGGTTTAAAAAAATAAGAGAAAAAAAAAAAAAATATTAAGTAGGGAATAACCTTTCTTGGGGTGTAGATACAAACAGCTATTTTAGGAAAATCACTCAATTGGGATTTGAAACTGCCAGATGCAGTTAAACACAAAAAAATTTTGGGGGACCGCATATTTTAAGAAAACCCGAATAATTTTGTCGTTACTTTGAATGATTTTACAACACTTCAACACTTTACTCTCTTTACACTTTTACGCGGATTTTGTAAACATAACAATAAAACAATAGTTAAATATGTGATATATACTGTGAGATGGCGTTTTAAATTTTTCTTAAATAGTAGTGCGTTTTTTATCGATTAAAAGTTAATTAGTGGATGATTATTTCTAGGGCAGATTGAAGTTTTAGTTCGTTAAGACACAGCAAAATTAAGTATCTTATAAAGATATGAAGATATTCATACAACGTTGCGTACCGGTACCTAGATCTTATTTTGGTACACCGGTACGCACCGGTATGGACCAGTAAAATTTCCGTCCATCTGATTTGTTAAAGGAGACATGAAAAAAAACTGTCTCATTTGTATAGGGTATTTCACAATCAGGCCACTCGACAGTAACACTCTTACTTGTATTATTTAAAGCTTGCAACTGCCTTAAAAGCCCTCAAAACTAACTGCTCGCTTTGCAGTCTGTGACCGGGAGAAGGAATCACTCTAATATTTATTTGCTTTATTTTTGCTTGTTCAAAATTAACAAAGTTAAAATATGGCCAGCCAAGAGAAGGTCAGAAGAGCTAAATATTTAAATGGATTCCAAACTATTGAGCTGAAGTTGATGTTGGCGCTCTCGCTGATGGTGGAGTTCTCGACGCTGCAGAAAAGAAAAGAACAAAACTTAAAGAGAAACAAAAATATTCCATTTTAAGCTTACAGTCTGGGAACATTCTCTTTGTAATCGCTATTGACAAAAGAACGAGGAAAATACCTTGTTACAAGGCACATTTGTTCTCCGATACTATCGTTGCTAACAAGTTAAGTTGAGATTTAGAACATTATCAAATATTATGAGACCACAAAATATTTTACCCTTTAGCCTGGCCAACGCCTAACTTGTTCGACTCTTTCCACACGAGTGCAATAAAGTTTCCGCATTCTGGATTATCCTCGCCCTTATTAAAATCATAATTCTTGATTTCATTATACCAATCTCGAACACAGAGAAGGGGATTGTGGTCTTCTGCCGGATCACAACATAGATTTTCATCGTAGGCATCAGTGAATTCACTGAATTGCACTTCATCAAGATTACAAATTAGCTGAATTAGAAAATGGGGAAGAAGTCTTACGTACATTTTTAATTTGAATTTTGAGTTATTTTACTTTGGCATGATTTTGGGCACCAGCGCTAAGATTGTAGTCTAGCTCCAAATCTGGAACTCCGTGCAGCCTACGCAAGCGATTATGCTCAATTAGCACATCCTCTTGGACTCCTCCATAAATCAAATGAATCTGTTTGCTAAGAAGTTATTATTAGGAACGCAACTTTAAGTAAGCGATGGTTAATTCTTACCTTCGAAAGGGCCATTAAGGTAAAAAATGCAGTGAAATAATACATTGCAGGTTAATTTTGGCAAAAATAATATAAAAAAAATTTTGAATACTTTTTGAAAAAAACAATGAAAGACAATTAAAATCGTGCCTTCTTGTTTAAAGTCAACAAAAATTTGATCAAAGTCGTATAGTTATTTCATTATTATTTCATTAAATTAAATCATTATACCACATTCTTGATCGAAAGAACTTTCAGCTTATTGAGAAGGGTGAAATCATGGCATGGTTCAATCAACCACTTTATTATCAGAAAATAGATAAGTGAACAAGCCATTATGCCGTATTTGGTTTGAAGAGCAGCCAGAAGCACTGCAAGAACTACCAATGCCTCCTGAAAAATGCACTGCTTAATGTGGATTATAAGCAGGCAACAATATTAAACATCCATTCGTTTTTAATCAAATTTTGTTGACTTATAACAAGAAGGCATTTTTTATTTCAAAAAGTATTCAAAATTTGAAAATTCTTGTTTGCCAAAATTAATCTGCAATGTATTATTTCACTGTCTTTTTCATTATATTAGCCCTTTCGATGGTAAGAATTAACGTTCGCTTACTTTAAATTGCGTTCCTAATTACAACTTCTTAGCTAACAGATTCATTTGATTTATGGAGGAGTCCAAGAGGATGTGCTAATTGAGCATAATCGCTTGCGTAGGCTGCACGGAGTTCCAGATTTGGAGCTTGACAACGATCTTTGCTCTGGTGCCCAAAATCAAGCCAAAGTAAGATAACTTAAAATTTAAAATATATAAAAATATACGTAAGACTTGACATCACTTTCCAATACAGAAAATGCGTTATCTTGATGAAATTGAGTTCAGTGATCCAAGTGAGGACTTTGATGAAAACATATGTTGTGACTATGTCCATATTTACAATCCCATTAAATGTGTTCAAGAATGGTATGAAAACATCAAGTATTATGATTTTGATAAGGCCGAACATAACCCAGAAGCCAATATATTTATTGCGATAGTGTGGAAAGAGTCGAACAAGTTGGGCGTTGGCCAGGCCAAAGGGTGAGATATTTTGTGGACTTATGATATAATTAAATGTTCTGAAACTCAACTTAACTTGTTAGCAACGACAGTAAAGGAGAACAAATGTGTCTTGTGGCAAGATATTTTCCTTGTTCGTATGCCGATAGCGATTTCAAAGAGAATGTGCCCAGACTTATGTAAGCTTAATTGGAAGCCTATTCACTTATCACAACAACTTTTCGATTTTCTGTTCTTTTCCGCAGTGCCGAGACCAGTGACACCTCCATCATCAGCACCGCCAAAAGCACCAACTCCAGCTCAATACTTTGGAATCCTTTTAAATGTTTAGTTTTTCTATCATTCTCTTGGCTGGCCATATGGTTAATGAGTTAATGTTGAGCAAGCTAGTTTACATCAAAGAATAGGAGTTCCATTCCGTGAAGTGACTATACTATGTTTACATCACGGGATGGAACTCCTATTTTTATTCAATATCATATTATATTCAATATGCTCTCACATATTACCTTCAGTTCATGAGAACGAGTGAAATTTGAAACCCACATTAAAGACTTCATATTCTGAATCCTAAGAATGCAATACAAATATATAATTAATTTTAGAATTTTGGAACACTCAACCCCAAAATTTGCTGAATCTATAAAGCGGACAAAGCTGATTAAAAAATCACAAACTATATCGGGTTTTTATATATATATATATATAATATCGAATTTCGAGAGAGGGGCCGAGATCATAACTTCCTTGGTAGCGAATTGTCTACCATTGGCAAAATTAATAAATTTGATTAAGGAAGCTGAAAATGAGAAATTTAAGTCCATTTTAATAAAAATCCTGATATAAATATCATTTCCAACATTACAAGTATTTTAAATCTGAGTGCTGAACTATGCTTTTCCGCTTACAAAATGGTTTTTGGAAAAAAACGTAAATGCAATTAATAATTTAGAGAAAATGGTGGATGTTCATAGCAATTCCAATTATATTAAAAATTATTAAGCCTATCAAATCTGTTAAGTATAATGTGCTTTACCTTCATGTCTGACAATAATTAATCAAATTTTGCATATACAGTGTATATTATACACTCATCGAAATGTAATTAACGCCACTTAAAATTTGTTCAGTAAAAAATGTTTAAAACATGCTTGATTGCTTAATTAAAGGTAAATCAACAATGTCAAATAGTTTTATTAGAGTAAAAGCATGTTTTCTGCATTTTTTATAAAAAAGTACAGTTTTCACTGTGAAATTTAATTAAAGTCAGTTTCGAAAAAATAAAAACGATACAGACTAAGGATAATGAAAAATCAATAAATAATGCATATAACCTCCTGGCTTATTTATGAGCTTAAAAATACCTAACCGGATGGCGCTAATCATGATTTCGAACTTTGAATCCGGTGTTTTGGCCCATTCCTCAGTAACGGCTTTTCGAAGCTCTTCGTCCGCCAGCATAAACACGTTGCGCAAGGTTACCCCACATGTTTTCAATTAGATTCATGTCCAGAGAACACTCAGGCCAACCCAATAGCTGGATATTTTTTCTCAATTTACCAACCACGACTGGCCTTTAAAAAGTGAATCGGCGCATTATCTTGCTGAAAGTTGGTGTTCGGATCCGGCTCTTGCTCCAAAATGTTAATTCACATTTCATCCAATAAGCTTAAATAGCCCTCTGTGTTCCTCCGGCCTCTACAAATTTTTATATATTATTTTATTTTTTTTTTATATTTTATATTAGAGGAGAGGAAGGGAGAGGGGGGGGGGGGGGGGGGGGGGGGGGGGGGGGGGGAGAAGAGAAAGTTTTTTTTTTTATAAATATTATAAAAAAAATAAAAAAAAAAAGGAAAAAGGGAAAAAAAAAAAAAAAAAAAAAAAAAAAAAAAAAAAAAAAAAAAAAAAAAAAAAAAAAAAAAAAAAAAAAAAAAAAAAAAAAAAAAAAAAATAAAAAAAAAAAAAAAAAAAAAAAAAAAAAAAAAAAAAAAAAAAAAAAAAAAAAAAAAAAAAAAAAAAAAAAAAAAAAAAAAAAAAAAAAAAAATATTAAAAAAATTTTTGGGTGTAGTCTTGCATATCGGGGTAAGATTGTGAAAGCTAAAAGCGACCCAAAATATCACAGAGCCACCTCTTCAGTTTTTGGAGGTCGAAATGCGCTCAGACCATCTGACCCATTCAAGTTAACCTTTTTCTCATCACATTTTTCCACTCCTTCCTCCGAAACATTTGTAGTTTCGTAATATCCCTTCAGGCTTATTTATTAGATGGCCTCAATGTAGGCTTTGTCTTCATTTTCTTCCAGATTACAGGTCGCACGCATTAAGAAGGTTACCCAAACTTATTAGATGAACTCTTAGTAGACTTTTTGGACCCGGATACAATTTTTAAGCAATATAATGCCGCCATACACGTGTCAAGGGCCTGTCTTAAGTTGGTTCAGTGAACAGAAAATCTAGCTACTTGACTGGCTAGCATGTTCTCCGGACATGAATCCAATTTAAAACATGTGTGGTAACATTGCGCAACGTGTTTATGCTGGCGGACGAAAGTTCAACTTTACTGAAGAGCTTCGAAATGCCGTTACTGAGAAATGGGCCAAAACACCGAATTAAGAGGTCGAAATCATGATTAGCGCCATACGGTTAGGTATTTTTCAGCTTATAAATACTATTTTCAGCAATTTTATAGCTCTTAACCAGGCCTACAAAACACTTTTTGGGACCAGATAAAAAAAAATACTTTATTTTTATAAGCAAAATCACCTTTTGTTTTATTTTTTGGGAAAATTGTTAGTAGATTAATGTTATTGTTTAACTATTTTTGCAGGGTATCAATATAAACTAAAAATTCAAGATATAACTAATGAGTAAGATAATAAAAGTTATGAACAGAAAAATTTTTAATTTTGAAGATCAAAAATTGAAGTTAAATTTGTTTGGGAAGTGGCTATGGTTGTGTTCCAACTTCAGCCATAATAAACTTTACAACGCCAAATTTAAAGTCAGCAAAGGGAATTCGAGTTTAGTACATGTTCTTGCTTGAGCGCCACAGCCATTTATGTGCCCCTTACAAACTTGTCTATGGCACAAACTTCATGGACAAATTTCCCAAATTTTCTTTCTTAGTGCGCGCCTGCATAACTAATTGAAGGTCTATGTCAAATCTTAGATCTTTAGGATAAGCAGTTTTTGGCTGTGGGTTGATTATGGATTGGAAATGTTTTGCATTTGCACAACTTTAGAAGACCTCTAAAAACATTTGTAGCTATTGGAACCCAAAACTAATAAAAATAAAAGTTCCCGGTATTTTTTCTCCACAGTATATAGTTTATAGGGTCGGCAATGAATATTTCTATGCATTGCAAATTTCTTGGCAAAATTTCTATACCCTTTGCCTTACACTTCACAAATGAGTCAGTTTTTTTTTTTAATTTCCAGTTAGATTCAACAAACGATGCTTATTGCTGCTATGGTTACAATTTTAGCACTTTCAGAGGTAATAATTTACTATATTTTTCCCAATACTTTTCTAATTACCATTTTTTTGCGCTAAAGATTCCACCGATTAATGGAGGCTTTCGGGAGGATATGCTCAACGAGCACAATCGTTTTCGTAAATTACACGGTGTTCCAAACATGGAGCTGGACCACGAACTAAGCAATAGCTGTGAAGATTATGCTAAAGTAAAATTGCTAAAAATTTTATTTTTACATTTGATAAGATTTGACCTTATTTTTTTATTCAGGAGATTGCTAATCTTGATAACGATCCGCCATATAGTCAATTGCATAATTACGATGAGAGTTTGTGCTGTAAACCTAGCGATCCCCTTACATGTGTTCAAGAATGGTATGAAGAAATCAAGAATTATGATTTTGACAATGCCAAGTATGTGGAAGAAGCACATTCTTTTGTTAATATTGTGTGGAAAGCGGAGAGAAAATTAGGCGTTGGACAGGCTACAGGGTAAGTCATTTTGTTGCAGAATGTCATATACCTCAATTCAAATTGTTAGCAACAACAACGATGGACAACAAGTATGTGTTGTGGCAAGATATACTCCAGATATTGGTCTTAACGAAGATTACAAAGAGAATGTGCCCAAGCCTATGTAAGTTACAATTATTTTTCTTTTTCATAATTTTAAAAGACAAAAATAACTTTCAGCACGTCCGAGTCTCGCTCCACCACCAGTTCCAGCTCAATAGTATGGAATACATATCAGTGTTTAGCTCTGGTGACGCTCTCTTGTCTGGCCATATATTATCTTTGTTAATTTTAATTTCTTTTTTTTTAATTGATAGAGAATTTAAAATGTTAAGTCAATATTTGAGCCCAAATAAAGACTGTACTAACTTAAATGACTTTTATATGGAAAACCTCGCAGGACATAAAATAGTTCTAGGCGGCCAATTAACCGGCCCCAAACGTAAAATAAACTGTTCATCGAACTCGCCTTACAATTGGGCGATTGTTTCGCGCGCTGTGTGGCATGTGGCACCGCCTTGTCAGCCAAGTCCAGCTCATCCAAGTAACCAATAAGGATCAAGGATATCAATGCCATAGGAACCACATTACTCGCAGTCGACTGCACTTTTTGTAAGCAAACGCAAAACAGCTGACGAAGAAATGTGTCCTAAATTCTGATAAAAATTTTACTAGAGAACTTTTCAGCCATATTTAATCAAATAATTTATGTTGTAGTGTACTAAGGAGTGGGTCTTGATGTTAATCGATTTCACTGAGTGCACTTTTAGCTATGCTCTTGCCAGCTAACCGGTTTATGTCGGGGATTCATTTTTACTACTTACTCTTATAGCTTAATATTTGATTGCACAAAGTTAATGAATAATATCAAGGAGTATGAACAGGGAAAACAAAAGCCAAAATATTCCACCATGATGGTATTAAGTCCCCATGTCTCTACCCGATGAAGGCAGTTGCGCCCTTATCAATTCGTTACCTGACTTTCATGCTGTTATAATTTAAAAATAAAGGCACAAAAAGTATTACAATTCTGCGTCTTTTAAAAATTGTTAGTTTATTACTTAATATATGTATGTTTGGCAAGGTATTATAAAGAAAAGTTACAGCATCGTTAACAAAGAAAAACTTATTTCTCGTGGTCGGTGTGTATAAAAGTGGTTTACTTTCGGCAGCCGTTGCGATCGGTCGCATCTCTTAAGCAAAACTATCAAAACAACCAAAGCACAAGTAAAACTAACTAAAAACCTAGCACAAACAAATAAACTTTTGAATCTCAACGTTATGCCATTGGACATCCCTATAAAGGTGTCTGAGCATACAGCACTTAACTACAACAAAGGCGTTATCTACACAAATGAACTGCGTGGTATAGAAGAAGAAGTCATCCTCGAACACCTGAAAGAACAAAAAGTGCATGAAGTAAAATAAATTCTTAAAATGCAAAACGGATCACTCAACGAAACCGGACTAATCATTGTAACATTTGCCCTACACGACCTACCAGAAAACCTTAATATTGGATACGAAAGAGTCAAAGTACGTCCATACATCCATCAAATCAACCTGGAGCTATTCACAGATATAACAGACTGGTGCAATACTTCAGGTGCCCTTTATCGGTGACGAAATGCAAACATATGCATATCTGCAGGAAAATGAATTGTGTTTGTCAAGTTTCAACACGCACAACTAGACTAGAAACAGTTAAGGAATTAAAGCTCTTAGGTCTATCATTTGACGAAAAATATAAATGGAAACCGCACATCAAAACATTACAGAACACACTTAACAAGTCCCTGAATATAATAAAATGCCTATCAAATGAAAAATTTAACTACCATCCACACAGTTTAGTCCAAGTAGTCAGAAGCATATGCTTAGCAAAAACAGACTTCGGATTACCCATCTACGGACTAGCAACCAAAACAACACTAAAACCAATAAAAACTTTATTAAATACGGCACTTCGAATTGCATTTGGAGCATTTTGCTCAACACCACTAAACAACCTATATTTCGAAGCTAACGTACCCACAATTGAAACAAGAACCCAACAACTACAAGCCAAACTGTTCAACCGAACAACGCATTCATATGACACGCCCCTCAGAAAAATAGCAGAAAATATCACAAAGAACAAAACCACAAGACTTAGGACCTCTGCAGTTCACAAATGCATAAATGTCTGCTCTACATTAGGTATAAAGCCCTGTGTAATCAAAGTTTTGTCTAAAGGATCACTTAAAAGAAGAAACAATAGATACGCAAAGACATCTTCCAAGGAGAATTTAACGAAACAAAACACAAGCTAAGTAACCATACATTTATATACACCGTCGGATCTTTAAACAAAGAAGTTACAGGATATGCAATAACCACTGATAAGGAAGTCCTTAAGCTTGCGATTTTGCCCAACTATTGTATACTGCGGAGATAATAGCTTTACTAGAAGAAGTTCAAATGGCAGTCAAAAAACAGGGAAAATATGCATATGCTCCGCCTCATTAGCAGCTGTCGATGCTATTCAGAACATAAGCAATTCGTCCTTTTACCCAGCAACCATCAGAGCTCTCCTAATAAGATTTTTCCCAAAAATTAAAATCCTTTGGATACCTAGTCATGTCGGAATATTAGAAAACGAATATGCTGACGAAGCAGCAAAAAGAGCTTCAACATCACCTCTTATCAGATCTCCAAATATTAATAAAACTGACATTAATAGATATATAAAAAACGCATTCTCAAACAATAACACAAATCTAATCCAGCACACTTCACCCTGGTACCAGTACGTAAATGCGAACAAAACCAATATCGACCACTACCTTAAGCAGTCAGAAACTAGTAGCCTACCTAGAAAAGAACTTGTAAAAATCATAAGATTTAGAATCGGACATACAAGGCTCACTCACGAATATCGGTTACTACAAAACAATAGCAAATACTGCCACCTTTGCAACTCAACTGATCCTCTCACAATAGAACACGTGCTAAACGAATGTATCTCTCTGCAAAGACAACGGAACTGCTTCCCCAACCGAAACCTAACCTCCCTCCTTACCGATCCTTCTCCAAAAAACCTTCTAGATATAATTAAATTCATTAAATCATCGGATATCAGTCATTTGCTCTAATCATAATTAATTTCAATATACAATATTAAACACTCTGTTACTTTAAACTTAAGTCCCTCTTTATATCCACCTGTATTATCAATCAACATGTAAAAATTCATAAGAATCAGCCGAAAGTCACAGTAGCTATGGCTGTCCCCCCTTTGTAGCTGTAGTTTTAACTATAAGCTTGCAATATATAAATAAATTAATTAATAAAAGTGGCATATATCGATATTAAGTTATGACAAATTATAACTATTACTTCAAATTCATACGCGTTCGCACCATCATAAAAAACGACTTATGTTTTTTTTTCTCCCAATGGTCACCATTAGACAAAAATGGCCAAAAATAAGAGAGCATACCCAAATTCCCAGACAGCTTTTCATGGACATAGTAAGATTTTGCATTATGGAAAGTTGATATTTTAAATTTGAGTACAAAATAAACATGCAGCTGAAAGGAATGCCCATGGGATCCCCAGCCCCACCCATCATAGCCGACATAATCATGGAGGAACTTTTAGAGAGCACTGTCAGGAAACTAAAGCATCAACCCAGAGTACTCACAAAATACGTTGATGACTTGTTTGCTATAGTTAGGGAGAACGAAGTGCAAACTAATACACAGAAAAAAATAATGATTCGATATGGGGCTCAATGTTATATTTTTCATATCATTAAACAGCCGATATGACAAACTTAAAATTGACCTGTTCGAAAATATCAAAGTGAACTTTTCGACCAGATCAAAATGATATTTTAAAGATCAAATTAATATTAAATTAAATTAACTAATTAAAGATACAGAAAATCAACGAATTTATAATTCCTTGACTCCGCCTTGACTGGGGATCGAACTCGGGACCACTTGCACGTTGCAAATTGGCATGGCGTTTTACCGCACTGCGCTATCGGACATGTGTGTGCACTAGAGCGGTCCCCATGTATATGAAATTTTTAAGGTCGTGCTCTCACCCCCCTATCTGATACTTTTTCATGTATAATTAGCGTATCGAGTTTTATCGGGCGCGAATAGCGTCTGAAGTTTTTGTAAATAACTCATACGCAGTGTTGCCCATTATCATATCATGTTTTCATTAATAAATAGTCGGCGATGATTTGAAATGAACTAATAACTTTGTTTGTAAAAATTTGTATTTGGTGAACGTGTCGTATGATTAATATTTTTTAAAACTTTGAGACCCTGTCGCGCCCATTTAAAATTAAAATAAAATTTTTTGATTTTCACAATTATTAATTATACAACAAGTATTAGCTTTGGGAATGCTGAGACCTCCTCTTTTCCATTTTGCCGGTTTGGGGACCGCTCTAGTGTGCACTCATAGCTGAAAGCCTACTTATACATTTCTTTTCGTTGCTTGAAGTTTCGATTTGCAAAACTTTCTGTCTCTTTCCTATTCGCATTTTCTATACATCCCTTTTCTATTGTGAGAGAAAATTAAAAAATATCTTACTAATCTTTACTAATATCATTTGACAAGTTGATATTATTTACTATTAAAAAGAAACATTATAGTTTAGAAATGATATTTCACTAAATATCAAATCAACCAGACCATATCCAATTCATATGGATCTTATTTTTTTCTGTGTAAGAATACGCGCCTTCTCGCAAAAGATAATACCCTCGTGAATAGTGAGATTCGCGCTTTCATTGACAGCTAAATTCACTTCATGGATATTGTTAAATAGAACTTCTAGAACTTGTCCATTAGACGGAAGTCTTGAACCCGTTATGTGAAGTTTAACGTCACCTTTTAAAAATATACCACATTTAGATCTGCTTAATTTCACTCACATGTTGACTATATTTTTGATGTTTGGTATCTCGGATCAGAATTTAAAGTAAAATGGTGCATCTTCATAATATATTGAGTTTGCGTTAGCGTCAGCTTTAGAGAGCAAGTAATGAAATGTATCAATGTAAGTCGCACGGGTTACCTGCTTTAAGTTAAAAGTCAAAACTTGAGAGGGTCACTCCCTGTATAAATAAATAAATAAAATAACACAGAAGGCATTTTATAAATTGCCTTACACTTGTTACTTGAATTTAAATTTTAGATATAAAAATTCAAAATTTATCTTGAAATGATGCATATCACTGCGGCATTAACTATCCTTGCACTTTTGGCGGTAACAATTAACAATATCTTCTTTGAATTTGTACTCCTAATGATCACAAGTTTCCCTAAAGATTCATTCGATTAATGGAAATTATCAGGAGGATGTCTTAAACGCGATTAATACCTTGCGTAAAGCACATGGTGTTCCAAATTTGAATCTATACAAAGATCTAAGCGATCGTTGTATAAAGCATGCTAAGGTAAGATTTTTTATTATATTATCAAAAGTTTTTGCAGACTTTCCGCCATATTCAGTATATTGCAAAACTTGATGCCTGGGAATACAGTGAGGAAAAGGACTATTCGGAAAGCATATGTTGTGAGGCGTCAGAAGTATACGATCCCCTTGCATGTGTACAAGATTGGTATCAACAAATTAAGTATTATGATTTTGACAAGGCCGAGCCTGTAGATGATGCCGAAGATTTTCAGCACATAGTGTGGAAATCTACGGAAGAAGTAGGTATTGGCCACGCTCAAGGGTAAGTATTATTTATATAAATAAATGCTCTATTAGTCAACTCAACTTATTAGCAAGAACAAAAACGGATATCGTGTATGTCTTGTGGTGAGATTTTTTCCCGCTAATTATGACCCTAACAAATTTAGCCAGAATTTGCCCAAATTTAGGTAAGTCTAGATGGTATATTCTAAGCTAGACACTAATAATTTTTATTTTTACAGCCTCGATACCAGTTCAACCATCAGCGTCAGCGTTAGCACCAGCACCAGCACCACTCCCGACACCAGCTCCAGTTCAATAGCTTGGAATACGTGTACAAGTTTAGCTCTTCTGATTTTGTTCTCACTGGCTTTATATATAATATGTTAATTTATTGTGGTGGAGTTCAATATATGATCTCTACAGAGATTTGAGTTTCTCTACCCGTAGAAAACGTATCAAAATTTCATTCCAGCTCTCGCAGTGGTTTAGAATCATTTATAATCCTTGGAAATATGCTGGGTTTTATATAAAAATGACTAACTAAAATCGAACATTTCGATCCAGACCGTTTTCTTGAAAGTTAGTTGAATGCCCTATCATTCATTCATAGACAACTTCTAATCTAATCTGGAGCCTGGTGAATGAAATATAAAAAATTTTGTCGACACTGCAGCTGAAAATAATTCATTTAAAAATAATATCAAACATCTCCTGAAGCTGGAAGCTATTTTATATTCAGGATAGACGAAACCTTACAAAACAAAAGAGAAAGTTGGTTAAGCCCAACTATACCAAAGTCTGTACCTGGAGTAGGAGCTGAATGCAGTGCTGCTGCTGCGCTCATCTCTCAGTTTCTCACTCTCTCTCCCTCTCTCACTAAGATTGTGCGGCGTTGGTTGTGAAAGCAAAGATGAGTAACGCCACACATATTTTTTGCACACGATTTTTCGGTAATGGCTTTTCAACTGGCTTTTCGCTCTCTCTGTAAAATCCACAGAGAGAGCGCTCTGGAGCCAGCCGCTTTTTGTACGCATACAGCGACAGCTGACGACTGTAAGTGTGCACACTAGGGTGGACGCCGATAAAAAAGTTAACTGATACCATCTTACACGATTACTTTTAGGGTGTACATTAAAAATTAAAAAATCAAGAAATTTTGGATCATGTTTAAACCTCTGCGAAAAGCCTTCAAAGTTTCCACAAATATTACGTATACGACACGTTCACCGAATCGAAATTTTGTCGATGAATTCTCCGTATCATTTTAAGAGTTGTCAAATTTGAGTTTAATCGAGCAACAAATAAAAATGGAGCAGGAATCGAACGTATTTTTGGTCGTGCGGGTCGAGCCCGTTTCCAACGAAAACATGCCAATGCTTAAGACTGTCATAAAGTCCGACTAGTGTGGCTCGCATTTTGGAGTCAGCATGGTCCACGAGCGGGGTTTCAACAAGGGCCATAGCCACATGAACGCACTGTCCTTCTAGTCAGATACTACAGACATTACAGTGGAAACCTTTTTGAGTGTCCACTTGGGCTACCATGGGTAATTCGCTAACTCAAGAGACCGCTCCGTGGACACCGTTTCTTTCAGGGGCATGAAATGAATAGACAATAATAAATAAAGAATTTTTGATTTGAATTTTGAATTTAGATCTGTATTTTTTGCCTATCCTGAAGAAGTCTATTTATAAGCAGCACAGTAAAAATAGACTATTCGTAGAAACGGCTGCAACCGTGATGCGGAGCTTTTTAGTTGGGACCTGACTTCAAAGATATCCTGATAGCCTTTTAATTTCCGGCTAAAACTTTCATTCATCTAGAAGCAGAGGTCGCATAAAACGGTCCCCCGTTTGCCTGTGTCAGAAAACAACCCAAATTCCGCTCATCTCACGTATGACATTTCAATAAAGGTTTGTTAACCAACACATTGATTTTTATTTTTCTCTGTCTGTGTGTTATGAGTTACTAACCTTTTGAATGGATTTTTAAAGTCGTTTTGTGAAGACCGCATTATGCTGTGTGAGAAGGTTGCCACAACGGTTGAAGGAGCCGTTTTTTTTTTGGTCAAAATATAGAAAAAAATAGAAATTTTGCCGAATATACGATTTTATTTACATATAGTGTTGGTTATATAAAAAAACATTTATTTAATGGTCATGGTACCTTTTTGTCAAATGTTATGACTTTAAAACAAGTCTACGCCAACTACTAAATAATTAAATATCTAAGCAAGGGCAACAGTACGTATGAGTGATAAACTTTGAATCCAAGTCGCAGACCCTAAAACTAATTTTTCTCAAAAATTTTTTTTGTTATGCCTTTTTTACACAAATATGCATCGTTCAAAGGGGTATCAGTATGGTCTGACATTTTTCCATATATAAAATGTCCGACCTAGTGCACACGTATTCTCTCAAGCATTACTCACACAAGTAAGTGCATTCTATTTTTAGAATTTTATGCTCTTAACTTTGTGTGAGCGTAGAGAGCGCGATATCTGAGAACAGCTCAACCGATCTTTATCATTTCTTTGGCAAATCGATACATATTTTTTAGAAAGAACGAATTATCTATCTACAAAACTGTGGAAGATATGATATGGTTGAATGGTTCCACGTCTATTCAATACAAAACAATTTCAACACGTCAATTCAACACACGTAAATTCAACACACGTCAATTCAACACACGTAAACTCAACACACGTCAATTCAACACAGCACAATTATAGCACATATACAATTTCAACATAATCAATTTCAACACAAAGCAATTGAGCATCGGCAAATTTTAACATAGTACTCCTGCAAGTGGCAATGTCAGTCCAACCTAACTTTAATACCCTCCGAAAGGGTATGCACATTTAAAGCACCAGAGATAACATTCTTTTGTTCACAACTTGAATAACTTTTTTCCGAATGCAGGCGTTGTAAATATTGTTCGTGTTTAATTGGTTTTGTGTTGAATTGACGTGTGTTGAATTGACGTTTGTTGAATTGACGTGTTGAAATTGTTTTGTTTCAAACCAAATTTAAATTTAATAATACATTAATTATTTTGTTTTGTGTTGAATTGACGTGCTGAAATTGTTTTGTGTTCAATTAACGTGTGTTGAATTGTTGTGTTGGGTGAAATGACTTAATGTTGTATTGACATGTGTTGAAATTGTTTTGTGAATACTGTGTTTTGTGTTGAATTTGTTTGTGTTGAATTGACGTATTGTTGAATTGTGTTGTTGAGTGAAATGACTGTGTGTTTTGTACACGTGTCACGTTTGTAAACAAGTGTTATTTAGAACTTTGTTTTCTAAATCGGTTTAGTAGTTTAGTAGTAGTTTGAATTCACCGACCAAAAATATTTCAAAATAATCGATTTTTTGCTTCAAAATGGAAGAAATTTTATTTTTAAATTTTATTTAAAACGAAAATTAATTTTTATATAATCACGAAAATATCACATTACAATACAACACGTACCGATTTAAAAATAGCTCAATTAACTTTCGATTTATATCTTGCTTGACTCAATCTGACAATTATGAAGTGAGATAGGGCTTAAAATGTAAGTGTAGCTACCAAAAAAATTAAAAGAAATTATTTTTCAAAAATGGAGATCACCATTCCAAACTAATCATTCAATTTAAAGCACTTTGTTTTTATACTTTGTACCAAAGTATGTAACAGGGAGTAGGAATCATTTCCGACCCTAAAAAGTATATAGATTCTTGATCAGCATGACGAGCTAAGCCTTCATTCTGACCGTCTGAATGTTTCTACGTAAACTAGTCTAGTAGGGGGCGGCTGGGTTGGTTTCAAGCCCACTTATGTATGACTGTTAAAATGGTATTGTGAATTGGAAGACAGATTTTCCAATCTTACCACAAAAGATTAAAAAATAGCATTACGAAGTCATACGCTAGAAAATAAATTAAACCACAACGGAGGCATGTTTTAAGTTGCCTCACACTTGATACACATATCGAGCAGTTAAATTACACAACTTTGTTTATATTTTCGTAGCTGTTCTCAAAATTTCAGTTAAATTCCACAAACGATGCATATCACAGCGGTGCTAGCTATGCTAGCACTTTTGGCGGTATTAATTAACGATCATTTACTTAAACTTAATCCCCCAATTACCGCTTGATATGCTTCAGGTACATCCGATTGATGGAGGCTTTCGGGAGGATATGCTCGACGAGCACAATCGTTTTCGGAAAATGCACGGTGTTTCAGATTTGAAACTAGATAACAATCTTTGCACTATAGCTGAAGAGAATGCAACGGTAAAACTAATTTTCAATTCATACAAACATTTCACCAACTTCTCTACAGTCGATTGTTTCTGTGGCAAATCCGGAATTTGATGAGGAAGAGGTCAACTACAATTGGTGTTGTGTACCTAACAATCCTCTTGAATGTGTACAAAAATGGTATGATACAATCAAGTATCACAATTTTGACAAAAATGAGTTTGAGGACGAAGCAACTCCTTTCATATATATTGTGTGGAGACGATTTAAGTTTTTTGGCGTTGGGCAGGCTACAGCGTAAGTTACTTTGTGGCAGAAGGTTGTAATTTAATGTTATGTAACTTAACTCAACTTTATTAGCAATACCGTTAGAGGAATGCAAACATGTGTTGTGGCAAGATACGATTTGGATGATGGTCTGGAAGAGAATCTGCCCAAGCCCATGTAAGCTGAAATAATTAATAAATAATTATAATTTGGTTCCAAAAGCTAAGCAGGCGAAAAACCGTGCAAGTTTTTTGTCCCAAGTCAATCAAAACTTTTAAATATAATTAGATTAATATTAATCTTTTGAATATCCTTCAGATCCGCCGAGCCGAGCACTACACCCAGCACCAGCTCCAGCTCAAAGATCTGGAGATCCCTTCAATGTTTTGCTCTTGTAACATTCTCCTGGTTGGCTTTATATTTATTGAACTAGTTTGAAATTAGCAAAATTAAGTGTAAAAAAAAACATTGTAGTACATTCCGAAACAATTTTGTTCTAAATCTACCAAAATCAAGTCCATTAGTTGACACAAGTAATCCCGCTTTTTCTTGAGCAGTGAAGAGCGGGTGTTATGCTATGAGCATTTTGTGCTCACTTTATGAACGGCTTGGTCATGTTTCAAAAACATTTTGTGCTCGAAAAATAAAGGCAGCAAATCTGTTTTTTTTTTCTCATTTTTTACTTCTTATTAATTTCTTCTCCAGCATTTAAACTCAGAACTTAAACCTGCGCTGCTATATTAACGCAAGAGTTGGCATCTCGACCATCACTGCTATCGACGATGCGTCCTCCTAGGGGGAGGGGTGACAGAAGAGAGAAAGTGGGTGAAAAGAGGGTTCCCCCTCTTGATGAAGTGGGAGGAACGTGGAGGGAAAGTTGGGGTGACTCCACCGTGACTTGAAAGTGACTTAATAGTGACTTAACGGACAGTGACTAGAAAGTGAAAACGACTTGACAGTGACTAAACATTGACTTTACAGTGTCTTGAACACTGACTTGATGTGATATGACAGTGATTAAACAGTGACTTGACAGTGACTAAACAGTGAATTGGCTATGACTTATAATTATTATTATAATTGATCAACTTTTTTTCGTATATAACAACAGTTTTAGGTTATGCATACAAGTTTGCGGCAATTATTAGCATGTGAGACCTTAGCCTTGAAAAAATTGTATTATATTTTATTATTTCATAGTGACAGCAGAAAGTGGTATCTTATTACTTTATTATTTCTTTTACAAACTAGTCAAGTTTTTAGTATTTTTCGTTCCGATTTTGCACCTCAATAAGGGTGCCGTTGAGTCTGTCCTTAGACATATCGACACGAAGGTAGGATTTCAATATTTCAGCAGAGAAAAAGTCCGTTAAGCTGTTGGCGAGAAGACAAGGATCGAGATTCGGAAAAAAAATTATTGAATTTCTTCTATGTTATGTGTGCCCCGAGCAAGGTTCGGAATTGCTCGCTAGCGATCCTCGAGCTCGCTCTTTTTTTGGCTCTCGCTCAGGGCCGAGAGCCGCTGATAGTGAGCCGGGAGCATAAGGCGGCTCCCAGCTAGTGAGCCACAGCACTCGGCTCAGGAGCTCCTGCACTTGGCTCGAGAGCCACAGCCGGCTCATGGCTCGTGAGCCACATTACTCGGCTCTGAGCTGTGTGCCCCAGCTCGTGAGCTGTGAGCCCCAGCTCGTGAGCTGTGAGCTCTAGCTCATGAGCTAAGAGCCCCAGCTCGTGAGCTGTGAGCTCTAGCTCGTGAGCCCCACCTCGTGAGATATGAGCCACAGATCGTGAGTTGTAAGCCCCAGCCCGTGAGCCAGAGTGGTAGGTGAGTTATTGAACTTATTTACCTTGACTGTGGACTTATTAAATAGCAGAAAACTACCAAAGAGGATAAAAAAACAATAATGTAAAGCATCAATGCCAATTCATATGGAAAATCATGTCAGGATTAATGCACAAGCGCAATTCACAGCTGAAGGACCTTCATGGTAAAAAAAACGTGTTCAAATTGTTTTGTGCTGAGTAGACGTGGAGCCTTAATATTATATAATCCGAAAGTGTACGCATATTTGAAAGCATTAGAGATAACATTCTTTTGTTAACAACTTGAATAAATTTCATCCAATGCTGGCGTTGTAAATATCGTAAAATTTTTGCCTGCCGCTTGTGTCAGTCTTCTTTCCCAGCATGAATTTGTTTGTGTTTAATTTGTAATGTGTTGAAATGACGTATGTTTAATTGACATTTTAAAATTTATGTGTTGATTATACCGGGAATCGGTTTATTAAATCGGTGGGAGGGTGAAGGTTGCGATTGCGTAAGTCGCGCGATTTTTTCCAAAAAAATTTTTAACCGCAGCTAGTGTCCCCCTTCTATCTTTGATGGTACCACACATTTGCATTATATTTACTATCACTAATAAAAGTCATCGTTACTCAACTTTAGGTTCCACGTCTATTCAACACAAAACAATTTCAACACGTCAATTCAACACACGTCAACTCATCTCACGTCAATTTAACACAAAACAGTCTTCACAAAAAAAAAGTCAACACACGTCTATAAGTCATTTTAAATTTAAATTTAAAAATAAATTCATTATTTTGTTTTGTGTTGAATTGACGTGTTGAAATTGTTTTGTGTTCAATTAACGTGTGCTGAATTGTTGTGTTTGGTGAATTGACTTAGTGTTGTATTGACGTGTGTTGAAATTGTTTTGTGAAGACTTTGTTTTGTGTTGAATTAACGGATTGTTGAATTGTGTTGTTGGGTGAAATGACTGTGTGTTTTATAGACGTGTCACCGCGACGTGAGAGTGATGATATTTGAAGTTCTGGAGTCTGAAGAGTTGACGGCAGTGAAAACTTCCAGAGAGATCAGTAACTCAGTTTTTTAAATCGCACACATGAGTTGTGCCGTCTTTGATGATGTCTCGCTGCCTCATCATTCTTAAGCTTTTCTAATGCTTTAATATTAATAAATTAAACCACAACGGAGACATGATTTAAGTTGCCTTACACTTGTTACTCATATCGAGCAGTTTTATTACAACATTTTATTTATATTTTTGTTGTTCCCAAAATTTCAGTTAAGTTCCAAAAACGATGCATTTCACAGCGGTGTTAACTATGCTAACACTTTTGGCGGTATTAATTAACGATAATTTACTTAAACTTACTCCCCCAATTACCGCTTGATATGCTACAGGTTCATCCGATTGATGGAGGCTTTCGGGAGGAAATGCTCGACGAGCACAATCGTTTTCGGAAAATGCACGGTGTTCCAGATTTGAAACTAGATAACGATATTAGCAATGAATGTGAAGAGATTGCAAGGGTAAGACCGGTCAAAAATTAATTTTCAATTTGAGTAATACTTGACACCATCTTCTCTTCAGCGGATTGCTTTTGAAGCAGATCCGCAATTCGATTCGGAAGATGGTTCTTACAATTGGTGTTGTGTACCTCGCAATCCTCTTGAATGTGTTCAAAAATGGTATGATACAATCAAGTATTACGACTTTGACAAAGCCAAGTATGTGACAGAATCCCGGGATTTCATACAAATGATATGGAAAGATGACAATAGGTTAGGCGTTGGGCATTCTATAGGGTAAGTTACTTCGCTACAGAAGCTTGTGATTAAATCTTGTATAACTTAACTCAAATTGTTAGCAATACTATTAAAGGAACACAAGTGTGCGCTGTGGTAAAATACCAAGCCGTACAAGATGTAAGAGAGAATGTGTTCAAACCCATGTAAGCTAAAATAACTTGGTTGCTAAAGCTATGAATAAGTAGATATAATTACATTAATATTAATTTTATAAATATCCTTCAGATCCGCCGAGCCAAGCACCACCCCCAGCACCAGCTCCAGCTCAAAAGTTTGGAACTCTCTTCAATGTTTTGCTCTTATAACATTCTTCTGGTTGGCTATATATTTGTTGTATTAATTTGGAATTTATAATATAACTGCTCGATATTTGAGAGAAGCTTGGCTTGGCCCCGTTGGAGGAGCTGTGTAGCCACTATTACATTTACAATTTGGAATAAGCAAAATTAAGTGTAGTAAAAAAACATTATAGTAGTATCCCCAGATTTATTTACCTGCTGTTCGATCAGGAAGTCCCCAACTTGTTTCATTCATCTGCGTATTTGCGGCACTACGAAGACCCCTTTTTATACTCTGTTCCAAAGGTACATACATAGAGTATATTATGTTTGTGCAAAAGTATGTAACAGGGAGAAGGAATCATTTCCGACCATATTCTTGATCAGCATCATCAGCCGAGTCGATATAGCCATGTCCGTTTGTCCGTCCGTATGAACAAACAGATCTCTGATATGGTAAGAGATAGTGGTTTGACATGTATGGGATAAATGCTTCTTATACTTGCAGGCAGATCAAGTTTATTTTCAATTTTTACCACGCCCCCTCCCGCCCCCGCAATTTTGAAAAAACGTTATATGTCCTACAGTTTTGAAGATAGACGATTCTACGATTCTAAAGATAGTTAGTAATTAGCAAAATGTATCAATTTGCCGAAGAAATGATAAAAATCGGAAGAGCGGTTCTCAAGTTATGAGCAAATAAGTAAGCAACCCTCCCCCCACCCACTCCCACCCTTAGAGAGAGAGAGAGAGAATTAGAGATGAGGGCAGCACCAGCATTGCATTCAGCTTCTACTGCAGGTACTGAGTATGTTATAGTCGGGCTTGACCGACTTTCTCACTTGTTTAGTTTTAGTTTTTCGTTCATTTCTCTGTATTTATCTGCATTATTTATACTTTAACTTTATAATCAATGTTAAATATTAATATCAGGGCTGCAAACCTCATAAAAATCGACAGAGGTTCGCTCCGGTGTTCGAACCCTCGAAACTTTTTGGGTTCGGGTTCACGAAGCGGGTTAACGAGGTCGTTGAACCTAGGTTCGGGTTCGAACCGGGGTTCGGGAATAATTTTTTTTAAGAAATCACGTATGTAAATTCCAGGTTCCAGGTCAACAAGTTTACTCTGCTTAACTTTAAACGGTGTTAGGAAGTTTCCGCATAGAAAAATACAGTGGTTAGAGCGAGGCGAACATATTCCCAAATGCACTCTGAGAGCGTAAGTGAGATCAAACAGCTGACTTATTTCTAACAGAAACGAAGTCGACTGCGGAACCGTTCACTCTATATATTCTAAATGTTTGTTTCTTCATAACATTTAAAACAAGACGCCATAAAGGGGGATGATCCACTGTACAGCTGTTTCAATAACTTTGCGGTTTTATCATCAGCAGGCCTTGTCCAGCTTTTTCAAGTTGTCAGGGGCCATCTCATGCCAGCATTGCATTGACTGTTTGGGAATTCTAAAGGCAATACAAGTGCAAAGCAAACAGCCCCCTTTCGGCCTTTCTGAATTATTGGGCTACCCTCAGTTAACGCACCGTATAAATTTTTCATTAGTGTGTCTTCCAGCAATCTTTCATTATTGCTGATCGCTCGATAAAACAAAAATATATGATTAGAAAAAGTGTGCACTCGACTGATTCTTGTGTGGCAGGAATTGCTAGTACTACAAATGCAACATTTTAAAATTCTTCAAGCCTCGTATGCAGAACGACAAAAAAATTCCTTTCGTCACAGTATTTCATACAATTAGAAACACCTTGTCTTTTCTTTGATGGTCATGTGCTGTTAGAAAGTTTTTCTATATCTTTAAAATGGTTGGAAATGACAAAATGCAGCTTGAAAAAATGTAATAGAACATCTTTTTTGAACCGAACCCTTTTCAACTATTTATAGCTCCAGTTCAGGTTCGGGTTCGGGAAGAAAAAAATTGTTCTGCTCCGGTTCAGGTTCGGTTCGGACTTTCCAAAAATTCCGGAGTCTCCGGCTCCGGAGCGGTTCAACTCCGAACCGGTTTGCAGCCCTGATTAATATCACTACTTTCAGCACTAAGAAGAAATCTCAAATAAACAAACAAACAATTTTTAATAGGAGAAAATTAATAATTATATTTAATTACACATTAATTTAATAATTAAAATCAAATTCAAATGCATTAGGTTAGGTTTTAGTAGAAGTAGGCTTAATGTTTTAATGTTTATATGCATGTAACATAAGAGACTAGTGCACTAATGTAAAAGGTTATCCCTGTATCTAAATATTCCTGAAATTCTTATTTGAGGGTGTTGTTGCTCTACATATAGCCATATGATACAATTGAAGGTCACACGCGCGGCTTACCCTCTGAAAAACCCCAACAATTGCGCTGCGTGCACAATTGGCTTGTGCAACCCAGCTTTTGATAAATAAATAAATAAACTAATAAACTTACAAAGAAGGCATGTTTAAAATTGCCACAAATTAAAATTAAAATTACAAACTTTACATTTTCGTTGGTTAAAAAACTTTAGATAAATTGAAAACGCTATGCATATCACTGCGGTATTAGCTATTTTGACACTATTGGCGGTAACAATTAACGATATTTTCTTTAAACTTAAAGCCCTTATTATCACGGGTTACCCCACAGATTCAGCCGATAAATGGAGGTTATCAAGAGGACGTCCAAAATGCGATTAATCGCTACCGTAAGGCACACGGCGTTCCAAATTTGAATCTATACAAAGATCTAAGCGATCGTTGTGAAAAGTATGCTCAGGTAAAATATTTTAATATATCATCAAAAGTTTTGGCAAACTTTCGGACATATTTTTATTTAGCGTATTGTCAATCTTGATCACTATGAATACAGTAATAATGAAGCCTCTGACTATTCTGAAAGTATAAGTTGTGTAGCACTAGGAGAATACAGTCCCGATCAATGTGTACAAGCGTGGTATGATACCAAAAAGAACTATGATTTTGACAAAGCCGTGTGGGCGGATAAGGCCGCCGATTTTATACAGATGGTGTGGAAAGCTACGGAAGAAGTAGGTGTTGGCCAAGCTCAAGGGTACGTTTGTTTGTGAAATTTTTATTTATATAAATGAATGTTATAAAAGACCACTTAACTTGTTAGCGAGAACAGTTACGGCCAACAAGTGTGTCTTGTGGTGAGATATTTTCCCGCTGATTATAATGATAAACTATTCAAAGATAATTTGCCCAAGCTTAAGTAAGCCTAGATGAATGCAACAAATTCCAAAAGATCTTGCAGTTCTGAACACTAATACAATTGATTTTTACAGGATCGAGACCAGTACCACACCCTCCACCAGCACCACCACCACCCCCACCAGCAGATCCAGCCCAATAGTTTGGAATCCATTTAAATGCTTAGCTTTTCTGGCATTGTCTTGGCTGGCCTTATACACACTATGTTAATTTTCAGCAAGCGACAGTACGCAAAATTACTCGTGGAAAAATACTTGAATTTCTGAATCCCAATTAAACCTACAAAAGTTCAACGACTTTAATACGAAAACCCTCGCCAGGGTCTTAGGTCTCATTTCGAAATATTTACATCGCTAATACGTCTTAGTAGTTGAAGGAGTAGTACTAGCTATATACCTGGCGTTGTCATTTGCATTGAGTTGACATGAGTCATAACCAGAGATTAAAACCGTAACCGAAACCGAAACCCGTAACCGCTAAAAACACTTTAAAATTTGAAACCGTAACCGTAACCGCAAAAAAACTTGTATAACTTTTATTTACATAACAGTACCGTAACCGAAACAAATATATGGGTTAGTTTCGGTTTTTCCTTTACCAGTGAAAATTTTGATCAGTGAACATTTTACATTCTAGTTTATGAATATTTCCAGTTTAACAGTTAAACCATTAAAGATATGGAATTTTCAAAGCCAGATTCGGGTTCAGCGTGAAAAACTTGTATTGAAACCATCATTCTTTTACCATTTACGGTTCTGTGATGATTGAAAAAAGTTTGCTTGTCTTTGCAAGCGCGTAGTTCTAGTTGTATTCGTCGCATCGGTTCACGCTAGAGCTTTTTGGAAAGCTCTTTTCACGCGCTTTTCACGTGTTTGATTTATTGTTGTTTATTTTTAGTCGTTCGTGAGTTATAGCGTCGCAAACATGGAGCAAAATAAAGAGAAAATACGGCATATTTTACAGTACTACTACGATAAAGGCAAAAATGCATCTCATGCTGCCAATAAAATTTGTGCAGTTTATGGACCCGATACAGTTTCCATTTCCACCGCACAACGATGGTTTCAACGTTTTCGTTCTGGTGCAGAGGTGGTCGAAGATGCGCCACGGTCCGGAAGGCCTTTCGTCGAAAATTGCGATAAAATCGCTGAATTGATCGAAAGAGACCGTCATAGTAGCAGCCTTAGCATCGGCCAAGAGCTGGGCATGAGTCATCAAACCGTTATAAACCATTTGAAGAAGCTTGGATTCAAAAAGAAGCTCGATGTATGGGTGCCAAACGACTTGACGCAAAAAAAACATTTTTGCCCGTATGGATGCATGCGAATCGCTTCTGAATCGCAACAAAATCGACCCGTTTTTGAAACGGATGGTGACTGGCGATGAAAAGTGGGTCACTTACGACAACGTGAAGCGCAAACGGTCGTGGTCGAAAAGCGGTGAAGCTGCCCAGACGGTGGCCAAGCCTGGATTGACGGCCAGGAAGGATCTTCTGTGTGTTTGGTGGGATTGGCGGATCATCCACTATGAGCTGCTCCCCTATGGCCAAACGCTCAATTCGGACCTGTACTGCCAACAACTGGACCTCTTGACTGCAGCACTCATGCAGAAGAGGCCGAATTGTCTTCCATCAGGACAACGCCAGGCCACACACATCTTTGCTGACGCGCCAGAAGCTCCAGGGGCTCGGATGGGAGGTTATTTTGCATCCACCGTATAGTCCGGATCTCGCACCAAGTGATTACCACCTATTTCTGTCCATGGCGAACGAGCTTGGTAGTCGGAAGTTGGCCACAAGAGAGTCCTGTGAAAATTGGCTCTCCGAGTCTTTTGCCAATAGGGAAGCGAGCTTCTATAAGAGGGCCATAATGAAGTTGGCATCTCGTTGGGAACTCGTCATCGAACAAAACGACGCATATTTGACTTAAATTGAATTTAAATTTTATATTTTCGATATAATCGATACAGATATCATAGTTTACAGCAAAAAAATTTCTACTAAAATTTTTTTAGTGTAGTTTGGAATGGTGATCTCAAAAATCAATTTCAAAAAATTTTCTCTGTTTTGAAATATAATTTTTATTTTGGTAGGGGCATTATTTCATTCCACTTGCGATGAGTCCAAGTGATGAGGTCGCTGCCAGTCGGTGATTTTTTTAAATCGGTTCAAGTTTAACAACAATATAAAAATATTTCGAAAAATCGATTGCCGAATGGTCGCCTGGAAAAATATAAAAATAAAAATTTTTTATTCTAATAAGAACGCACTTCACGAAGAAAACAGATATCGATCACAAAATCTTGAACAAACAGACTTAACAATTAGTCAAAAAAGGATTAATTAAATAACTCCACTCTTAATTTTATTTTTGTTTAGCTTCGTTCACTGACCAAAAAACGAAGAAAACACAGTTAATTTTTTGAAAACACAATATATCAAATTGAGTAGTTTAATTATCAGTCTTGTTCTCTTTTTCTCGTAGTGATTAATAGAATAAAATTTTATTTTTTATATTTTTCAGTCGTTTAAAAAGAAATTTGGATTTCGAGAAAAATACATTTTTGAAATATTCTTGTTTGATTCAAATAGAACGATTTAATCTATTATCCTATCTTTCTATCTTTGATATGATGGATAGATAAGAGTCAAAAATTTATTCATTAAAATTTTTCAGAAATGGTTTGTACGTGTATTTTGAAAATACGACAACTTGTTCAACAAAATTTTGAAAGATATGGAGGAAATGAAGTGCAGCTGAATTCTAGAGGTAAAATTGTCATATTATACTACGCAAAAAAAATATATATATGAAAGAAGAGCCTTTGTTTTCGCCTTTGAAAATACAGAAGAAGCAACAGTATAAATATAGTTTTGTGTTTGTCTTGAAGGGACTTTGAAGTTCACGCGGCCGAGTTAGAACTTAGCGTCTATATTACTTTTTATAAGTTTGCTAAGAAACATTACATAGTTCGGCTATGCTCAAGTGAAGGTAAGTCTGGAACTATAAGGAGGAAGTCTCAACTGTGGGTCCCAACCCAGGATGCGAAGAGCAAACACAAGGAACTGAACTGAACGCTTACACAGGGTAACCAAACTCCAAAATGGGCCTAACAAGGCATATAAACAAGAGCTTGGTCGTGTATTTATCATTGAACTCCTTAAACCACCATTTAATAACATACACAGAAAGTGTAATGTAAGTGCAAAAAGTGGTCGGTCCTTCATTGGTAAGAGGGTCATATATTCGTCATTAAAACGTTTTGATGTGAAATATCTTTAATTTCGGTACGGAAGATTTTAGTATGAGTAAAATTTGATTTCCGCGTCACGTGACGCTGACATCAGAATATTTTGTCTTGTTGATTTAGCGGAGTGTCCCAGGGGGAGAGGAGTGACAATGGGCGGAAAGTGGAAAGGATACTGATGGAAAGTGGAGGTGACTAAACAGTGACTTGACAGTGATTTAACAGTGTCTAAATAGTGACTTTTTGGTAACTAAACAGTGACTTGACAGTAACTCAAGAGTGATTTAAAAGTGACTAAACAGTGAATTGACAGTTACTTGACAGTAACTTAACAGTGTCTTGACAATGTCTAAATAGTGATTTTTTAGTGACTAACGGTGTTAAACAGTTACTAAACAGCGACTCGACAGCCACTAAACAGTGACTTAACGGTGACTTGAAAGTGGCTAAACAGTGACTTGATGGCGACTTAACAGTGAATAGACATTTACTAAACAGTGATTCGACAGTCACTAAACAGTGACTTGACAGTGACTTAACGGTGACTTGACAGTGATCAAATAGTGACTTTACGACGGCTTAAAAGTAACTTAACAGTGACTTGACTGTGTTTTCACAGTAACTAAACAATTTCTTATCAGTGACTAAACAGTCCTTAAACAGCCCTTAAACAGCTCTTAAATTTAACATAATGTTTCACATCAAGGCCCCGTGACTGTACAAGACACTCACTCCAATTTTTCACTTCTTATTTGTTAAATTCCAAAATTGTTTTGAGAACTTTGGCAACTGAGGAGATGCACAAGAGTCACACGACCGACCACCCATCTTAAAAACGTTATCATACAAGTTCTTAATCGATTTGGGATTGGGACTAAACAAGTATACTCCTGTACCACAGACAACGGACGCAATATGATGAAAATTGGTCGAACTTTTGGGCCTAGAGCGATAGAGGACGATGATCATAAAGAGGTTTTGCTCAAATTTGGCGACAGCTGGACTCGATTTCTTTTTGAAACCCAACTTGTGGGTCAAGAGGATTCGCTTGGACAGTCAATCCCTAAATGCTATTATGCTTCTTAGATGTAATTACAAATTTAAATAGAATGTCATTTCTGAGAATAACCATTTGTTACATGCAAAGGGCAGTGGCGTTTGTGTGTTTGTTAATGTGCTGTCAATTCAAACCCATCGCAGGTCGGTGATCCCTAGAACACACTCTAGTTTTAAATCCCTATCATTTTAGGATGATGCATGGCTCCACAAAGAGAGGTACTTTCAGCAATTCATTTTAAATTTCATTTTATTACAAAAAAAACTAAGAAACTATTCATGATTACGGCTAGATAAGTGCAATTAAAATCAATTCATGTTATTTTAGCGTGTAATATATAAATGTTTTCATTATAATAAAATACAAAATATTAGAGATATTTAGAAAATTAAGTTGTTGGCAAATTAATTATCTAAGATCATTAAAGACATAAACTTCTTCTAACTCAGGAACGCAAAGCAAACGAGTTAAGGTCATTAAGAAGTAAAATAAACTCGAGATTTTAAGTAAAAATCAATCAAACAGTGTCGCAAACAAAAAAATATTAAAAAATGGAGGTAAATTAATATACAAATGAATAAATTAGATATGTGGATAAAATATAATATAAATAAAAAAAAAAAAAAAGAGTTTATAAAAAATTAAAGAAAAAAGTAAAAACCAATGTTTTTATATACTCGAAATTGGTAGCCAAGAGAGTGAAACGCCTAGAAGGGCCAAACCTAAGAGGTTAAGAAGACACAAGGTCAGTCACAACACAAAAAATTTACCAAAATTGTTGGCGACATACGTTTTTTATGCTATAGATCTGGGGTGTTGGTAAAATTGATTTTTTGATCCTGGTGTGACTTTACCCCAAAAAAAAGAAGGCATCAAATCAAAAATAAAATCGAAATAAAACAGTTTTAAAATAATATGTTTTAACATTAAACTTTAGTAAGCTGTACTTTAGGCACTTAAAAACATATAAAGGCCGTTCCCAACAAAAAAGCCTATTTTCGGAGGCAAAGAAAATTCACAAAGCTATCAACAAAGCTGCGAAAGCCTACAAAACACATGTGTAATCGAACGATTCAAAGCGCTTACGTCCAACATGTCCTTTAAAACTTATCTTCAGCTGAAACTTCGAGATCCTATTAAGACCTTCAACTGTACATGGAATACGCTGCTGGGAAAACCAACTGTTCGTTCAAAAGTAAAAATATATGCTGCACAGGTTTGGGGTTTTGGAGAATCTTCTTCGATTTTTCATTGAGAACATTTTTAGGTTACCACGCATTCGAATCTCTGCTGCTGAGTCGAAGCCAGTGCTTCGAAACATGGAGAAGACTTGCAGAAGAATTTAATGCTAATTTGGAGATGACTAATCCACATATGTAGCAGAGATCTCATCGAGTAGGAGCAGCTGGGCGAGGATACTTTACAGGAAATTAGAAGGGTATATTGGAGGCAAGGAGAATTATGTTGAAACGAAAAAATTGGAATATTCTTTTTAAATTTCTTGTAGAAGCAACAACATAGTATAGTTGTTATTGTATTATAGCAAATAGTTATCGCAACAGCTGACGGCTTTAAGCCAAAGCTAAGTTATGTTATTTTATTCAAATTTGTAACCCTACCTTAGTCACAACCCCTGAACGATTCGGTATAGCGCAACGAGCGGGGAAACCGAGTGTAGTATGAGGGTGTGGCTATTGGGATTGTAGGTCAGCAACGATGTACGCATTGAAACCATATTTTGTGAATAAAATAAAGCACTCTACTACTACTACTATTACTACTATAAAACTTCGGCAAGCTTAGACTATCGATAAGGATAGTCTTATTCCAAGTCCAAAAACGAGAGCGCAAGTTAAAGTCGGCTCTAACCGACTTCGATATACCCGTTACTCATGAAAATACATGTTAAACAGTGTTCCTGCGTTCCTTAGGGTGAACATCTGAAAAGTATGCAACACTTTTAGAACTCGGCTATTTTTCACATTTTTGGCTCATAACTTGAGAACCGCTCATCTGATCATTATCATTTCTTTGGCAAATTTATTTGTTTTGCTAATTACTAACTATCTCTAGAAAGTACGAATCGTTTATCTTTAAAACTGTAGGAGATATAACGTTTTTTTCCCAATTGCGGGGGCGGGAGGGGGCGTGGCCAAAATTTGGAATAAACTTGATCTGCCTGCAAGTAAAAGATGCATTTGTCCCATACATCCAACCTCTATCTCTTACCATCTCTGAGATCTAGGTGTTCATACAGACGAGACGGACGGACGGACGGACGGACAGACGGACATGGCTATATCGACTCGACTGTTGATGCTGATCAAGAATATATATACTTCATATGGTCGGAAATGATTCCTTCTGCCTGTAATGATAAAGATCGGTTGAGCGGTTCTCAAGTTATGAGCAAAAAAGTAAATAACCCTCCCCCCACCCCCTCCCACCATATTACAACTAACACCGCAAAATCTTAAAGAGAGAGAGAGAGAGAGAGAGAGAGAGTGAGAGTGAGAGAGAGAGAGAGAAAGAGAGAGACTTAGAGATGAGCGTAGCACCAACATTGCATTCAGCTTCTACTCCAGGTACAGAGTATGTTATAGTCGGGCTTGACCGACTTTCTCACTTGTTTTTTGGTCATAACTTGAGAACCGCTCATCCGATTTTGATCATTTTTTCGGCAAATCGATACATATTTTTGAAAGACAAACTATCTCTAGAAGGAACGAATAATCTATCTACAAAACTGTTGGAGATATGACGTTTTTTTCCAAATTCCGAGGGCTGGAGGGGGCGTGGCAAAAATTGAAAACAAACTTAATCTGCCTGAAAGTATAAGAAGCATTTGTCCCATACAAGTCAAACCTCTATCATTCATACGGACGGACGGACATGGCTAAAGCGGCTCGGCTATTGATGTCGGAAATGATTCCTTCTGCCTCTTACATACTTTTGCACAAACTTAATATACTCCACGTACCTTTGGTACAGCGTATAAAAAACAATGAACGCGCAGTAGGCTTCGGCACCCCAGCTTCTAATAAATATAAATAAACTAACAAAGAAGGCATGATAAAAATTGCCTTGAGTTAAATAACTAACTTTAATTTACATTTTTGTTGTTTAAAAATTTCAGTTAAATTGAAAACACTATGCATAGCATTGCGGTATTAACAGTTTTGTCTCTATTGGCGGTAACAATTAACGATATTTTCCTTAAATTTAAACTCCTTATTATCACGGGTTACCCCACAGATTCATCCGATAAATGGAGGTTATCAGGAGGATGTCCAAAAAGCGATTAATCGCTTGCGTGAAGCACACGGTGTTCCAAGTTTGAGTCTTAACAAAGATCTAAGCGATGATTGTGTAAAGTATGCTCAGGTAAGATAGCTGCAAATATCATCAAAAGTTTTGGCAAACTTACCGAAATATTTTCATTCAGATTTCAGCAAATACTGATGGCATAGCAAACAGTACTTGGCCTGGGGGTGAAGGTGTTTGTTGTCAACCAAATGATGAATACGATGCCCTTGATTGTGTAGAATGGCTTTATACAGCAATTAAGTACTATGATTTTGACAAAGCCGTGTGGGCGAATGAGGCTGCCGATTTTATTAAGTTGGTGTGGAAAGCTACGGTAATGCTAGGTGTAGGCCAAGCTCAAGGGTACGTTTGTTTGTGCAATTTTTATTTATATAAATGAATGTTATAAAAGTCCACTTAACTTGTTAGCGAGAACAGTTACGGCCAACAAGTGTGTCTTGTGGTGAGATATTTTCCCGCTGACTATTATGACGAAGGACGACTCAAAGAGAATGTGCCCAACTTTATGTAAGCCTAGATCAATGCAAAAAATTCCAAAAGATCTTGCAGTTTTGAACACTAATAACATTGATTTTTACAGGATCGAGACCAGTACTAAAGGCCCCACCAGCACCACACCCAGCAGATCCAGCCCAATAGTTTGGAATCCTGTTAAGTGCTTGGCTTTTCTGGCATTGTCTTGGCTGGCCTTATACACACTAGGTTAATTTTCAGCAAGCTAAATTACGCAAAATTAGTCGTGGAGTCCATTGATAATTCTTTTTTTGAAAAGAACGTAAAAATCAAGTATCTGAATTCCAATAAAACCTACAAAAGTCCTTGTCAGTCTCATTTCGAAATACATATTTACATCGTTAACATGTTTTAGTAGTAGAAGGAGCATTTATTTATATAATAAGCTATATACCTGGCGTTGTCCTTTGCATTGAAAGGAAATGAGTCATGCCAGACTGTTTATAATGAAGTTTAAACTGGCAGCAATAAAAAACAAACAAATAATCAGAGAAAAGCTAACTTAGGCTGGAGCCTTACAGTTGGTTATATAGCAGCTATACGATATACTCATCCGATTTTGATCAAATATTAACTATTTTTTGGAAGTCGGGCAGCGTGTAGAGGGTTTGTCCTTAACGTAAAAGGACTGATTATCTTCCGCCGCGATTGTACTTTGGAGCTGCTTGCACCACACACAGAAACACGTCGCGCGAAAATGCCTGTCCTGGCCCTCCAGACGCTAAGAGATAACTGACCACCTGCTCGTTCGTTATCTAGGAACGCCCTCTAAAAAAACCAGACAACGAAGTCGATCATCTAATCACGAATCCAGCACAGGAAAAGAAAACCACAATTCGGATAGCCATTAACAAACGGACGATGAATATGTTTCTCTGTGTTCGTTCATTAACCATCCTTCTCTGCTACCATTTTTTTTTTGAGTTTGAGCAAAGTTTATACATATTATAGATGACGCATCTGAAAGTAAAAACGAGAGCGTAAGTTAAAGTCGGCTCTAACCGACTTCGAAATACCCGTTACTCATAAAAAAACATGTTTAACAGTGTTCCTGCGTTTCTTCCGAAAAGTATGCAACATTTTTTTAGGCAGGGTAACACTGGAGCTTAGTTCACTATTTTGCTCATAACTTGAGAACCGTTCATCCGATCTTTATCATTTCTTCGGCAAATCGATTTATTTTGCTAATTACTAATTATCTCTAGCAGACACGAATCGCCTATCTTCAAAACTGTAGGACATATAACGTTGTTTCCAAATTGCGGGGGCGGGAAAGGGCGTGGCCAATATTTGGAACAAACTTGATCTGCGTGCAGATAAAAGAAGCATTTGTCCCATACATGTCACACCACTATCTCTTACACTCTCTGAGATCTAGGTGTTCATACAGACGGACGGACAGAGGGGACATGTCTAAATCGACCCGGCTGTTGATGCTGATCAACAATATATATAATATATATGGTCGGAAATGACTTCTTCTGCCTGTTACAAACATTTGCACGACTTTAGTAAACCCTTTTTACTCTACGAGTAAAGGGTATAAAAATAGAGGCAAGCTAACTTCGGCTCAACCAAAGTCTATATACCCTTGAAACTATCAATATGAAAGGTTTTTTTATACCCGTTACAACACCCGTATGAACACCTAGATCTCAGAGATGGTAAGAGATAGAGGTTTGACATGTATGGGACAAATGCTTCTTTTATCTGCACGCAGATCAAGTTTATTTCAAATTTTAGCCACGCCCCCTCCCGCCCCCGCAATTTGGAAAAAACGTTTTATCTCCTACAGTTTTGAAGATAGACGGTTCGTACCTTTTACAGATAGTTAGTAATTAGCAAAATGAATCAATTTGCCGAAGAAATGACAATCGGATGAACGGTTTTCAAGTTATAAGCAAAAAAGTGAACCAAGCACCCAACCCCTTCCCACACTAAAAAATGTTGCATACTTCTTGGATGGTCACCCTAGGGAACGCAGGAACACTGTTAAGCATGTTTTCTCATGAGTAACGGGTATATCGAAGTCGGTTAGAACCGACTTTAACTTACGCTCTCGTTTTAACCTATCTTTTGTATAGGAGCTATACTATAAAGTAGTCCGATTTGGACAAATCTTGGTGAAATTATGTGATATCATAAAAAACTTTTAAATACGAGCGTTGGGACCGATAACACTAAAAAAAAAAAAAAGGGTGTGTGTCATGAGCAGAGCGGGCAAACAAACGAAACGAAACGTTTCTGAATCGTTTCGTTTCGTTCTTTGCACAGAGCGAAACACAAACAAAACCCAAGAAAAGTAACTGTAACACAAAATGAGTTCTGTTCAGTTTGCGTTCGTGAACGCAAACTAAACGTAAAGCGAAATGCTCTCATCTTGATTTGGGGACAAAGGGAATCGGAACGATATGCAACGAGCGCGAATAGTTCGGAAACGTTTGCTGCTCTATTTGTATTTGTATTTGTATTTGTATTGTTGTTGTTTTTTTCTGTTGCTTAATTCTTTGTTTCTCTCAGCTTTGTTGTTGTCGTTCCGAAACGTTTCAAGGCAGTGCAGCTTTCGGAAGAACAATATTCCAATCGTTTCGTTTGCGTTCTTCGGCAATATAAAGTTAGTGGTTTCGTTTTCCCTCACTAGAGGTAACAGCTACAAAACAAAGGAATCGTTCCTTGGCTTTCGCGAACGGTTCGTTAAACGTTTCGTTTGTTTGCCCGCTCTGGTCATGAGACGCCCGGAACGAGCGAAGCCCTTTACGTCGATGAATCCGATATGAGTAATGGCAACATATTTGGATTCTGTATAAACAAATGTTAAATTATCAAAAATTAGGTCACTGTCAAGTCACTGTTAAGTCACTGTTAAGACACTGTTAAGACACTGTTAAGTCACTGTTAAGCCACTGTTAAGTCACTGTAAAGTCACTGTTAAGGCACTGTTAAGACACTGTTAAGTCTCTGTAATGTCTCTGTCAAGTCACTGTCAAGCCACTGTTGAGGCACTGTCAAACAAAGAACATTAGAGTTTTTAGCACAGAATTCACTTGACTTTAATGCAGCCACTCTTTGCACCCCACTCCCCGCAGACCCTTATATCCCCTTCCGACAAACCCCAGATCCGCACTTGATCTCCCCCGATTCCCACCAGATCCGCCCAGTTCCCCACAAGATCCCCACAAGATCTTCACAAGATCTCCACCAGATCCCCAACAGATCTCCACCTGGCCCCCACCAGATTCCCACCAGATCTCCACCAGATCTCCACCAGATTCCTACCAGATCCCTACCCAATCCCCACCAAATCCCAGCCAGATCCACTCCAAATCCCCACACGATCCCCACCAGATCCAAACCAGAGCTCACCAGGTCCCTACCAGATAACCACCAAATCCCCGCCACATCACCACCAGAACCCCACCAGATTTGCACCAAATCCCCGCCAGATCCTTACCAAATCTTCACCTGATCCCCACCAGGTCTCTACCAAATACCCATCACCTCCCCACACTTCCAACTCACATTATCCGACACCACAAACAACAAACCTGCTACTACGCGGTAATGGTAAAAGCAGCTGAATTTGCAAATACAAAATGCAAAATCAAAGACATACCCCAAAAGAATCTGTCGCAAAGACAAACATTTTTAAGATTTACCCCCCAGTCTGACGTCCGTAAAAGAGCTTCGCTTCAACCGATCGTTTCTATGTCAGCTCTATGCTTGGGGAGAGTTTGACCAAAATTGGATCAATATATCTTTGCTGCCATATAACAATTTGGCAGGCAAATATCATGCTCCAGGGGTATATAAATTTTGGTCGAACCAAAGTTGCCTTCCCTCTATTTTTATACCCTTGGAGAGGGTATATTGAAATTGTCCGGATGTTGGTAACGCAGAGAAGGAAGCATCTCCGACCACGTAAAGTGTATATATTCTTGATCAGCATGACGAGCTGAGTTGATACAGCCATGTCCGTCTGTCCATCCGTCTGTCCGTCCGGATTTAGCCATGTCAGTCTGTCTGTTTGATCTCAGAGACTGTAATAGATAGAGCCACAATTTTTGGCATGTATGTAGGTGTATACTGTACCCACATCAAATTTCCATTTATTTAAATTAATTTTAAAATAAAAGGAATTCTAAGCTGTAGAAACCACATTACTTGGTACAGGGTATTTTGCTGTCGGAGCACTCGACCGCAACACTCTTATTTGTTTTTTAAGTGAAGTATTGCGACGAACTAAATTTGCATCTTATCTGAGTGCAGGCTTTACAGACTTACAAAATATGCTTAGGAAAAAAGGTGTGAGTGTCGCTAGCACTCACGAGTCTTTGATGTGAAATATGACGCTTAGTTTAAGAGCTTGTTTTCGAATCACAAGCTCTCTCAATGGAATATTAATCAGCAAGGGCACTCTTTCGAAAGAAGAAGTTTAAAGGGAAGTGAAAATACTAGAAACAAGATCACTTCCTGTAGTGTTCTTTCATTTTTTCAGGAGTGTTATTGTGCTGATTTATGATAAATGAAGATGTTTCGCCCCCAAGATACCACCAAGGTGATATCCAAGATCCCACTCATATACCTCCCAGATCCCATCCACATTCCACCCAGATCCCACCAAGATACCACACAGATCCCACCCCGATCTCGCCCAGAATCCTTTCAAAACCACACCAGATCCAACCAGCTTAAAACCCACTTAGATCCTACTCTGATCCCACTAAAATACCGCCCAGATCCTACCCAGATTCCACCCAGATCCCAACTAGATCCCGCCAAGATTTCACACAAATCCCACCCAGGTCCTATCCAGATCCATTCCAGATCCCACCCAGTTACCACCAAGATCCCGCCCAGATACCTTTTTAAATCCCACCCAGATCCCTTGTAGATCCCACCCAGGTCCCACCCAGATCCCATCCAGATTCCACCCACATCGCTTTCATACCCCACCCAGATCCCTTCCAGATCCCTTCCAGATCCCACCCATATCCCTTCCAGATCCCATCCAGATCCCGCCCAGATCCCAACCAGATTCCACCCAAATCCCTTTCAGATACCACCCAGATCCCACCCAGATCCCTTCCAGATCCCACCCAGGTCCCTTCCAGATCGCACCCAGATCCCTTCCAGATCCCACCCATATTCCTTTCAGATCCCATCCAGATCCCGCCCAGATCCCACCTAGATTCTACCTAGGCTCCACCCAGATCCCATCCAGATTCTACCCAGACTCCGCCCAGATCCCACCCACGTCCCACCCTGGAAGGACCCACCCAGATCCTACCTAGATCCTACCCAGATAAGTGTGTGTGTGTGTGTGTGTTTGCCTGGGAAACTCCACAAAACAACAACACAAAATAGGAATGACGTCAGCGTCACGTGACGCAGAAATCATATTTTATCCCTACTAAAATCGTGCGTACCGAAATTAAAGATGTTTCACACAAGATATCGCTTGCAAAAGCTGAGGCCAAGAGAGTTAAGTATCGAAATGCATTTTCAGACAGCATGAACAATTCATCCACACCGGCTTCTCAATATATTTTAACACTGACACCCAATATTCCAGCGTATTGCTGTATCCATACGTGCATGATTAGATCTTAAATGCAATTTAAAATTGTATTACCAGATGCTTTATCATATAATTTGCACCTATATATTTCCATAGTAACTTTTCCGATATTCGGCCTTCCGATCCTATGGCAGCTAGTTTGTTTAAAAGATTTGGTTAAAGATTTGCTTGCACTGGCTCAAGGTCCATGTGCTCAATTATAATTCAATACAATTAACACAATTCAACCGAGATAAATTACAAAATTTTTGTCTTAGCAAGTCGAAGTCTGACTGTATGTCAGTATTTCCAAAATTCGGCGAATAAATGTTTGGGAATTTCATTGGTGTAGAATCCCTCCCTGAAATCCCTATCTGCAATAAAATTGCAGTGAAAATAATTTTAGTTCTTTTATAAAAACAAACTTAAGAATCTTTATGGTTAACAAATGTGAATAAAATTGATAATTTATGTTCGCATACATGTGTGTAGCTTGCTCACCCACTTTGTTTGGACGAAAGTTTAAAACTTTCTGTTAATTTTTGGTAATTAGTGGGAACTTTTTTTTGTATTCAACAACAGTAAGTGAAGTTCTTTGCTTCATTGTCGATTGGTGTTTCATAGTTGCAGATTAATTCAGCCTAATATCAGCAGCACCTCCTGGCCCTGACACACAGTTGTCTCCCACACCCACAACGCATTTACAATGGATGACATTTACAGAAGTGCTTAAGCAGCACTTAACCCAGACGTAACTAACCAACAACCAGCACAAACAGAACACACACGGACCAAAGTCACCAAGAGCAAACACATCAGCTGGAGAAAGAGAGAGAAGGGGATGCATTGCAGAGTGTTGCCCAGAATCAGATGCAAAGCCAAAGCCCCAGGACCCAGATGCACCGACAACAACAATTCATCTTCATAATAGAACCTAATGCCAACGACAAACAAACTTAATGCAAATTTTAAAATACTTGAACACAAACACAGAAGGAAGGGAAATACAAAAAAAAAAAGAAATGGCAAACAATGCAGAAGCTTAATGTTAATTAATGGAAAAATTACAGGAAATATGCTTTATTTTAAAATGAGAGAGAGATTAGTGACTTAAACATGAAATAAATTTGGCAAGAGCCAGAATAGAAACCGCGTTTGCCTACATTAATATTACATTCGAGTGTTTGTCTATAATTTCAGTAAAAATTTAAGCACTCTGCATATCAGACACTCTTAATAGTAAATGTTCTACAAATCGAATGGGCCAAACGCTGTGGGAAAAAATGCCAGACCATTGAGCTGAATGACAGCAGAAAATGAAGAAAAATCTAATTAAAACCATTTCTGTCCATTCCAGGTGTAAATCACAATTGTACGCGTCAAATTCACGCACACCTGGGCACACGCCTGGACAGACACACACACACACACACACACACACGACGATTTTCCACCGTGTGCCAATAATACGCAACCAAATGAAAGCACGAACTTCAAACCAGGTGAAAAACAGACGTTACCTGGCCCTGGAATCTGGCCAAAACAGAAAACAGAACTTTCAAAGGTGAATCTGGTCAGAGGTGGAAAGGGGTTGAGATTGAATGGCATGGGCGCAGGGTGGGAGACATCGAGAGATCCTCGCTGGCAAATGAAACGCGCTATTGCGCACAAAAATAACAAGCTGCATTGGTCAATTCATCGAATGTCGGTCTGGGTTGGCACCTGGAGGGAGAAATGGCTGAAAGGGGCTGGTTAGCTTAGCCATGGTTTTGTCCCGACCAGAGCGTGGCGCCAACAAAGTTTTGTACCCAGTCATTTTTGGTCATTGTCCACAAAGCCCAACGGGAGGCCCACGCGTCGAAAAGGCTATAAAATGTCCTACCAAAATGAAGAGGAAAAATAGAGAGAGAGAGCACAATTTCTGTTTCAATTCAAAGAAATTAGTTTAGTTTTGTTCAAAAAAAGTTTACACATTGCTAACATTTATTCAAATTGGGGCAAGCTACGCATCATTTCGATTGGAAGACTGTGCATTTCAGAGCAGCATCAAGACTCTTAAATTATAATTCAATTCAAATTGACAAAAAGGAACCATGACCATTAAAAAATGTTTTTTATATAACCAACACAATATGTAAGTAATATTTACTAAATATATTAAGTAAAAATCGTATATTACGGCAAAATTTCCACTATTTTACGCTGTTCACTTTTAGATGAAAGCAAGTTTTAGACGTACATTAAGAGTCTTTAGGGATACCTTTGAAGTCAGGGGTCCCACACTGATCTGAAGTGCTGCGCATCACGGTTGCAGCCGTTCCTGCGAATAGTCTAGTTTTACTGTGCTGCTTATAAATAGACTTCTGAAGAAGATCGAAAAATAATGCTACTATGAGCCAAAAATTCAGGAAAATTGTTCATAAATCAAAAACTCTTTATTTATTTTGTCAATTCATTTGATTCAAAGGCCTGCCCTAGTACAGTTTTGCAAATTTTGTGTGTTGTGGGAAATTTTAAAATTGCGTCCCGGTTCAATCCTTCTTCGTTTCGGCTAGGAGGAATGGCACTCAAAATAGGTTTCCTCGTTACGTCGTGTTCTGTGAAGAACAGTCTCTGCGACATGACCGAAAAAAAAAAAATAAATATAGTCGCAATAAAGACGTAGATAAATCGCATGAAAAGACAAAATAGGTCTAATTTACCAAAAAAAACTGCTCCATATTTGTTTGTTGCTCGATTAAAATATAAATAAACAAAATATGATTGTTTTAGTGACCTTTTTGATTGAAAATCATAGAACTTTTTTAAGCAGGCTCTAGGTCATTTAAGTTTCCAAATCTTGTCTAAAACAAGACACGCCCAACACCACAAAGGAGGCTGGTTGACAGTATAGCGCTATTTCATGAATACCAATTCAATCTTCAGCTGTCTCTGCCTGTCCTTAGAGTGTTAGCAGAAGCCACCTCATGACAGAATTGCTACAACCGCTTGGGAATCCCACAGGCAGGCTTGTAGCAAAATCCGCCATCAGCAACAAACGCCAAATACACAAAGGCCTTTGTGTGTATCCCGTGTATCGGCCCTTCTGCTGCTAGTGGGGGAAATTCTTTTCCCGCTTTTAACTAACACAGGCACCAATTGTTTGAATTGCCCAATGCAATTAAACGGGCATGTTGTTATTTTAATGAAACTATTTTAGGTTTAGTTTCTAACAAATAATTTATCGGCGTTCATTGTACATTCTACATGAGTGTGAGTTGGTTTCTCTCATGCTTGCTCTCTCTCGCGCTCTTAGCAAAACAGTTTAGTAGAAAATTATCTGAGCACCAAAGTTCCGTTACTTTTATTTGGCTACATAAGTATGTACATTTTTATACTCTGCACCAAAAGTACCTGGAGTATATTAAGTTTGTGCAAAAGTATGTAACAGGGAGAAGGAATCATTTCCGACCATATAAAGTACATATATTCTTGATCAGCATCAACAGCCGAGTCGATATACACTCAGAAAATTATTTTTCTATATTTAAGAAAATCACCCTAGAATCGAAATCGCCCGAAAATTTAAAAAAAAATTCTATATTTATGAAAACATTTTCTGTACTTTAGAAAAGTGGCCCCACGAATAAATTTTTTAGAAAAAACTTTCTTAAATTCAAAAAACTATATTTTTTTTCTAAATTTTAGGGTGAATTTTCTTTATTGCCTTTTCTAATTTTTAGGGTAATTTCACCTTTGATTTTAGAAAATATTTGTTAAATATTTAGCGTACTTTGCCCTAAAATTAAAAAAATAAACCGCAATTTTAAGAAAGTTTTTCTAAATGGGTCGAACTTTCTAAAAATGTTTTCAAAATTGCATTGCGATATGCTGCCGTTCGGTTTTAACGACGAAGCCGTCTATATGATGGCATTTGTTTACGCACACTAATGTCTATCGCAATGCCTGAAGAATGCAGATGTATTAAGCAAGTTTTTGTCTCGTCTTGTAGTAATCGATTAAAGGATTGTATAAAATAAAAGCAATCTAAAAACCCCTCAAGTAAAAAAAAAACATTAAAAAAATAACCATTTAATAAAAAATACTATGCTCCTACGGGGATTGGATCCCAGTCCAGGACATTTTCTAAGCTAATGTCTTATCCACTCGACCACGACTCTTGCTTCTTATTGAGTGGTCAATGTGAGTACTTAAGCTCCAAATACGCCACACAAATTCTTAGGTATGACTTAAACGCAAGGTTCTGCTAAATAAAAAAAAAACATTAATAACAAACATTAAAAAAAATATATATTAAATGAGAAGAAAAAGTATGCTCCTACTGGGACTTGAGCCCAGGCCTCCACGTTTGCTAACCGAAAGTAATGTTAACTAGACCATCTGTGTACATTATTAACTATAGTTATGTCGCTACGTCTTGCTCAAGGTTAATAGTCGAGTGGGCTTAGGCGTCGTCCGAGTGTTCAGTATTTGAGAGAGGCCCCGAGTTCAAGTCCCAGTAAAGTAAGTAAAAAAAATGGTTAATGCATTTAAAAATTATTTATAGCTTAGAAAAAAGTGTCCCAACCCAAGGGTTCGCGGCGGGGTGGATCCAAACAACAACCACACACGGGGTGGACTGTAGTCTGTCCTACCCTGCCTCCCCCTAAAATTTTTTTTTTAGTCTTTTACTGTCAGCTGCTGCCTTCTCATGCCAGCGCTGCCATAACCGGTTGGGAATTTTAAATTGACAACAGCTAAAATTGTCTAATTTTTTTAGAAAAATTGCCTGAAATCTGGAACATAATTTTTTATTTTTTAGAAAAGCGTTTTCTTAAAAATAAGGCGAGTCGCCTCTGGAAGTTTTTTAAAGGCGATTTTCTAAAAATTAGGGCGAAAATGGCACTTTTTAGGGTGAATTGTTTTTTGAGTGTAGCCACGTCCGTTTGTCCGTCCGTCCGTATGAACAAACAGATCTCAGAGATGGTAAGAGATAAAGGTTTGACATGTATGGGACAAATTATTATTATTATTATTATTTACAGATAGACAAGTTTATAAAACTAAGTCTAACTTAAGAACTATAGCACTAGCTACAGAGGCCTTCGGCTATGTACAGTGGTGTGGTGTTGGTTATTAATAGGGTATTATATAAAGTTTTAAGAGATTATGTTGTTTGTATGTAGTTTGTATATAATAAGTGTGCCTAAGTGCGTTTGTAAGATAATTAGATATTTGGTAAATAAGGTATGTGTAGAAATTTGAGAATTATATATGTGTACATGTTAATGTGTTTTTAATGATAGGGTTAGTAGTAATATATATTGTATACAGATGTAATTATAGAGATATATTTTGTTAAACTTTGTGGTATATATTGGCGTCTTTTAAGAATTTTAAGATTTTGTGAATGTTTTCTGAATTTGGGTTTGTTAGACAATGGATGGGGCTTGAATTATCGAAAATGTTTTGTTTTATTTGTGACAGTGCTGGGCATTGGTTTAAAATGTGATCCATGCTAATTGGGTTATTAGATTGGCAAAGCGGGCATATTGGAGAGGCGTAAGAGTCTAGGTAATGGTTGTGTGTGAGTTTGCTATGCCCAAGGCGAAGTCTGGTTATCTTTATTTGGTCAAGTCTGCTGTATTTTTCTTGGGATACATTTAGGTAGTTGGCTATGTAGGTGTTGTTTTTGTTGATGTTTTGGTACCATGTATTGCAATCTAGGAGGGTGTGTTCGTTATGCCTTAGAATTTCCTGTTTTAGGTGTCTGTTTATGTCTACTGAGTTTAAGTTGGGGGTGAAAATCAATGGCATTTTTAATGCAATCTTTGCTGATTTATCAGCCAGTTCATTGCCTGCTATATCACTATGTCCTGGTATCCATAGGATTTGTATTTTCGGGGCTAGTGAGGTTAATATCGATCTAATAATTGCTGGGTATGTACTGTTGTTGTTTGTGTTGAGAATTGCGTCCACAGCTGAAAGTGAGTCAGTACATATGACAAATTTGCCTCGTTTCTTTTTTATAAGCTCAATCGCTTCTAAAATTCCTATAATTTCTGCTGTTTGTATTGAGGAGAAAAGAGGTAGACTGCCGTATTTTAAAGGCTCTGTTTCTGTAGTTATAGCGTATGTTGTAATTGAATTTTGTTGTGAGCCGTCAGTGTAAATAAAAGTATGATTTATTTGTTGCATTTGTATGTCCTTAAAGAGCTTTTGGTATATGACTGGTGCTGTAGCATTCTTTTTGTGGGTCCGGAGAGTTGTGTTTATTAAGTTTGTGGGTAGAGACCAGGGAGGTTCTAGATTACGAATTCTTTGAGGTGAGTAAGGGATGTTGTATTGTTGGCAGTATTGTATGGTACGATCTATTATTGAAATGAGTTTCTTTCTAGGTTTGTGAATTTTGACAAATTTGTGGATGGGGGTGTTTTTAGAGTTTAAAAGGGTTTTTGAAAGTTTGGCTGTTAGGTAATCACGCTGGAGTTCTATTGTTGGTATGTTCGATTCGTATAGCATGTTCTTGATGGGTGTGGAGCGGAAGGCTCCCATGGCTAGTCGGATTGATGAATTGAATGTGGTTTTTAATTTGTTTAGTGTGCTTTTTGGTGAATATCCGTATAAAAACAGTCCATAGTTTATCTTAGATATAAGTATACTTTTTGTGATCAGCATCAACAGCCGAGTCGATATAGCCATGTCCGTCTGTCCGTCCTTCCGTCTGTCCGTCTGTCTATATGAACACCTAGAGCTCAGAGATGGTAATAGATAGAGGTTTGACATGTATGGGACAAATGCTTCTTATACTTGCAGGCAGATCAAGTTGCTTTTCAATTTTTGCCACTCCCCCTCCCGCCCCGGAATTCGGAAAAAACGGTATATCTCCTACAGTTTTGAAGATAAACGATTTGCATCTTCTTGAGATAGTTAGTAATTAGCAAAATGTATCGATTTGCCGAATAAATGATAAAGATCGGATGAGCGGTTGTCAAGTTATGATCAAATAAGTAAACCACCCATCCCCCACCCCCTCTCATCCTTTCACAATTAACACCGAACAATCTTAGAGAGAGAGAGAGAAAGAGACTTAGAGATGAGCGCAGCACCTGCATTGCATTCAGCATCAGCTATAGTCGGGCTTGACCGACTTTCTTACCTGTTTTGTTGTTTATTTTTGTAAAAAAAAAACACACACACACACACGCCCACAGCACACTCTCACTCTCTCTCTCGCGCGCGCTCTTATCAAAAACGCTTAGTTCACAACAGCCCACAACACGTTTTTTCTTTCGCAAAGAAATTTTTCAAATTTTTTTTCTTAGTGCGCCCCTGCATAACTCAACGAAGGTCTATGCCAAATCTCAAATATGTAGCATAAGACGTTTTGGCTGTGGCTTGGTACTATGTCAGTTGGCCGTACTGATTATAAGATCTGAGCGATCCCGAGATCCTGAGCGAGAAATCCCGTTTAAAAAAATCTCTTTTTTAATTTTTTCGTTTTTGACGATTTGAAAGCTAACAAAATTTTTGTGCGAAGCCAAAACGAAATGGTGGCCATGTCGAGATTTAATTTCCGACTTTTTTTTTGTCGGATTTGTGAGCTGTGTGTGCAAATAGTACTTAAGCGGATGCCATGGCACAATTGTTAGTTTGAGTAACGTGAAATAGGAATATTGGAACATTTAAAGCACGCCTATCAAAGCTGAAAACGGTGGGCATACAATAAATCTTCGTCACGAGCCCAAATTGACATTTTACAACCAAAAACCAAAGCCAGATGGAGGACAAAGTAAGTTGGCTGCAGTTGCTGCCGCTGTCTCTGATATTGTTGTCAACAATGATGGCCCAAAGCATCAGCCACATGCGCTGCGGCAACAACTCATCGTTCGACACACTCACACAGAGGACACATATGGAAGCTGTCACAACAGGACACAGGAATGGGGTTGGGGGTTGGGGTTGCAAGTGGTGTGCGGCTTCTGTTCAACTTTTAACGTCACAAACAGGGGGTAAAAAATTTAATATGTGACAGCGCAAGTGTGGGCGTGGCACTAATAGAGTTATGCAGCTGTTGCTGACGATCTGAACGAACGCATCGCCTCGCATCACATCACATTATGCTTTGTTTTGGCCATGTTAAATATGGTTTCCACTCTCTTTTTTTCTGTGCGGTAATCTGTCAGCGGAATGAACATTTAAGTACCTTAATGTAAAAATGCATTAAAAACTGGCAAACAGCTGTAGACTTATAAAATTTGTATTTTTCCAAACATAGTTTAAACTTAATTTCGCATTGTTCTATTCAAAACTAACAAAGAAAATTTGCAGCGAGGCCCGAAAATGTGAACAGAGCCAAACAGTTAAATGTGTTCCAAGTTATTGCGCCAGAGCTGGAATCAGACTTGTCATCCTTGCTGTAAAATCAAACCAGACTTTTAATAATTATAGTTTTAATTCAAATATAAGCTCAGGCTTACCCTTTTTTAGGCTTTGGCACATTCTGTTTGAATGCGCCCTCCACATTACCGGCTGGAGTGTATCTAGCCACAACATAAGTGTTGCCATCATCACTGTGATCAAAGTGGATGGACATAAATTATAGAAACAATTGTTTTTACATCAATAACCCACCCTACGGCCTTGCCAACACCCATTTTTTCGACGATTTCCACACCAGCGCGGTAAAATGCCCAGTTCCCATGGAAAACTTGGCTTTATCAAAGTCGTAGTCCTTGATTTCATCATACCAAGCTTGTACACATTTAATGGGATCATGTGATCTGAAACATAAATTTTCACCGTATTCACCATCCGTATCGGAGTGCTCCAACTTTTTAATTTCAGCCAGATTCTGCAAGTGGAATTGGTGTTAAGACTTTATAAAATTCATGGTGGAATAACAAGGTTTCAGTCGTCAGCATCTGATGAGATGGAAAGAGGCGGCTTCACCTTATTAATTCCACTCTCCCTTTCTATCTTTCTTACCTGAGCGTATTCTTCACAGGCTTCGTTAAGTTCGCCGTCTAGCACCAAATCTGGCACATCGTGAAGTTTGCGCAAACGATTGTGCTCGTTTAAGATATCCTCCGCAAAGTCTCCATAAATCGGTTGAATCTTTAAGATGACAAATGGTTATTACGGTTATTACGAGTTAAATTACCGTTAACTGTTACCGCCGAAAATACTAAAATGGTCATCACCGCAGTGATATACATTGTGTTGCAATAATTTTGGTAATCGAAAAAGGTTAAACTAAAATATTTTTAGAATTTTGTAAAACACATTGCTCAAAATGATTTCACTGACTGACTTTTTTGTGATAGGCATATGTGGGGCATCTAAAAATATGCCTACTTTGTTTCAACAAAAAATGTTTTAATATCGGATTTTTGTCTATTAATAACGCCAAACGAACTTTGTGTAAAACAACACAATGTTCTTGTGGCCAAACAAACACAAAGTGGCGTCAAGTGAATCTGTGTGGAAGTACTTATTATCACCGCTGACTATCAAAGGTGTGAGTGTGTATGTTTCCAAAAATATGTCGCATTAAGAGTATAAAAAGCTTAAATTAAGGATAAAATGATGTTCGTCGAACATTCTTAGCTGAGACTTTTACCACCCCATGTCGGGTGAGATCCTTTCTGACATGAGCAATTGTTCAGTCTATGTTTCCTAGTCTGTGTCTTCATTATGTAGTATCTATGCTGTCTGTTTTGACATAAATTTTGCCATGCGACGAATATTAAGAATAAAATTCAAACACTCATGTTGCCACTAGTTCCTCATACTCATTGGCACATCACTGTGGTTGCTTACCGATCGCTTCGAAATTAAGGATTTTATCGGAAAATCCAGCTTTGGGCGGCAATCACGCTCATCGGACCCAACGCCACAACTATCAACGTCATCACATATTAAAATCTTTGGAATGCACAGATCATTGCCGCAGGTGAATTCATCAGATCGGCAAGTGGCTTCTGAGTCTACAAAAAAAAAAACATAATTGATATGAAAGTGTCATACGCATTAGAGGTGCATTCAAGCTGTGAGCCGCAATGAGTACTCAACGGAATGAATTTCTATTGCATTAAGTCTGATACTGATGACTGAGTGATATTGAAGTAATGAAATGCGAGTAAAACACAAAGTGCACTTAGATCACTCAGTATAATTAAAGGCACATTGATTTGGTGGGAAAGGGAGCAGAAATCAAATTGTGTCCTTACGCTTAATACGTATAAATGTCAAGCCCAGTATAATACACACTCACTAGAAAAATTGGGAGCATCAGGACAATTAACTAATGAAATATGCCAGCTTCCTTTATTTTGGCACACACTCACATAATTTCACTTCTTACCCCAAACATTTACCTTTTATATTTTTATTCCTAGTTGTGAGGTCCTCTGTACACCCGAAGTGGTTTACATCGCATTTAGCTCGAACTGCCATATCAATTCGCTGTAAATTTTTGTAAGTTATTTTGAACTTTCTTCTCATTTACCCTTATCAGCTCTTAGCAGCAACAAAACCGAAGCCAAAATCGAAGGCAAAATTGTATGAATTAACATTATTATTTGATGGTACGTTTCCAACCAGCTCCGAAATAAAACTGACAAACTCTCAGAATTGCTAAATCCATATAAAATAAAAATAATATGAGTGTATACCATTTTCCAGCGAATCATAAAATGTATACAACCGAAATATGATTAATAAGCAGCACTTCTGTTCTTTTGATAAGAAAATATTCAAGAGTGTTGCAGTCGAGTGGCCCGACTCCGAAATACCCTGTACAATTGAGATACACATGCACACTTATGCATAAATGCACCTTCCCTCTCACAAGCCAAATTGTTTCGTGCATAACTTTGGTGTTTTTGCTCTTTTTAGAACAAATAGATTTAACAGATTTAAAACAGTTTTTTGTGGTTTAAGGGGGGGAGGGGGAAAATTTTGAAAATCTTAAACGAAATTGATCTGGGTTAGGGTATACACCTCTGTACATGGAAATACTTGTGTCTCCATCTCTTAAAGTCATTTGAAATTTATTCATTAACCTTCTGGAATCCGCATAAGGCGACCATTCCGGGACTATCCATACTCGCCCTAGGGTATCTTATTACTCCTGGTTACTCAGTGCCTTCGGAACGACTTGCTTCTGCTATAAAATGCGTCAATTGCGACTTCCGCAGCCGTATAACGCAACGCGTATTTTGTAAAATCTGTTAAGTCCAAATATTAAAACAAAGTAAGTAAAGTAAAAGTAAAAGTAAAAGAATGATCATGTGACGTAAACAAAAAAAAATGAGATATGGGTAAGAAAAAACATTCAAAAAGTCAAACAAAAGAACAGCCACCAGCAAAAAAGCTCGTATTTAAAAGAAAACAAACCTAATGCCGTCAATAATTTTCACTTTTCATTGATATTTCTTAATTGAATAAATAAAGAATAGTTGCTGAAAAACACGAATTTTCAACATTTAGTTGGGTGGCTCACAACCCCCCACAAATTTTCGAAATGTCAAAAAATCCCTTTTGTTACACCTGTTACTCGTAGAGTAAAAAGGGAATACTAAAGTCGTGCAAATGTATGTAACAGGCAGAAGGAATCATTTCCGACCATATAAAGTATATATATTCTTGATCAGCATCAACAGCCGATTCAAAATAGACTTGTACGTCTGTCCGTCCGTCTGTCTGTATGAACGGTTCCACGTCTATTCAGCACAAAACAATTTCAACACGTCAATTCAACACACGTCAATTCAACACACGTAAATTCACCACACGTCAATTTAACACAGCACAATTATAACACGTATACAATTTCAACATAATCAATATCAACACAAAGCAATTGAACATCGGCAAATTTCAACATAGTACGATTCAGTACTTCGACAGTACAATTTCAACACTGGAAAAAAACAATTAAAAAACAAGTGAGAAAGTCGGTCAAGCCCGACTATAACATACTCTGTACCTGGAGTAGAAGCTGAATGCAATGCTGGTGCTGCGCTTATCTCAAAGTCTCTCTTTTTCTCTCTCTCTCTGTCTAAGATTGTGTGGTGTTAGTTGTGAATGGGTGGGAGGGGGTGGGGCGAGGGAGAAGTACTTTTTTGCTCATAACTTGAGAACCGCTGATCCGATCTTTATCATTTCTTCGGCAAATCGATACATTTTGCTATCTCTAGAAGGTACGAAACGTCTATCTTCAAAACTGTAGGAGATATAACGTTTTTTCCGAATTGCTGGGGCGGGAGTGGGCGTGGCAAAAATTGAAAATAAACTTGATCTGCCTGCAGTTATAAGAAACATTTGTCCCATACATGTCAAACCTCTATCTCTTACCATCTCTGAGATCTGTTTGTTCATACAAACGGACGGACAGACAGACGGACGGACATGGCTATATCGACTCGGCTGTTGATGCTGATCAAGAATATATATACTTTATAGGGTCGGAAATGATTCCTTCTCTCTGTTACATACTTTTGCACAAACTTAATATACTCTATGTACCTTCGGTACAGAGTATAAAAATAATCATTTTACGCTTGCACTGGGACTCGAACTCACGACATCTACATTTATATGCAGCGCTCTTCAGTTATCGATTCTTAAGTACACTACAAATCACATCTCGTTGTTGTGAGAGAAAACACATATGACACACATTGGATTTCTATGCTCTAAAGCTTAAATTCAGAATTTGCCTGGAGCACTTCTTCCAGGGTAATTCGGTTATGCTACTTTACGAAAGCCTGCAAATTAAAATCGCACAGGCACATTTGTGTTTTTTTGCTGAATCTATTTAACTTAAATCTTTAATTTAGCCCAGAAAAATATATAATTAGCCCACGATCTGCAGTTAAATAGGTTAGAGGACACACACTTAATTTTGCTTATTCCAAATTAGTAGAATAAATATATAGCCAGCCAGGAGAATGTTAGAAGAAAACAACATTGAAATGAGTTCCAAATTATTGAGATGGAGCTGGAGCGGGGGGTGGTGCTGAAAAAAAATTAAATAGTTTATATCAATCAAAAAATTTAGATATTTTCGCCCATTTAGCTTGTGGAACAAAGTTATTTCAGCTTACATGGGCCTGGGCACAGTTAGATTTCGCAATTCCTTGGGCCAGTATCTAGCCACAACACATATCTGTGTTCCGTTATAAGTATTGCTATCAATTTGAGTTAAGTTATATAGAATTAAATCAAAACCTTCAGCCATTAGATAACTTACCCTGCTGCCTGACCAACGCCAAGTTTTTTATACGAGCTATAAACAATAGAATAGAAATCCTCGGCTTCCTCCTCGTTCACGCTTGAATCAAAATCAACATATTTGATGGTATCATACCATTTTTGAACACATTCAAGGGGATCGAAAGGGGGTCGTTCACAACAAAAACTTTCATCGTAAGTTTCCATTTCACTATAATCCGGATATACCATAAAAGCAATCTCCTAAAGAGAAGATGGTGTCAAGTCTTACTCAAGTTTTAAACTTATGTTTGACCAGTGTTACCTTTGCATAATTTTCACAATCAGTGCAAAGAGCGTCGTCCAGCTCCAGTGCTGGACTTGAGTGCAATTTACGTAAGCGATTGTGCTCGTCGAGCATATCCTCCCGAAAGCCACCATGAATCGGATGAACCTTTATTAGAAAAAGTGGTAAGTAGGAGAGTAAATTTTAGTAAGCAATAAAAAATTAATTAATACCGTCAAAATTGCTAGCATAGTCAACACCGTGATATGCATCGTTTGTGGAATTTAACTGAAATTTTTAGAACAACAACGAATGTATAAGTTAAATTGAGTAATATAACTGCCCGACAACTTTACACATGCCTCCGTTGTTATCTTATTTATTTTCTAGAATGTGACGCTTGCCAAAAGCGAGCTGGTGTAAATGAAGTTCCTAAGTAGAGCACGCGCTGTATGGTCAGTAGATGGGGGTGGGTTCCCATTAGGATTACTTGGACTGCACCTACAGGTATATAATAAGTGATAGGTAGGTAATCGGTTAAATTAAATGAAGTAATTTTTGTTGTTGTTGTTGTACCTGCGGTTGTTGTTGTATTTCTTTTTAAAGTTAACCAAAAATATAAAACACAGGCCCATGGTTGCAAAATTTTTTAAGAACGGGTGATCTGAATTTAAAACTGAAGATGGGGTTTTGTTAAGAATTGATGTAATTCTGGTGTGAACTAGGATATTTTCGATCGGTCAATTAATGGCGGAGTTATCGGGTTTCAAAGTCAAAATTTTGAAAATCGACTATTTAGATTTGGTGCATTTGGGTGTTGGCTTTCACCGAAATAAAACTGATCAAAGTTGGTTAAGCAGTTCTCCAGAAATCTGGGTCAAAGTGCGTCAAGACATGGTAAAAATAAAATCTCTAAAAATGTTCAAGTAACATTTTTATACTCTATAGTATAGTAGAGTATATTAAGTTTGTGCAAAAGTATGTAACAGGGAGAAGGAATCATTTCCGACCATATAAAGTATATATATTCTTGATCAGCATCAACAGCCGAGTCGATATAGCCATGTCCTTCTGTCCGTCTGTCTGTCTGTCCGTCTGTCCGTCCGTCCGTCCGTATGAACAAACAGATCTCGGAGATGGTAAGAGATAGAGGTTAGACATGTATGGGACAAATGTTTCTTATAGCTGCAGGCAGATCAAGTTTACTTTCAATTTTTGCCACGCCCCCTCCCGCCCCCGCAATTCGGAAAAAACGTTATATCGCCTACAGTTTTTAAGATACACGATTCGTACCTTCTAGAGATAGTTTATAATTAGCAAAATGTATCGGTTTGCCGAGGAAATGATAAAGATCGGATCAGCGGTTCTCAAGTTATGAGCAAAAAAGTACATCTCCCTCGCCCCACCCCTCCCACCCATTCACAACTAACACCACACAATCTTAGAGAGAGAGAGCGAGAGAGAGAGAGAAAAAAAAAAGTGAGAGACTTTGAGATGAGCGCAGCACCAGCATTGCTTTCAGCTTCTACTCCGGGTACAGAGTATGTTATAGTCGGGCTTGACCGACTTTCTCACTTGTTTTTTTCAAAATGTTGAACATTTTATAAATATTTATAAAGCTGTTGACCAAAAAAGTGAAAAAAACTAAGAATTTGAAATTTATAAATCAATATAAAAGGTGCGAAGAATATCTGTGGTTCCTAGATTGGGTCGTCGCTTTTTGTCGAATTCATTCCACTTGAAATTAAGCAATTGGTTTCAACTACTTAAGCAATTCCGATTTCCTTAGCCCAAATCTAGTAGCCATAGATATGATTGTCAACTTACATATAACATTGTTTAATTGGAATTTCACTTGCAAACGTTTACACGAAAACCGCCTCGAAATTCGGAACAGGGCCGAATATTTATTCATGTACTCTAACTTGGTTTTTATGTATAAATAAAGTTGGCTATCAAAAATTAATTGGGTGGGAAAATCAAGTAATTCGCATAGGGTGACTTATTCGTGTTATCTCGACTTCAAAATACCCTGTACAATTAACAAACACACACGCACACATACACACAAACGGGAAACCTACTGCCCACATGCCCTACACAACTGGTACATATTGTACACTGTCTATTTCCTCCGCAGCCTCCTGTTAATATCCCAACGGCGCAAAATGGGGACGATACCATATTGCTAACCAACACTGACGAGGTCCTCGGAATACTGGCTGAGATAAAAGCCGATAAGGCTCCTGGTCCCGACGGGATTCCTTCACTGAGAAAAAAATCAATCTAAAATCAAGATTATAATCTTGAATCAAAGAGAAACGGTGTCAGAATTCGACTAAGACCAGATAATCTTAACCCAACGTTATATTCTCAATTTTAATCTTAATCCACTAATCTTGGATAAAGATCGTTTATACTCGACTTTAAGATGAAACAATCTTATTTTTTAATATGAAAAAACATAAAAAAAAAATTATATTAAGCATTGCATTTCTTATTTTTTTTGTATATTTTTTTGTTGTGTTTGCTTTAGTTATTAACAATTTGTTGTTTCTGAAAAACTTATATAAATGTTAATTATTAATTCGCTGGTACTGGGACTTGAACTGAGTACCTCGGAGTGATTGACCACACTGCATCGCCACTCAGACCGCTCGGCTGCTTGGCATCATTTGTAAGGCGCCGCCAGTCGCTGTATAAGAACTCATGACGACTATGCTTTCTGTTTGTTATACTGCAACTGGCTGCGCAAAAAAATTTACGTCATTAGCCGTGATAGTTAAGTCGATGGCAAAAGCTTCATTGGAGCGGAAAGGTCGTGGTTCGAGTCCCAGGAGGGCCGAGTTGTTTTTTTTTTTTTTTTTTTTTTTAACAAAATAAATCTCGTGACGTATATCATAAAGTTTTTTTTTACTGATGCTTTACAGAAAACTGTAGATGGTTGATAAGTTGCAAGATGATAAATCTTGTTTTTAAGATTTTAAATCTTATTTCAAGGTTTTTCAATCTTGTTTTTATAAGATTGCAAGTGTCTCGAAAAGGAGATTTTCAATCTAGATTTTAGATTGATTTTTTTTTCTCAGTGTACCTGATGCAACTCATAGTTAGCTACTTCGAGGATCGTGTGCAGGCCAACACCAGTAATAAGTAAGTGGAGGAGCCCCACAAGGCTCAATCCTGGGACCAATCCTCTGGAATGTCATGTATGACGGCGTCCTACGTTTACCACTCCCAGAAGGCTTTGCTGGATCACTCACCATTGAGTCGCAACCAGCCATTAGATACCTCGGTATCATTTTGGACCACAGACTTAGCTTTAAACAGCACCTCGAGCATGCAAGCAAGAAAGCAGCAAAGGTGACAACTGCTATTACCAGACTGATGGCCAATCTTAGAGGGCCGAAACAAAAAAGCAGGAGGCTAATCGCAAGCTTGGTCTCTTCCACGATCCTCTACGGGGCGTCGATCTGGGCCCCAGCCATGGAAATACCCACCTACAGCAGACAGTGCAAGTCTGTATATAGGCTGTGCGCCCTCAGAATCGCTAGCTGCGTTTGCACAGTTTCCGAAGACGCTGCTTTGGCCGATCGGGGAAGTGGGATTACTGGAAGCAGGGCTCAGCGGGACTCCACAATAGCCAAGTGGCAGTCTAAGTGAAGCCAAGGAAGAAACGGAAGATGGACTCGCCGACTAATTAATCCTGGAGCCTTGGCTTAGTCGACGGCTGACGGGCCATGGATGTTTTAAGGCATATCTTCACCGCTTCAAGCATGAGAAGACCCGTATTGCGACCACTGTGGAGACGGCGCTATCGAGGATGTGGAGCATGCATTTTTTGCCTGCCCCCTATATTGGCGTGAACGTGACCAAGCCTCCCATGCCTCTAGCACACAGCTCAGCGTCAGCAACATAATAGAATGCATGCTGAAGAATGAGTCTGAATGGCTCAAATGGGTCAAAATTGGGTTCCAAATCTGAAACAAACTTGATCTGCGTATGGTATACACCTATCTACATGCAAAAATTTGTATCTCTATCTTTTATAGTCTCTGAGATCGACGCGTTCATACAGACAGACGGACGGACGGACAGACGGACATGGGTACAGGGGTACAGGGTATAAAAATAGAGGCAAGCTAACTTCGGCTCGACTGAAGTTTATATACCCTTGGAGCTCGATATATGCCTGCCAGTTTGTTAAATGAAAGCTAAACAATATTTTCATCAAAAACAAAAAAGTTTTTCTCTCTAAGATTTTATATTAAACCTATTTTTTGTATGGGTGCTATACTATATAGTTTTCCGATTTCGACAGATCTTATTAAAATTATGTAAAATTATTAAAAACTTATAAATACAAGGGTTGGGAGCGATAGCATTGAAAACTAAAAAGTTTTTGTCACTAAAACTAAATTTTCGACCGATCGTTCCCGGTTCCGTATGGCAGCATACTTGTAGTTTGGTTAAGATACGGACGGACGAACATGGCTGATCAAGAATATATATATTCTATGTGGTCGGAGATGCTACCTTCTGTGCGTTACAAACATCCGGACAATTTCAATATACCCTCTCCAAGGGTATAAAAATGTTCAGTTCTGAGTCCACTTGGTCCACCCAAAACACCTTAAATTAATGGTTGACTTTAACGAAAGTCTGTAAGCCATACTGATTAGTGTGGCCAGATTTTTTGGTATTAAAAACATACGGAACACAAAATTGATTCACATTTGTCTTATTTAAGATTTTTCTGTCATTTCATTTTAATTGTTATTTAAGAATTTGTTGCCTTCATCGTATTTTAGTTTCAATTAATAATCATGGATAGCAAGTTAACATCTTATCAAAATTCTAGTCAGGGTACTAATCGCGTTAATAGCCAGAAAAGCAAAGCAAGCTATTATAATGGGCCGCATGGATATTACATCATTCCTCAGTGCTTAGCAAAAGGGTTGCCCGTTTGTCCACCAGAAGACATTTCCCTTCCAGAGAAGCCAAAGAAGTATTTAGAATTGCCCCTTGTAAAAAAGGCCAAACTATTCGAGTGTAAGCAATCAGTGGACTCGGAAATGTCGCCAGATGTTATAGAGGCCAGCGAAGAGTCGCCTTCCACAGTCGAGGATGAAATGCAACTGGAGGATATACAGGCCGAAGTGGATCGCATAAGGTTACGTGTCTCCCAATTGGATCAGCTGCTGGGACTCAACACTCCCGAATGCCCTCAACAAGATTCCTGTGTCGACCTTGAGATCGAGTTGAAAAAATATGATATTAATCCGGAAATTCTCGAACTGCAGCGAAACAATCACAAGCTACAGCAACAAAACACACAGCTTCAGCTTATTCGCAAAGTGTCCGATTTGAGCCTGAAGAGACTTCGGAAAGATCTTTGTCGAGATCAGGAACAGTCTGTTCAATTGCAGAAACGTTTGAATGAGCTCGACTCCTTCAAGCGAACGCTTGAGCGGGAGCAGGCACTCTGTGCCCAAAGGTATCGCCACTTGGAACGGGACAAGTATAGTTTCACCCAGTGTCACAGCTACTTTGATCAGAACCTGTACGACGTGAATCGTTTGTTCAAGAAATTCATAACCATAACGGAGCACCGGAAGCAGAAGCGCAAGGCGGTTACAATTCTGGACTCCCTAAAGTTGCACTGCAAGAGTCTGCATGACAGCATGCTTGAGTCCTACGGCAAGTTGGACTCGCATATGAACGGCAAGCGGGCGGGCCCGTCCATGCTAACCACCTTATTGTATCGTAACGAAAATCTGTTCAATACTCGACACAAGCCATAAACATTGAAAAGCTTTGCAGAAATCGTTTAATTTGTTATGGAAAGTCACGGATAGACGACCTTTCAACTTTCAGTTCATTTACATTTTTGGGGCAGGACACAAAATGGCCAGGGTTATGCTTGTTGGATGGCCTCTGTCCAAGTGACATTCACGTGGCGGTGGCGGCAGCTGTTCCAAATGGCGACATTTGATGCCTTACAGAAAAGAAGCGTTGTAGTTGAAACCACACAGTTTGTAAAGATCAGGCAAGAAAAGGATTTGGAAACAAAAATATGTCTTAAAATTAAGAAATTTAATAATGAAAAATGTGTACACAAGCAACATGTTTGCGGCCACAAACTGAGCGAAAGATAATCTGTTTCTGATAGTTTTTCGTTAATCTTATAAAAATTTATCAAAACTAAACCTACCTAAATTTATAAAAATTCACTTATGTCTTTATCTATAAAAGAGAGTGTCCTGGTTGATTCACTGATTTCTTCACCCGAACGGTAAGAGATAGAAAGCTGAAATTTGGACAGAAGTTTGTACTGGATCTTAAAGTGGATATTTCGAACATCCATTGTACGGGTATCTCTATTTCTGAGTTGAAAAAATACGCTTTTTACAGTAGTTTTTTCTTACGCTGAAAGTGAGTACTTAAAACGGATTTTGTGAGAATTCTGTCGGGAAAGTGTAGAAAATTTGTATAGAACTGTTGTATGAAACTTTTTTGTATATCATCCGATCAGATTCAAACTCATTTTTAAAGATCTATATGAAAACTCAACAAAACTACAATTTTTCAAAAAATTTCACGCGGAAATGTCGAAAAAATTTTGTATGGTAAAAATATGTTTTACATCCGTTGACTTGAAAATTGGTTTGTTAGCATAGGGATAGAACCCGAAACGAAAAAGCAATTTTAGACTATACCGGAAGAAGGCTTGCAGCATGTTTTTAAAATTGTTAAAATCTTTGGCACAAGTGTAATGCAGTCGAGGGAGACTACTTTCAGGGGAATGAAATGAATTTAAAATAATGCATAATAAAAACAGAGGGAAGCTAACTGCGGCTCGACCGAAGTTTATATACCCTTGGAGCTTGAGATATAAAAGTTTTTTTCAGACCTTTTTTTTTGTATATAGTACTATATAGCTGTCCGATTTCGACAGGTCTTGGTGAAATTATCTGAAATCATTAAAAACTTATTAATACGAGCGTTGGGAGCGGTAGCACCAAAAACAAACAAGTTTTTCTAACTAAATCTAGTTTTTCAACCGATCGTTCCTATGGCAGCTATATGCTATAGTCATCCGATCCGGCCGGTTCCGACAAATGAGCAGCATATTTATACCAAAAGACTTCGTGAGATAGCATAGAAACAGACGGACAGACGGACATGGACATGGCTATTTCAACTCAGCTCGTCATGCTGATCAAGAATATATATGTATACTTTATGTGGTCGGAGATGCTTTCTTCTCTGAGGTATATCCTAATCAAGGGTATACAAATTTTACTGCTTCGATACGAGGGCTGTTCAAAAAGTTCTCGACCGTCAAAGGGGGGGCTCCAAAAAGAAGGTATAGTGCTTCTCCAGGTTGTGTGAAGTGACTCTTCAAATGTGCTGTTAAGCGTAACATTGACTGCTAAGCGTAACATTTATTCGTACAAATAGTTCAAGTGGCTTCTTCTTCCCTCAGTTTTCGTGAACTTCTGATTACTCCGTATGTCCGTATGGGCCTTAAGGATGAAAGTTGTTGGAAGATGGAATTTGAGTATAATTTGAGCATTGCAGGCACGAGGTCAAGTAAAACACACAGATGTGTATGTTGTTTTTCCAATATTTTTTGGTTACTCTTTGGCAACCATCTTCAGGGACACTACAAAACAATTTCCAATTACAATTTTGTAACACGTCTGTTACGTTCGGCATGGAGTTGGATACTGAATTATTGTTTGGTCAGTAAATGTCTGTATAGGTGCGCGCAGTTTTCCGTGTCCGTTTTGTAGTTAAGCCTTTTGCCAGTGTGTGTGTCTATAATATACAACATCTCAAGAGTGAAGCGTTTGCTGGATTGGTTTTCTTGCAGTAGGATTGTTGTTGCTTCAAATTTCGGCGAGTCTCCGCTCTCCGTATAGCGCCATTTTTTGAATGGTGGTTTGATGTCTCAATTTGTAGTCTGATTTGTGTTGAGACATCTTAGTTCTAAGTATCGATTTTGTTGTACCAATGTACAATTTGTTGCAGCTGTTTTCTGCATCTCCATTACATGGAATCTTGTATATCACATTGCTCCTATCGAATGTGGCTATTTTGGACTTCGTCTTACTACAAAAGTTCTTCATTGTGTTATTTGGTTTGTGGGCTAGCTGTATATCTTGCATATTCAGAAGAATATTCAGTCAGAATGGGCGAAACGTTCTGAAAGCTGTGGAACATATGTGAGGGACTTGTAAGTTTTTGGTTGTTTTTTATTTTTAGCTGTTCTTGTCAATCGGAGATTTTACAATGTTTCTTGGGAAGTCATTGTCTGTCAAAATTTGTTTAATTTCCGAAACCAGTTGTTGGAAGATTTTTGCTCCTTTCCAAGATACAGAGCCCTATGTGTATTCCAATATGACGGTCGATCCCAATTACACAAATTGTCACAAATTTGAGCTAAAGCCTTTTAGACAGTCCCCTACCACATATCAAAATTCTGGCAGGTCAGTAATTCGACTGGACTAAAAGGAATGCCTTAAATTTAGAATTTTGGGTTTCCAAAAGTGTTAAAAAATTTGCCTTAATAAATTAGAGCATCTTAACTTCGCCATACTTTAAGTAGGATAACCTTCAATTTCTGTATTTCTTTGTCGATTTTGCTGCGTGTTTCGTTGGGTCCTACAACGAAACGTATTTAGCATAAAAATTTACGATAATGACAACAACAGCAGCAGCAGGAGCAACAGCAACAGCAGGATCTGTCGGGGCAGACAGACACGGCATCAAATTTCGCATAAGCAAATAGACAACAAAACATTAGATGCCGCCAAATAACACGAAAAGGCGGACCAAGTGGGGGAGGAGCAACAGCAGCAGCTTGTTGTGGCCGGGCATTTTCGGTAAATTACTATATTTGCTGGTTCCAGTGTCAATGCTCGGCTAATGCCAAAAGTTAAATTAATATTTCCCCACATTGACAAAAGTTCGTGCGGATTTTTCTTCATCTTTTCGCATTCGAAATTGACGAATTTTGCGGTTTAACCGTCAACGTCAAAGTCAACTGTTGTCAGTTTTCATATTTCATGTTGGGATTTTAAAAAGCAGATTAGCAAAGTTTTATGCAGTCATTTGTTTAAACTTTTTGTGTGGCCACAGAACAGAGGGCGGGAACTGTGGAAATGTGTATTTAAACCCTGTAACGAAATGCAAATTTGTGCTTTGAAATATGTTGAAATTAACTTTCTTTGTGGCAAATTACCTTGCATATTTTGTGGAAGGAATCTGCATTGCACTTTACTTGGGCATTTTTATGTTTGTCAATACTTGGAGTACTGGGGATGTGTCTGTGACATTCTGCAGTTGGTTCCTTCTCTTCATTGGATGCGTCTATAAATTATTCATTTCGCTTGAGATGTTTGATGTGCCTCCCAGCTGGATAAAGCCCTCACACACACACACACTTTGCCAATCGGTTTGTTGCAATTTTTGCACTCGCTTCCTGCTGAAGACATCCTCGGGCACTTTTACCCGCATTCCATAGAATTCATTCATTTTTTAGCTGCTTCTCTTGTTTGTTGTTGTTGTTGCTGGTGATGCTGTTTGCCACAGCTTTGCATAAATAAGATAAACACACACACACACATGCGGAGTGCTGCTCACCAAGCTGAGATCCCCCAGGTTTGTGTCTGCGTCTACCGTCCATTCGTTGCTTGCTGTGATTTATTTTGCACTCAATGTTTGCCAAAGTAAAATTGATTGAAGCGTTTGCTGCTGGCACTTCAATTGATTTTCACTACAGCCTCCTTCCGCCCCCCATCCTGCTGACTCCTCAACTCACAGCATCCTTCGTCTTCGTCTTTTTACCGTGGCCAGCGAGGCTTTTGAAGTGTTCGTCTTGTTTACAGTGGTTAAATTAACTTTGGTCAATTTGGTTTTTGTCGAGTGCACCCGGACATTGCATTGTGATGGGTTCGCCTCAAGACTTCAGTCTCCAGACTTTTGGATGACAATGAAGCTATGTGGACATCGATTTGTTGGGACTGCCAACCGCACAATGGGATAATTGCATAACTTGAAATGGAAAGTCTGTCCATCTCGCTTTTATCCATTTATATTGGAACTTTCTACAAGGCACACAAGGAAGACACACAAAGAAAAGGCAATCAATGTGACATTAAAAGAGAGAACAGAAATGGTTAAGGTTAGGAGAATTCAATAGCACAAAGAAGATAAGTCCAACTTTAAATGCAATTAGATACAAGCTATATAGCTGAAATCACACTCATTATTTTCAACCTAAGCCCGTTTCTTGAGTAAGCGTAACCGTAATGTAGCATGTAACCTGCAACACAAAGTTGCAACATTGTTGCTTAAGCGAACTGTGGTGTTTTATCAATCTAAGCGGGACGCGCTGGTTCCGGCTATTATAATCGGTAGTTTAGAGTGGGTTCGAATATTTTGCTTAGTGAGATTCATTCGCGGCATATTTCTCAAATCTTATTAATTACGTGCTAATATCTTCAAAAGGTTCGATCGGTATGGGTTTATAGAAGGAGAAGCGTTCCTAACATCAATACATCCATTAGTTGCGAGCACCAGCTGGGCACAAGTTCTTGCTGGCTGGGAGTTGCAAGCGTTTGCCCACCCTACATGATCACCGGGTGCCGAAGGTCACGCTTACCGGTGATCCCTAATATAAATTCGAACTTAGTCGGTCACTTTAAAACGTCGCATGGCTCCAAAGAAAATCCTCTAGAATTCATCTTGACTTAATTATAAAATATTCGGTAATCCGCGAAAACTAATTTAAACCTAGTATAAACTAAAGAGGGTAATGTGTTGCGAAAAAAATTTATAATATAGGCAAGTATAAAGAGGTATAAAGTGGAAAAAAGACAAGGAAAAAGAGGGTAAGTAAAGACGCGTAATTAATTTCATTTAAATTTAAACCATAATGAAAACCAAGCAAAAGGCACCCAAAAAAATTGGGCAGGCACGAACTGTTTATTTTAAAAGCGCCAAAGAAAAGTAACAGTCAACGCTTGAGCCGAGCTTTGGCAGAAGCAATGCAAATTTATTTTAACCAAAAATGAGAGTTCTTTCAAATTATCGTTTAGTGTTTACGTTAAATTCAAGTTTAAGCCCGAATATACTTAACCCCAAATGGGTTTTCCAATATGTCTCTCAGCCACAGAAGGTGACTACACCGTATATAGGTGTCTTTATTTACACTCGATCACTTACCGCAATTACTCCCACGACGAAAGATCTTTCGGCTGTATAAGTAGGGGTAAATGATCAACAGAGCTTTGGGTTATGGTGGGGCTATGTGTTCTGATTATCGAAAAAGGAAGGGGAAGGGAGCTTTAATGCGCACATGCTGGACATAAAACCAAAACAAACATTGGCGAAAAAGAAAGCTTTTCTAATCTGATATTAAATCTCTTTAAGCAATTTTAAAATCTGGCTGGCGATCGTATTGGTCACTTTCACGTTAGCACATTGTTGGCTTATTCATCGGAGTCGTTACTTTAACAGGGAATGGAGACCAAATTATAAAAGCTCCTATTAGCAACACATAACCTTCACTTTGGAAAATTAAAATTGACAATGGTCTTCTTAACCAAAATAAATATAAAAATATCCAAGTTAACTTTTACAGGTTGGAAGCAGACGATAGGTTCTTGCTGTCGGCGGCTTTGGGTAACCATACACTGTTCACTGGGATGATTGGCATAACACTTTATATATCTGCTCAGTATTGATTGGGGCAAGGGAGGGGAATAACACTTGCTGCGACGAGATCTCGTTTAGACGAAGGTGGAGTCGGGCTGGCTTCGGCGATACATTGCTCTAAGACTTGGTCGGCCTTCGCATTAATTATACACGTTCCTCCTGTGGGATAGCCAAACTCCACTGGCTGCACCGAATCACACGCGATCGCCTCAAAATTTGGCCATGCACTGGCTTAGGCAAAAGCTTTTAGTTAAGCTTTGGGTATAGACTTGGTGCCAATTCTATTAAAGAAGAGAACGAAAGCACCAATTGTAACCAACATGCACCCAAGTGGAATTGATAGTTCGAAAATATTTACCCTGGCGGAATTGGCCCCGTTATGAAATCAATTTTTGGATTTTCCACTCGTGACTTGCTTGCTCTCCACACCCGATATTTCGTAGGGGGAATCCAGTGGTTGAAATTGGCCTCTTTTTCGATGGAGCACCAAGCTAACAATTACAATTTTAACCGATCAGTTCTCGGCCAATTTAATTCATTAATGGAGTTAAGTAGAACTTACGGTTTGAATAATACACGGATTCACTTAGGTTATAATTATTTTTGTCTAATTAAAATCTTCGGGCGAGCTTAGCGCGCACAACTTATCACTTTGAGCAACACGATGGAAAAGACCAAGCCATGCCAATCGGAAGTGGCAAAAAATATGATCTGGCGGAAATCTAAACTTCTCTTACCCAAATTGGTTAGGAGTTGTCAATCTGACAGCTTAGAGTTGCCTGGAAAGCACAGAGTTTCTAAGCAACCCGATTAAAAGTTCGGTATACTTTAGGCCTAGCATATATTAAAGGGCATTTTAACTTAATGCACAAAAACATAGTGCGGTTTTTGGCGGATACAACTATATAAGGTAAGGTGCTCTCTGAGAGAGCTCTCTTTTCGGGACTCCAAATTTTCATTGTGTTGCTGTCATTTGATTGAAAAGGTTGTGTGCGCACGAATTTTTTTTGATTTGCCGACGGGATTTTTTTTATAATTTGTGAAAATGTCGAGCCAATACTGTTGCGTATGTCGATGTAAAGCAGTGCCGGCCCATAGCTACCCGGAATTGATGTCAGTCCTGGATTTATGCAAACGCGAGAAGAACTCTTGATTGTGTGAATCGGTGAACACTGAATTGCAAGTAAGACGCCTGTGGTCTGGAGTAGAGGCGGCCAAATGGAGAGGACAGAAAAGTGCGCTGGTGTTGGTGAACAAGAGAACTCCTTCCAGACTACAGTAGTATGTTTTGACTACAGGAAGGAAAGACGGCCGAACAACAGCCCCAATCTACACCACAAATAAACAACGAAAACGGCCAAACAAAAAAATCCACACAGTAGTTTAACTTGCAATGAAATCTTCACCGATTCACACAACCATAAGTTCGGCTCGCGTTTTGCTTAAAAACACGACTAACATCGGCTCGTGTGAGCTGTGGATCGCCGCCTCTGGTCTGAAGAGAGCTCTCATGGCCGGCAATGAAGTAAATCAGGGTTCCCCAAGAAGAGAGCCCGAATTTGTGGCTGTGTCTTTCTCCTGTCATATTGTTACGGCACTGCATTTTGGGCTGACACCGGCTAGCAAGTCATTTCAGGGCGGGATCTTAACCCCAGACCGCATCGCGAACAATCACTACAAATTCAAATCTTCACTAGCAAAAACGGGCACAAATTCAAAAAAGCAAACAGTTATTGGCCAAACAATCAAAATTCAGAACAAATCTCTAACGAAGAAGCAGCACCATTAGTCGGCTAGAGTATTCCTACCGGCAACGCTCCCAAGCAGCGATTTGGCTTTATCAGCTGCCATTTGAAAAGTGCCAAGCGAATACCAATAAAATTTAGTCATGTATATACTATGTTTTTTTTATTTTTGTGGTTGGTTGGTTGTTGTGTTTTTTCTCTCCCCCCAATCTGGGAAAAAGGAGAGGCCCGGAAAAAAAAAAAAAAACACCCAATACATAATATTTTTTTGTTGGGGCCTCCCCCCTTCAAAAAAAAAAAAATCTTTTTCTCTTTATAACCTTTTTGGGTTTTTATACTCTGTACCGAAGGTACATAGAGTATATTAAGTTTGGGAAAAAGTTTGTAAAAGGGAGAAGAAATCATTTCCGACTATATAAAGTATATATTCTTGTCCGTCCGTCCGTCCGTCCGTATGAACAAACAGATCTCGGAGATGGTAAGAGATAGAGGTTATGCTTTTTATCTCAGGCAGATCAAGTTTATTTTCTATTTTTCGCCACGCCCCCCCCCGCCCCCGCAATTTGGGAAAAACGTTATATCTCCTACAGTTTTGAAGATAGACGTTCATAACTTCTAGAGATAGTTAGTAATTAGCAATATGTATCGATTTGCCGAAGGATATGATAGAGATCGGATCAGCGGTTCTCAAGTTATGAGCAAAAATGCCTACCCCGCCCCCCCCCTCCCACCCATTCACAACTAACACCACACAATCTTAGAGAGAGAGAGAGAGAGAGAGAGAGGAGCGAGAGAGAGTAAGAGAGAGACTTTGAGATGAGCGCAGCACCAGCATTGCATTCAGCTTCTACTCCAGGTACAGAGTATGTTATAGTCGGGCTTGACCGACTTACTCACTTGTTTTTTGATGTGAAACATCTTTAATTTCGGTACAGACGATTTCAGTAAGGGTAAAATTTTATTTCAGCGTCACGTGACGCTGACGTCGTTCATATATTGTATTGTTGTTTTGTGGAGTTTCCCGGCGCACGCACACACACACACACACACACACAAGAGGATGGACAGATGGGGGAGTGAAGAAGTAGGAGAGATGCTGAAAAGGGGCAACTGGGTGGGTTCTGGGAAAGTTCAGGGTTTGATCTGGTGGTGTGATCTGTGTGGAATCTATAGGTGGGATCTGGGTGGAATCTGGACGGGGTCTGGGTGGGACTTGGGAGGTATCTGTCTAAGATCTCGGCGGGATCTAGTTGGGATCTGGGCGAAATCTGGGCGGGATCTGGATGGGATCTAAAGGGGATCTGGGTGGGATATGGAAGGGATCTGGGCGGGATCTGGATGGGATCTGGATGGGATCTGAAAGGGATCTGGGTGGGATCTGGGCGGGATCTGGAAGGGATCTGGGTGGAATTTGGGTGGCATCTGGTTTGGATTTCGTTGGGATCTGGAAGCGATCTGGGTGGAATCTGAATTTGATCTGGGTGGGACCTGGGCAGGATCTGGAAGGGATCTGGGTGGGATCTGGGCAAGATCTGGATGGGATCTGGAAGGGATCTGGGTGGGATATGGGCGGTATCTGGGAGGGATATGCGCGGGATCTGGGTGGTATCTGGTTGGTATCTGGTTGGATCTGGGCAATATCTGGGTGGTATCTGGGTGGGATGTGGGCGGGATCTGGGAGGGTTCTGGAAGGGATCTGGATGGGATATTAAAGCGATGTAGGTGGGATCTCGGTAGGATCTAGGTGGGATCTGGGTGGGATCTTGGTGGGTTCTGAGTGGCATCTGGTTTGGATTTGGTTGGGATCTGGGTGGGATCTGGGCAATATCTGGGTAGTATTTAAGAGCGATTTAGGTGGGATCTGGGAGGGATATGAGTGGGACCTTGGTGGTATCTTGAGTGGGGAAACATAATAATTTATCTATGGATCAGCACAATAAACTGCCTTAAAAAATCGAGAGAAAACTGCAGCAGGTGATTTTGCTGCTGGTATTTCTACTCCCCGTTAATTTACTTCTTTCGAAAGAGTGCCCTTCCTGATTTATATACCATTGAGAGAGCTTGTGATTTGAAAACAAGCTCTTAAGATAAGCATCATGTTTCACATCAAAGACTCATGAGGGCTAGTGGCACTCACACCTTTTTTTTGTACTCGGTTATATGGTATCCGATCTTTATGAAAATTTGTGGGATTATAAATAATTCTAGAAGTTGTTCTACATTTCTGATTATGGGGCGAGAGTGCGCATGGCAAAAATAAAAGGTTCGCTAAAGTTAACTTTAACGACCATATGGGGTATACAATTGATGAAATTAACTCTCTTAGTAGAACTCTAATATCCCTCAATCAAAATAATTTTAAGGTTATCCATTGAAAATAAGTTATACTTGTTCAGATTAAAATTTCAGGCAGTAATTTTCTATGGAGCCCCAGTGTAGTCTGATGTCGCCAAGTGTCATATTAGGAGATTTAAATCAGCCCAAAACAAGCTATTAAAAAAGGCAGCAATTGTGAAAAAAACTTTTAAATAAATATAAATATATTTTTCATAATTGGAATTGTCTCTCACTGTCTTCACTGAATTGTTAAATGATTTGCCCCACTTAAAAGCATTTTCTGTCTCTGGCTAAAATGGCAACAATTCATCACATTTGTGTGTCTGCGATTTTATTAACTGACGCTGATGTTGATTGAAGCACACACATCTGGGCCATCAACACCTGCAACCAACCTAGCTACCATCCAAACCAACCATCCAACCAATCACCGAACCAACTGCAGTCAAATAAATCTTAAGCTGTCAAGTGCAGAGAGAGGGAAGAACAAGAGCAGGAGGAGGGGGAGGAGGATTACGGAAAGATGAAGCTAACAAATTGCTGGGCACAAAAAAAAAAGAAGAAAATAATAATAATTATGCAGAATATGCCAAGTATAAAAATAAACACGCAACGGACAGAAATGTATGCCATTCATTTTTATGAATGGGCATTTATCATAATTAAAAATTCAGCCCAACGCCGGCAGCAGTACGTTTCTGACCTAAGACACGGCATCGTTCTAAGGGACCGAGAGTGCGAGTGCGTCACTCGAAGTAGCCGAAGAAGAGGTTGGCTCCAACAGCTGTTGACTGTGAGTTTTGGGACAACTCTGTTTGGGACCGGGGCAAACTAAGGCATTGGAAACCACTCTCTCTCTCTCTCTCTTGGCAAGTTGGTGAATTTTGAGCAGTGCGCATGTCTCTCAACAAAAAACACACCCAAAATGCTTAACAATTTCTCTTCAGAGCCCTCAAAGGTATGCTATAAAATTCTCTCTTTCATTTGGTGCGTTTTACCGATCCAACTTCGGCTTAGTTAGCCGGACTCCTTGCACGGTTTCAGGCCTCGTTCTTAGCCACTTCGAATGCCGTTGTCGTGGGCTTCAGTTGTGTACGCGCTACGAATTATTTTCTGAATTATTCCGGCTTGATGATACCGGATCTCGTTTCTCGTGCGTGCGGCCGCGTCGTGTTTGCTTCTACTCGATTGAATCAGTGATTAAGATGCTGTTCGTATCAGTCAAGTGAAAGGAAAAAATATTCACAAGTGTCAGCTGAATGTGAAGCCAAAATTTTGAACAACAACAAAATCTGCACCCAAAAAATTGTGCTTTGTCTGTGGCGTGTATGTCTATGTATCTGTGCTGTGCGTCGCCTGTGTTTGTGTGTAAGCGTATGTAATCCAAGCAAATCTGTCACGTGTTTTGGATATCTTTTGTTGGCCTACCCCCACATCGGCGCTGGATCTCCGGCTGGCTGATGGGAATTTATTGAATAAAATCACAAAAGGTGAGCCCCGGATTGACATATGGGTGGGGGGGGGGGTAATGAAAAGAAAAGTTTCACAAACACGTTGAAAATTAAAATGGTTAAGCAGATTATGTGATGAAACGTGAGGCCTGAGTTTACATAAAAATGGAAATGCCTAATTGAATAAATAAAAAAAAAAAAAAAAACAAGAGAGTGTCTAGGTAGGCAAAATGTTACCAAGAGACTCGGTATTAAACGAACAAAATGATAATGCATTTTCTTTTCGATGGCAAGAATATCTTTTGTTTTGATCCTCCAATTGTTATTGATCTATGTTTTGCATCCGAACCTTCCAAATCTATTACCCTCTGAACCTCAACCCGAACCGGTCCAACTTTGTTTGAAAAAAGTTATTTTTAGGTTTCTTTATATTGTTATATTTTAGCCGCTGAAAAATTAATTGTTTTTCATTGAATTGGTCGTTGCTTCATCTTCTAAAGATCTGTTTTGTAAATCAAATCCAGTTTTGGGATTTGACAATTCTGAGAAGAGAAGCATCTTAAGATGGCATTCCAAACTTCTCATATCAATATAATTGTATATGTTGGAAAGATCAGGGAATTGTATTCCATTCAACAATAGTATATAGCTGTTGATTTTTTCCTTCGATGCAGTATTATCTTAAAATTCATTGAAAATTTAAGCAAAAATATTTTAAAAAACTTTGAACCAAGAATCGAACCAAAACCCGAAGTACCATAAACAAAGGAACCCGTCCTCAAAGCCAACCTTATAGTTTAACTTTTACATAATGTTAGAGACCAAAAGAAGTTTCACAAATAGTTTCACAAATCAAAGAAGCATTTTGCATGGGAAAGGACAATATAAAGCTCTCTTTTCACTTGGGTAAGTTCTTAGGTGAAATTACAGACAAATACCTCAGAAAAAAGTGAGTTGGTTTGACCTATATAAACTATCTAAACAACTTATATGAGATTCTATCTAAGCAACTCATATGAGAAACTCATTTAAGATATCAGTTTTCAGAAATTGGTTTGAGAAATAGTCGGAAATGTTTGAACAACTATAGTCGATTGATTGATTCAAAGTAGATTTAATTCTTAAAAAATCAGACGACTTTACTTGTTTAAGTTTCAAACCGACGGCGTTTAAGTGGTTCTTAAAGAACTTTGCCAGATATTCTTCTGTTGAACTGTTATTATTTAAACTTAACGAAAATTGCAAAAAAAATCTACCTCATAAAAGTTTTCGTTAATGGATGATGTAGCGTAGTGGTAACGAAACCGCTATAAGGCAAAGGGACAAGAAGAATTCATATGCTCGTATCTCCTATTCGCGGGTCGAACCATAATTTGCCCATGGTAAATGTTTGTACACTTAGAAAAAAAACGACCGGCAGAGTTCTAGATCGATCGAGATAGAATTTTTACCGTTTTGTACTTGAAATTTCAAGTGTGTTTTATACTTGGATGTACTTAAATTAAGAACGAAACATTCTAGAATTGAAAAACGATTGTTAAATTTATTCAAATGAGAACAAACGATCTTGAATTAAGAACATTTCGTACTTACAGTTAGCCCAAAAATTTAAGAAACGATTGTACTTAGTTCAAATACAAAATTTCTTGGATTAAGTACAGAATAGACTTACAATGCAAGGTCCAAAAAAGGTGTTACGAAAAATGCGAATTATTTTGAGATGAATATGTTCTTGTTCTTTGGTTATGGAGTCCGGGTAGATTTCCCACCTACAGTATCAACATCTTGGTCTTTGGTTAATTCAATTCCTTTGGATTTGTATATTATAGAGAGAACTAGTTACAAAGACAAATCAAGTTTTATAGGTTTAAACAAAGAACATTTTGTACTTATTCTTTGAAGTATTAAAGAAAGGGTCTTACGACAAGTATTTCGGGATTGAAAAAATCGTACTTTGTACTTGAATCAAGTATTTTCGTACTTACCGCACTATTCACACCGTTCGTACTTGATTCATGGTCAAAATTCTTGGATTTTTTTCTGAGTGTAGATTTTAGATTTAAGGTTTTAGTTCGACAGTTGGTCAGGCCCAAGTTTTACCCCAAAATTAATAGAAATGCAATTTATGTGATTAATATTCAAAAGAATATTTTAAATTTTGGACTTTTGATCAGACAAACAAGCCATAAACCCATCAACTGAGATTTCATTCGATTTTATTGATTAAACAGTAAAAAAGCTAACGTCAGAATGTTTCTCTATAATTGTTATCGAGGCTCTAAGAATGTTAGTAATTGCTTTTTTTTTTTTTAAATACTTTGGCATAAATTAAAATCGCGGAGAAAGCTTTTTGAAAAAACAGATCTCAGAAATGATAAAAGATAGAGGTTTGACATGTATGGGACAAATTCGTCTTATACTTGCAGGCAGATCAAGTTTGTTTTCAATTTTTGCCAAGCCCTCGGAATTTTGAAAAAACGTCATATCTCCCGCAGTTTTGTAGATAGATGATTCGTTCCTTCTAGAGACAGTTGGTCATTTGTAATATGTATCGATTTTCCGTATCGAATTTATAAAGATCGGATAAGCGCTTCTCAAGTTATGACCAAAAATTAAAGTCCCCCATCCCTCACCTCCTCCCACGCACTCACAACCAACGCCGCATTTCATTCAACAAAGTGTGAGTGAGAGAGAGAGAAACTTAGAGATGAGCGCAGCAGATGCGTTGCATTCAGCTCCTACTCTTGGTACAGAGTATACTTAGTCATACTTGACCGACTTTCTCACTTGTTTTTATACCCTTGCAAAGGGTATTATAATTTTGCCCAGAAGTTTGCAACGCATAGAAATATTCATTTCCGACCCTATAAACTATAAATATTCTTGATCGGGGCGACGAGCTGAGTCGATTGAGCTTTGTCCGTCCGTCCGTCTGTCTGTCCGTCTGTCTGTCTGTCCGTCTGTCTGTTTCTACGCAAACTAGTCTCTCAGTCTTAAAGCTATCAAGCTGAAACTTTGCACAGAGTCTTCTTTTTACTGCACATGATAATAGTCGGAACCGACCGGATCGGGTGACTATATCTATAGCTGCCATAGTAACTATCGGTCGAAGTGGGTTTTTGTGAGAAAACTTTTTTTTTTAATGTAAACGCCTTCCGCTTCGCAATTATATTTTATCGCTTTTACACAGATTTGGAAGTTTTTCTCAAAATCGGAGACTATATCTATAGCTGCCATAGAAACTATCGGTCAAAAAGTGGGTTTTATCGAAAAATGGTTTGTTTTAATGCTGCGTCGTAACTCTGGTATTAAAACATTTCAAGGGTATTTAAACTTCGGCGACGAAGTTACCCTTCTTGTTTTTTTAATTCAATCACCATACAGAAAAGAATGCTTCTTGATGTGAAGCTAATAAAGTGTGCAAAAGATCAAAGTGCTAGCTAGCCATTCCCAAAGTTGCTCGTAATGAAACAGAGGAGCAGCAGCATATCCAAAACTTTAAAATAATAGTTGTCCCGTCCTTCATTTCTCCGAAGGCTCTAAAGGAATCCGCTTATAAACTTATGCAAAATCAATTTTTCCTTCAGTTAAGTTAAAAATGTTTTTGAAAACGACACAATATCAACTGAAATCAAGTTTTTATATGCATTGAATCCTTTTATTAGCAGAAGGGGGCTTACTAAGTTTGTGAATAGCGGTTGTAGATATAGTTAAAATACTGCAACGCCTCCACATCTTTTACAATAAAAAACGAGAGCGTAAGTTAAAGTCGGCTCTAACCGACTTCGGTATACCCGTTACTCATGAGAAAACATGCTAAACAGTGTTCCTGCGTTCCCTAGGGTGACCATCCAAAAAGTATGCAACATTTTTTAGGGTGCTCATAACTTGAAAACCGTTCATCCGATCTTTATCATTTTTACGGCAAATTGATTTTTTTTGCTAATTACTAACTATCTCTAGAAGGTTCGAACCGTCTATCTTCAAAACTGTAGGGGATATCGTTTTTTCTAAATTGCGGGGGCGGGAGGGGGCGGGGCCAAAATCTATAATAAACTTGATCTGCGTGCAGATAAAAGAAGCATTTGTCCCTTACATGCCAAACCTCTATCTCTTACCATCTCTGAGATCTAGGAGTTCATACAGACGGACGGACGGACGGACAGACGGACAGACGGACATGGCTATATCGAATCGGCTGTTGATGCTGATCAAGAATATATATACTTTATATGGTCGGAAATGATTCCTTCTGCCTGTTACATACATTTGCACGACTTTAGTATACCCTTTTCTTCGGTAACGGGTATAATAAACACATACCTCCTACAATTTTGTAGACACGGAGATAGTGCCTTTCACATAAATTTGGATGTTAGACTTATCTACCGATCTGCAAGGGGTTTGAGAAATATTGGATGAACGATAGTATAGTTATGGATAAAAGAAAAATTGCGGATTGATTCATACAGTTGGGCTTAACCCTCGCCCTTATTAATTTTAACCCATTTTGTTTATTTGAGTATATTTGAAACTCCAAACTTAATATGATTTGAGCGATCTAGGGCGTTTTCACATCTTCCACATAGAGCTATCTAAATATCACATAAACTAACAAATTTTTTTGATCGCCACGTTTTGTTGTTCTTGGGTAGTTATAGAAATCGTGACAATCGAAGCTAGATGCCAACCTGCAGTCATTGGGCAAAGCCAACTTAAGATAGGAAGGTTTATGAAACAGCTGTACTAAGTACTACTTACAGCCAAGGTGATTTCAGAAATGATTAAAATTTATTAACTATAATAATGAAATACCTGTAAAAACTACAAAACTGTTGTCTTTTTCTTAGTTATTTTAACTTTCCACCACAAACGTAAATTGCAAATGAGAGCTAATTGAATCAAGCCATGTCCAAGAAACATTCAGTATTTGTGGTTGCAGTGAAGTATTACATAAAAAAAGACACTGACACGTCCCATTATCGATTGAATTTTCATAAAGCAAACACAACAAACCCAAAGTGCAGCCATGCAAATGGCACAGTCCACAATTCCCTTGTTACTGCCCATCATGGAGCCACCGCAGAAGACAACGCGACGCCAACGGCAATCCCAACAACAACAACAACAGCAACTGCAAAAGGACAGCGAATTTTTCCAGCGTGTCGACTCGATTTTGCACTGCGAACTCGTCGCGACACAGAAACGACAACTAAATTATTAATGCACAATGAACTTGAAGCAAAGCAGTGGTCCAACCAGAAAACATGAACAATTTAAAAACAACAAAACCCAAGAATGATGAAAAAAGCGACTACAATATATATGTACATGTGCCAACATAATCCGAGAGGGCAAATTGCGTACGATACTTTCGCCTGTTGTCTTTTCATTTTGCATTTTAAATCGAAATTTTAGTAATTTCTTTGTTGAATAATTTTGATATGCATTAAAAACTTTTCAACTTTTTTGCATTTCATGGGATTTGGTACCTTTGAAGCTGTGATAAAAATGCGTAATGATTTTTTCATTGCTGTTAAATAAACAATTTGAAAAGTTTTTTCAGTTGGAGTCACCTGTTCCAGTTTCTGTTCCACAACCAACGTTGGGAAGGAAGGCAGTTTTAAACGTGTTGTTATAAGCTTGTTGCGTGCTTGAGCCTAATCAAATTCCGTCATTTATTTGGAAAACTTGCAAGCATAAAGGTTAAATGATTTTTAATGGGAAGAACTAGAAGACGATAAGGTAAATTGTTTATATGAAGAGCTTAAATGTAGGTTTTTAGCTGAAACTTTTAAAATTTATTAGCATGAAACAGATTTGGGCACTCCTTTAATAGTGTGCGTAAAGCAAGTGAGCTTGCTTGCATGCTCCTTAGATGAGTTAGAAAATTACAAGCTGACGATTTCGTTTATTTATGCTAGCAAATGGCTAATCGAAAGAGAAACTTACGAATTTTAAGAAATCTACAACAATAATGCGTTTTCTGTAGATGGAAATGAGAGTGTAGTTTTCATGTTGTTCAAGCATAAAAAGCAACAAGTCTGCTGATGAGAGCATTGTGGTGATTTTTGAATCATAGTTTACCGTTGACCTAGAACCGAGTATATAAAACGATTGTTTATAAATTTACTCGAATTACCCTTATTGACCATTAGAACACATATTTTCTAATTATATATTAATTTATAAATATATTTTTGTAAAGCAAATAATTGATGTGGTCTAAGCATAAACGCAGTTCAGAACCTATGGTAATAAATCAGCTAAGTGCTTTATAAGCTGATTTTAAGACCACAATACGATAAGGATTAGAGTCAAGATGATATGAATTAGTAAATCCAGAAAATAAACCAAGCAGAAAATGTTTTGATCCAAAAAATAAAAATGTTTGATCTAAGAATGAAAATTCTCGATTTAAGAATGAAAATTCTTGATCCAAATATGAAAATTCTTGATGCTAGAAGGAAAGTTATTGATCCAAGAATGAAAATTCTTAACCTGAGAATGCTAATTCTTGATCTAAGAACAAAAATTCCTTAATTTGGACTTTAAAATGGATATTAGTCTTTATGATCTTACAGTCTTCTATAATTTTGGTAAGAGTTCAACGTCCCTATAATACTCAATATTCATTGAAAACGGTCTTAATTCCGTAAAGTGCCTGGACTTTAAAATGGATATTAGTCTCACATTCTATAGGTAACTCTCTCGCTCTCTTGACAACTTGTTAAATTTCAGTCAGTAAGCCATGGAGCAAAGAGTATTAGAGAGGAACGTTGCTCAGTCGACACCGCTTCTGTCAGAAAATTGTCAGCTGTTTGCTCTCATTTACGCTCTCTAGATCAGCAATTGCCAGCGAGAGCGACGGCAAAAAGTGAGAGTGAATGGCTTCCGTGAATTTGCTTCGACCTAATCGCTTCGAACTCTGTCGAGCGAATGACGCTTTTTTGCTCTTTAGGTCTCAGCTTCGGCAAGCGTTCGGGTCGTCTGGGATGGAACCGATGGCCAACGCTGCTCTAGATACTTTTTGGTCAGCTGTTCGCTCTCTCTCTGCATACATTTGGGTTATAGTCGTCTCGCTCTAACCACAGTGATTTCCTACTGACACTTTCAAGTATCTTTTTGGGCAGTTTAGCACCTGCAAAATTGAGAGGCAGCGCAAACGTTCTTTCTAATTGTAATTGCTCCATGAGTAAGCAACTGTTGTAAGCAAAGCATCTCCGCGGACGAATTTTTTGTGTTTTACTTAGTAGCTTAGTAGGCATTGTATTGAAATATATATCGCTCTCGCTCTCTTTGACACAAATAGAGTAGCGTAGAGTGAGCCTACCTTGTTTAGAATACCTTGGGTAAGAGCATTTGCAATGATACAACTTCGAAAGGAATGGGCCAACCAAAAACTTGAATTGTGTAAGATATCCTGGAAGACGGGTTTGAATTTGTAAGCTCATGCCAGGCTTAAACCAGGTCCCAACGTGCACGGCTCGTATAGTCAACGTTGCAATTTCACATACTATACCTTAAATTTGGTATAGTATAGAAGCACAAGCAGAGGCGTCTCTTCATATAAATGAACTTATCTCTGACATCTCTTCTCTCCTTTAAAATTCCTTAGACCGGAAGTTAAGTTTGATGGTAATTTCAATAAGTCGTGTATAATTAGATTCAACGTATCAGGACAATCATATATCAATACATAATGTCATATCATTCCAAGAGTAATCCAATAATGTAACGAACTTAGTTTAATATAATATTATGTTTAGTGGCCCTCTGCATCGATACTTAATAAATCCTAAAAAATAATAATTGAAGACTTGTCAGTGGTAAATGTGGTTTCTTCGTCTTTCTTTTACATTTTGCATACACACCAGCCTTCTCACACTAAGTACTACAATCAAAGTACAACGTAAATCCCGGATTTGTTTCATTTACCACAGATATAGATAACGTGGCTATTCCGACCGTTTCCTCGTCGTGCCTCATTTGCGCTTCAAACCAAAGAAACAACAGAGAAAGGGCTAACAAATTGCATGAAAAATGATATTAAATCGCATCTTTCATTATTTGCCCGGTGTCGACTTGTACTTCATCTTGTCAGATACTCAGTTTTCGTCTCGTTGCCCTGGCCCAGTCCTGTCCTTTTTTTGTGTGGAGAGTGCAACTGCAAGAACACAGAACAAAGAAAAGTGGAAAGACCCAAAAGCTGCAAGCTGAAAATTCAGAATAATGAGGAAACTAACGAGCCAAGACTTTTCTCATTGTTTACTGGCGCAAAAATTGCGCGATTATTAATTTTCTATGCCATTTTGTAGCTCTTTTTGCCGCCTGGCAGCAACATTTTTTTTAATATTTTTTTTTCATAGTCGCCACGTTTTCTTCTTGTTGTTTTTTTGGCCCAGAACAGAGCGTGCAAGTAATAGTAATGGCAATGAGGAGCAGTAGGACGAAAGGATTGAGTCAAGGGTTGCCCGTTGCCGTTGCCGTTGCCAGCCAGCTGTGAAGTTTTTACGCGTCCGCGTACATCGCGGAGTTCATTGCTTTCCACATGCTGTGTGTTTGCATTTGACTGCCTTGCCTTGTCCTGCCCGGCCGTACCCTACACTTTAACTGACACATTTTGGTGTTGTTTTCGCAGCGGTTTTTTTGTTAGACAGTTTTTTTTTTATTTTTTGGAGTTGTTTATTCATCGCTCCATAAGCGCACGCCTTGAATGCTAATGAAAAGACGGGTATTACGCAAAAATGTTTTCGTTTATTTTATTAAATGTTACACTTGTATAGAAGTTTACTTGAAAGAGATGGGCTAAAATTTAAAGGGGAGACAGAGAACTTTCATGACTTTGAGAACATGAATATCGACCCCAACAATGATTGGCATAAAGCGTTAAAAGAAAACTAAAGACTTTAAAATCTTGTACGTTGAGCTAAGCCAACTGAATTCAATTTAAAACTAAAGCAAAGAAAGGCTTTTGGGAAAGTCCTTAATGTATACTTAAGTAATTTAGCATACTTACACTTTGGCTTTGCTTTCATGCGATATACTATAAATGAAATACTGGATTCAGGACTATTAGGAGGAGTATTTAAATATAAGTTTGAATAACAAAATCAGCTTCAATTGTAGGTCATTTTAGTAGGCTTCAAAAAAAATGGAAAAATAGTAGGTCTCAGCATACCCAAAGCTATTATTTGTTTTAGAAGTTGTGGCTCTTTATAAATAAGAAAAATTTGCATAATTATAACTTGAGATACACCACCTGCCTTCCCCGCTTTTCACGAGATAGCAGATCTTTCACTCCTAAGGGGGCCGTACCAGGCTCCTATTAACTTTACTTTGCTTCTAGCTTAATAAATGCGGCATGGAATTAAAGTTTAGTTATTTGCCAATTGCTGGTGATGTCGGATTTTGCTACAAGCCTGCCTTTGGGAAGCGGTCACAGCAGTTTGATCAGGAGGTAGTCTCTGCCAGCTCATTGAAAATAGGCCAAGATTGCTGATGATTGAGTTGTGGAATTTCATGAAATAGCGCAAACCAGCTTAATGAAGCGCCCGAAGTTGACCGCATTCCCGCAGAGTTTATGCGTTTTGCAAAACCTTTGTTTCTGCAAAAGTTTTCGGAAGCTCTCAACGAGTGGTATGAGACGGTGAGAATTTCGGACTGCAATATTCCCCATCCGTATATGGGTTTAGCGACCTGTCTTTTTTTCGTCGGTGGAGAGTTACAATTTAATGAAATCAACACGAATCAACAAAGATTAATTACAACAATTTGGAATTGCAATTGGTATGTCAGTACAACGATCGCTGTTTCAAAGATAACCACATCTTATCATCAGCAGACTTTTGTATTGCATATTCACATTCAAACGACCACACAGACTCCCTTATAAATCTTGATTTCGCCGAATAACGAGTTGGGGATTCCAATTTTCTATAGGACGAGACCACGATTCAGCCTAGAATTCTGCTATGTTTATTTGAACGTGTTGCTTTTGCTCGTCGTTGTACAGACATACCAATTGCTATTCCAAATTGTTGTAATTAATCTTTGTTGATTCGTGTTGATTACATTAAATTGTAACCAAACTTCCCCATCTTTAAAGAGTTAAGTCCAAAAAATGCAAGAAATCAGAAGGGTATCACGTTTCAAAACTCAATCAACAAGATCTTCTCAGCGGTGCTTCTCCAACGTTTAAGCGAATGAATATATTCTTACAGAGCACCAGGCTGGTTTTTAGAAATTATACTCGACAATTGACAACACATTTTGCCTCAGCACAATCGCCACATCCTATATTGACTCTATAGACAAAAGAGCACTTAAGTTCAAACTAAGCAGTATAGACATCTCATCAAAATTTTTAAACACGCTACAAGAAATGTATTTCGTAAACGTAGCTGCAGTATGGAACGGGAGATCTTTATCGAGATGGTTTCCCACAGAGGCTTGAGTCAAGCAATGTTGCCTCTTAAGTCCAGTCCTCTTCTCCTTTTCCTAAACGACTTAGAAGACTATCTACCACAAGGCGAAACAGAAGACCTTCTGTATGCAGATGATGTTGTGGTCTTCACTGAATTCCCTTTAGCTAAGTAACATCTGGAGATGTTTTGCAGGTATACTGTAAACTCTAGGAGCTTACATTGTTACATTGACCTTGAGCCTGCTAAAAAGTTCTACGATTGGCAATCACAAAAAATCTCTATATTTACAAAAGAGTTTGTGCGGATGCACAGATCCGTTTAATGATAATCTAGAGAAGAGAATGCAAAAACGTGACTGTGTCTCTCCCTAACACACAGTGAAGTGTGACTTCGGCAAGCATTCGGCAAGTACGTTCGTGCTCCCGGGCCTATCGCTGGGGATCTCTGATCTACGCACAGTCCAAACCCTAAGAGATAGAAGACTGAAATTTGAATAGATGTTTCAATTTGTGTCTAAGGTGAGCCCTAGAACGGGGATTCTGGTCATACTGTCCCCAATGGATGGAAAAGCGATGGAAAAGTTTGTACGGGAAATTTTGCTGGGTTTGTAAGCATAGTACTATTTTGGGAAAACTGCGGATAAGGATAATTAGCAGTAAAAAGAACTTGGTTTGTCATGATAGTATTCGAATTTTTTATATGATTTACTTTATTTTGAAATCACTATTTTTCATTGGGTTGGGTTGAAACTAGCTTTGTAAGTATAGTATGCGAAACAATTTCTAATGAGTTTTTTTAATTTTGGAAAATCAAACTCAGGGTGTGAAAATGCCCTGAAAATTCAGCATGCATCAATTTTTGTACCCAATCTACTTAAAACTTGGTCTGTCAGGATAGTATACAAAATAATTTTAGATTTCGAAATTTGGGAAAGTCGGTAGTAGGGTATGATATTGTACTATTTTTCATCCGAATGAGTTAAGTCTAAATTAATTTAAGGTTTAGGTTTTCCCATGTTTAAAAGTCCGACTAAGGATTGAAAATGATTTGAATGCTGAGTTATGTTCAATTCCAATAGCTATTTTTAGTCCTTTTGGTATGGCTTCAGGTTTGCGTTTCTGACCACACTAACGGAAAAACTATGCTACAATTTTGAAAAAAACACTAGCAAAGTCGGATAATGGAGGGCTGAGGTGTGTTCGAGATCAATCGTTCCTTTCTAGCAGATCTGGATACTACTCGCTTTGTAAGACTTTGAGGTTTGGAAATTTGGTGGGAAATGTCAAATAATATTTGACTCTTTTGAATCACTGTAAACTTATTTTGATATTGATGATGTCGCAGCGAAGCGCTATGGTTTATATTCTTGTATAAAGTAAAAAGTTTTATATAATAATAACTGTGGGACTGGGGTTTTAATTGTATATCCAATCAAATAATAACAGCCCCTGAATGTTTATAGTTAATGATTATGTTTATTGATAGATAGTTTGAATAAGATAATTGGTGAGTTTAAAAGAAATCTGTACTCGCGTCGTCACGTCTTTTTCTGCTTTTTGCTGAGAGCGTCGTCTCTCCGCACGTCTTTCGTCGTTCTTCGTAACTTTTAAACTGATCGTTTCGTCGTTTGTGGCAGGCTTGCCACTTCGTCGCTACTCCGTCTTGCTCAGCTGTTTTGGGAGGGCTTGGCCATTCAGCGTTACCAGACCATTCCCACAACTCGGCCATCCTACATCGCATTCGCCCCGAATGCGTCGTCGTCATCTTCGTCGTTGTAAGGCATCCATGGCTTCATATATTCAGCGCAAGTACTGGTTTGCTTCGGGCCTTCACTGAATATAGCATCTTTGACTACGTCGTAGGTATCGTTGAGTTTTACTCTAGTTACTTGGTATGGACCGAGGTACTTTGGTTTTAGCTTCAGTCCACCACCTAGTTGCGTCCTTTTAATGGCAACTAACTCGCCTACTTTATACTTCGATGCTGGTCGTCGTCGTAGATTGTAGCTCTTTCGGTTTTCGTTTTGCATTTTTAAGATATTTAGCTTCGCTTGCTTTCGTAGTTCGTCTCGGCCGTCGTTGAAGAGTGTAACCATTTCGTCTTGAACCATTTCTCGTAGCTTTATGTCAGAATTTAAACGCATTTTTGTACCAGTCAGTAACTCGAACGGTGTTGATTTCGTGCTTCTGCAGAACGTTGAATTTATAGTTTGCTGGACACTGCTAACAAACTTATACCATTTACTCGGGTCGTCGATTGAAAGTTTGGCCAAAACTGAAATGATAGTCGAATTCAACCTTTCGACTTGGCCATTGGCACGTGGTAGTCCTGTCGTAATTGCGTGATGTTTGACGTGTTCGCTGCTGCAGTATTGCTTAAATTCTTCAGATGTGAAAGCAGACCCTTTGTCCGAAATAATTTGTACCGGATTTCCAAACACTTTGCTCTGTTCTTCAAGTCTTGATATTACATCTTTTGCGGACGTCGTTTTGGTCGGATATAGCCAGCAAAATTTGGTAAAGCTGTCTATTACTGCCAATATGTGCTTATATTGTTTATGCGTTGACTCCAGAGGTCCTAGAAAATCGATATGGTACGTATGCAGAGGTTGCTCGTCCTTGGGCAACGGATGAAGTTCACCTTCCTTTTTGCCTTGTTTCCGGTTGGATACAATGCATGGTATGCAGCAACTGATGTGTTTTTGTATCTTTTCTTCCAGTTTCGGTATGTAAAATTCTTTGGCTATGACGTCCTTCGTCTTCTTAGTGGAGAAATGATCGCGTTCGTGTGTTTTTTGAATGATTTCTCTTTGCAAAACTGTCGGAACTACAATAAGTTCGTTGTCATCCACTAGCTTGTGCAATAGACCAGACTTCATGAAAAAACTATTGTGCATTGTCTTCTCCTCTAGAATGTCTATAATTGCTTTTAATTCGTCATCTTGTGCCTGCACGTATTTGAGCTTGCTGTGTGTGCTGTCTTCGTTGATCATCATCATGGGGTAACGGCTGAGTGCGTCGGCGTGGCGGATACGGGTACCAGCCCGGTGCTCTACATCATAGTGGAACTCCTGTAAAAGAAGGATCCAGCGAGCAACTCGTGTGCACAAATCTTTCTTTGCGAGTGTCTTAGCAAGAGCATTACAGTCTGTTATGAGTTTAAAATGCAACCCAAGCAAGTAAACACGAAATTTCCTCAAGGCTTCTATGACTGCTAAGATTTCGAGTTCGTAGCTTGTAAACTTTCTTTCGGCTTCGGATGTCTTCTTGCTCATATAATAGACTGGGTGCCACTGGTTATCATCAGGCGATTTTTGCAAAGAACAGCACCAAACCCATCAATAGATGCGTCCGTATGCAGTTCTGTCTCGTGTTGTTGGTGAAATATCTTCAGAATTGGCTTCTGCGTGATGAGCATCTTTAACTTGTTGAATGCAGCTAATTCTTTCTCACCAAACTGTATTTTTGCGTCTTTCTTTGTCATGTCAGAGAGTGGTTTAGCGATTTGCGAAAAATTGGCAATAAATTTTCGAAAATACCCAACTAAGCCAAGGAAACTTTGGAGCTGCTTTAAGTTACAGGGGATCGGAAAATTTGTAACTGCCTGCGTCTTAGATGGAGATGGACTTATACGTTGATTCTCGATTATGTGACCCAAGTACTCGATTCTGATTTTTAAAAAATGGCATTTTTTGAAGTTTATAATGAGTCCATATTCTTCGCAGCGCTTTAAAACTTCTACTATGTTAGCCACGGCTTCGTCTTCCGTCTCTGCAGGGATGATAATGTCGTCGACATATGGAATGGCTATACCTCTACGCGTTAGATCTCTAAATATAGCGTTTATATGGCGTTGGAACACACTTGGAGAGTTGGACAGACCAAATGGAACTCTTAGAAACTGAAACTGTCCGTTGTGAGAGACAAAGGATGTAAATTTGCGGCTATCTTCCTCAATGCCTACGTGAAAAAATCCATTTTTTAGGTCGATTGAGCTAAATATTCGTGCGTTTTGGAGTCTGTCAAGTTGGTCTTCAATTAAAGGTAACGGGAAGTGATCTCGAACCAAAACTTTGTTGATAGGTCTGTAGTCCACACACATGCGGTGTGTATCGTCTCGTTTTTGTACTAATACAACTTGACTACTGTACTCAGATTCAGATTCTTCTATAATACCGTCTTTTAGCCATTGGTCGGTTTGATTGTCAATTATACAACATTCAGCGTATGAATACCTGCGTGGTCGAGCATGTATTGGTGTGTCATCCTTTAATACTAAACGCATCTTAATGTTCGTTGACTTAGTGCCTACTGGATTGTAGTTTTTGATGCAGTTTATGATTTTTTTCTTTTGCTTTCGAACTTGCGTTTACTTCAATGTCTGTGTTTAATTTCTCACAATCTTCAATGTCAATTTTTAATATGGAACTTACATCGCTTTCCGAATCTTGTGGCTTTGATATTTTTACACCTTCATTGTTTATTGACACTTGAGCTTGTTTACAAAACTCTTCACCAAGAATCATCTCTTCGTCTAAGAATTGCGAATCCACTACTAAAAAAATTTGATGTAAATTCTTCACCGTCGATTACAAAATTTTGTTCAAACAATCCCGATGGTTTTACTTTACTTTGATCTTTTTTCCCAAAACCATAAAGAAGAACGTTGCACTCACTTAAACTTGGCTTTCTTAACTTTTTATATGTCGATTCGGGCACTATGTTATATTTACTTCCGGTGTCGATTAGCGCAGTGTACTTGTTGTTGTTAATTTTCACTTCTTTGCACATGAATGTGTGCGCTGATGTAACTTTATGTGTATTTCTCTCATTTTTCCCAACTTTATTAGGGCATTCTTTGGCAATGTGTCCATACTCGTTGCACTCAAAACATTTTCTGCCTTTACTTTTATTTTCACAATCATTTGACGTATGTCCTTTAGCACCACAATTATAACATTTTAAATCTTTGTTTACACTTTTGTTTTGAACCATATGACTCTGATTTTCACCTTTGTAATTCTTCTTGTTGAACACTCCTTGAATTGGTTTTTCATTATTAGACTTTTCCCGAATTGTTTCGTAGCACTTAAGCTTTTCTTTGAACTCTTTTAAATTTTTAGAATTATACAATATTGACTTATTTGCACTCGAATCGTTGATTCCGTCAATAACGTATTGAATTAAGGCACTGTTTTCAACATTGCCACGTGAGGCAAGCTCTTTCATTTGCAAAAAATATTCCTGCAAACTTTCATTTTTGGCAATTTTGCGGTCAGCCATTAGCTTATGTAATTGAGCACTATTTGTCGTCGTTTTAAATTCACACAAAAGGGCTTTTTTTAATTTTTTCCAGCTATTTATGTCACGCTCACTCATAGCAAACATTTTTGCTAGTCCCTTTAGCGATCGCTTAGCAAAAATAAATTTTTGCAATTCATTCCAGAACATTATTGATGCCATGTCCTCAAACTCTTTCACCCACACTTCAACCGAGAGTGTATTGTCGCCACTGAATGATCGCACTGAGTCCTCTATATCACGGAAATTTAAGGCAAATTTCGGAACATCTACGGATGGAACACTACTCGCATTGTTACTGCTAACTCTGTCACTTTCAATACTACGGTAATCATTATCGATTTCACTCTGTTCTTCCTCCAAGTTTTCGTCTTCACTTTCCTCTACCTCGCTTTCTGCATTAAAATCAGCATCTGGCAACAAATTGCCTTTCTTTAAATTTGAAAAAATGTGCTTTGCCAAATCCTTCTCATTGTGAGGCAAATGTAAGATATTACAAATTACCGCCAGATCATTATCGGAAAGGTGTTCGGCCACGTAATTCATTTTATCGTTGTACAGCTTGTCAAATTCGCTAAATTCATAACCTTGAAACTCGCGCAACCGTTTGCGGTTATTTCTGTCGCCATCTCTCTCGAACACGAATCTATGCAAGAGAAGAATGTTTTGTCTCTTTTCCACGCGCAGCGTTTCCCTAAGGCCGTCAAAGTCTTTTAACTGCGCCATTCTTCGTTGAGTTTTTTGTCTACCGTTCTTACTGTACGTGTGATGTTTCGTTCACTTTGGCATGGCTGTATGAGTGACGCTTCGTTTTTGCATGCAATTCCTTTTAAATCAAATGGTGAAATTCAATTTTTGTCTGTATTTTCTTTGGATTAACACTGATCGACTTTAAACAATTGACTTAACAATTTTCTTTAGTTCACATTACACTTGACATACACTTGAACTGATTTTGATATTTTATCGCACTTCACTTTTTGTTTTTATAGGTTGAGCCCCCAAAATATGTGGGACTGGGGTTTTAATTGTATATCCAATCAAATAATAACAGCCCCTGAATGTTTATAGTTAATGATTATGTTTATTGATAGATAGTTTGAATAAGATAATTGGTGAGTTTAAAAGAAATCTGTACTCGCGTCGTCACGTCTTTTCTGCTTTTTGCTGAGAGCGTCGTCTCTCCGCACGTCTTTCGTCGTTCTTCGTAACTTTTAAACTGATCGTTTCGTCGTTTGTGGCAGGCTTGCCACTTCGTCGCTACTCCGTCTTGCTCAGCTGTTTTGGGAGGGCTTGGCCATTCAGCGTTACCAGACCATTCCCACATAACTAACCCCGTAAGAATTATTGCTCCTACTTTAACTAATCAAATCTTGTTCTCTTTTCCATTTCTGTTATTTTTTTGTAGGTAAGAGCTCTGTGAAGTACTTCATCTCGATGGCCTTCAATAACCGGTTAGTCTCGTTCATTATACTGACACATGTGCACATGCATTTTTAATTTAAAATAAACATTGTAAACTAAATTACGCCTGCGAAACAAAAACACGCAAAAAAAAAACATGGAAAAGGGGTTATAACTCGACTGGCAATATCCGGTGTGAAGGACACAAAATGTGAAATGGCTTCAAATCCAATTAGTTAATATGAATATTTGATGAAATCACTTCCGTTTCAAATGCTGCAAAAAGTTGCCCTGATGATGATGATGATGATGACGATGATGACTTGTAGTTTTTTTTTCTTTTGTGCCATTTCATGGCCTGGGGTTGCGGAGCAGGCAAACTTTTGGGCCAACTGGGAACGCAAAAAATGTTTTAAACTTTAATGCATACAAATTTTTTAATGCTGCAAGTCATCGAGTTTTGGTTCTGCATTAAAATACACATAACATTTTGGCGCACACTTTTTTTCTGTGTTGGGCCACACAATGACCACAATTTGCAACTTTTTTTTGTGTCGCACTTTGCCAGTGCGAAATGTCAAAATGTTTGAAATATTTAAATATTTTATTTGTCACAACATTTCAGCAGCAGCAACTAACTAACTAGCCCTTGGCATTGAATGCATGGGGAATGTAAATGCTCGCATGAGCGCACCTCTGCGCCTTGAAGCATTTGAGTTTCGCTTGAAATTTAAATTTATTTTCTGGTTTTCTATTATTGTTCAGTTGTTTAACTTTTTGAAACAGGCTTCGTGTTATTTACCTTTGGTTTTCTTGCTTTTTTTTGTTGCCCCCTCGCCTGCATCCAGCCAGCCAGTCAGCCAGCCAGCCATTGGCATACAAATTTAACGAGGTGCGGTTTTGTTTGCCATTTTCTCGTTTGCCTTTTGCTTTCGTTGGCTCTTTGTTTGCTGCTGTACAAAAATGTCACGCATTGTTTAATATTAATTTCATTTTCAGTATGCTCCAACACCAAAGCCAACACAGCGAAAGAAAAATAAACTCCCGTTGAAATTTCCCCCAGCTTTAATCGTTCGCACCCCGAATGGCAGTAAAGTTTAATTTTGTAATGCTACACGTAATATGTTGTATTGTGCTTCACAAATTGCAAATGTAAATTATTTATTAACTATTTAATAATTTTATAAAATGTTATTGCCACACTTAATTTGTAGGCTTCATTTGGCCCTTGCTAATACAGGTGAACTTCGCTTGTTTGAACTTAACTTAGAGGAGTTTGAAATTAATGAGTGGACGCTAAGAGATACCCGGTGAGAGCAAAGTTCTTTATGAGAAGAAATTTGATTTGATGTATGAGTAGGTGAATTGTGCATGCGTGTAAGTGTTACTTGATGCCCGATAATCAGTACTTAACACTCAGTACTTGATAGTTATAACTCGGAACTCAGAACTCCATACTTTTTACTCAGTACTTGATACTCAGTACTCTATTCTCAGAACTGGATGTTTAAGGCATTGAATTTAATCAACAATTAATGTAAGGTCTATGTTAGATCGTAGTCTTGTAATATTTCCTATACACATTGTGTGTATCTATCTAGTTATCCTGCCATAAATTTTAATTCATTTTTTCGGGACTAACCACCGATAACTTTGTCCAATCTTCTCATTTAGCATTGCTACATGCTAAAGTGGTGTCAACCCAAATGGCTGGTACACGACGCGACGCGCAAAATTTGCTATAATTTAACGAAAATTTCTTTTCAAAGGCCAATTTAGGGGCTTTCGGGTTTGCTGATGCTGCTCCCATAATTTTTTAAGCTACTGTCACATAGAGCTTATAAATACAGAGATTGTTGTTCCTCCATAATTTTTTAAAGTCCAAAAATGAAGCAAATGGGATTTTCCCAGATATCTTGAAAACAAGAGTCGGCCTTTAAGGAATAAGTATTTAACTACTTCTTATAATTTATGGTGAACGAAAGTGATGCGCAATCATAATTGTGATATATATAAAAAAACCGACAATTTTCAACGGTGACACGTCTACAAAACACACAGTCATTTCAACCAACAATACAATTCAGCAATCCGTCAATTCAACACAAACAAATTCAACACAAAACAAAGTCTTCACAAAAAAAATTCAACACACGTCAATACAACACTAAATCATTTCACTAAACACAACAATTCAACAAACGTTAATTGAACACAAAACAATTTCAACACGTCAATTTAACACAAAACAAAATAATTAATTTATTATTAAATTTAAATTTGAAATGACTTATGGACGTGTGTTGACTTTTTGTGAAGACTATTTTGTGTTGATTTGACGTGTGTTGAATTGACTTGTAGAAATTGATTTGTGTTGAACAGACGTGGAATCATTTTCAACTGCCATTTAAAACTAAAATGATAACTTTGACTTACTATTTTACTTTATTAAAACGTTCAGCATTCGCCAATCAACTTTCTTTTATTTTCTATTTAACAGAAGTAAGCTTAAACTAAAAACGAGGATTAACATTTGTTAAAATTCGGGTTTTGGGTTTTTTTCAAAATATTTAAATACGGTTTTAAATAAACAATGTCTTTAACAGGATGTCTTTACACATGTAGTTATCTGTCTACTACTGTATTATACACTCGGTTTCGTTATAGTGCATTATATTCAAAGTCTGACTGTAATTCGATTTCTTAGAATACCTTAACACTAAAATATAATTACATCTATTCAACACATACCTCACTTTCAAGTTATTCCAAAGACTACACTAAAATTAAATTTGTTTACAGAGGGATTAACATTTGTTAAAATTCGGGTTTTGGGTTTTTTTCAAAATATTTAAATACGGTTTTAAATAAACAATGTCTTTAACAGGATGTCTTTACACATGTAGTTATCTGTCTACTACTGTATTATACACTCGGTTTCGTTATAGTGCATTATATTCAAAGTCTGACTGTAATTCGATTTCTTAGAATACCTTAACACTAAAATATAATTACATCTATTCAACACATACCTCACTTTCAAGTTATTCCAAAGACTACACTAAAATTAAATTTGTTTACAGAGGTGCGCACAGTATATTCGTATTAGAGAGTAATTCTGGCATCGAATGGTTACAGGTAAAAAGTGTCCTTACCTGATTAATATTCGTAGCATCGCTTTAAAAATTTCGTCGTAGTGAGGCAAGAAGTTAAGTTAATATTCCCTGAAAGAAAAATCAAAAATTTTCGTACATGAGCCAACAATTTTCAATTTTAAAACTTCAATGAGCCACAAAATTCTAGATTTTAGTTTAAAATTTCCTGTATACGAGATTTGTTTAACAAGAATCGCGATTTTTGTATGATTTTTTTTTAGTTCTCAAGGATCCCTCAAAAAATGACGGGAATTATTTCATGTTTACTACAATATAAAATTCAGTCAATTAACTCTAGTTAACACTCAAATAAGAATATTATGAATATTTAGTAATGATACTAGGAATTTTTCATGAATATTAAGTCTTGATAATTAATATGGATATTTATGTAAGGTGAAGTTGAATAATAGGCAACCCAAATTTACGATATCGTTAGCGTTGGACTAGCCAAAAATATTTTTGTTTGTTTTACTTTAGGAAATCTTCACTCACAGCAAGTTAAAAGCTGAATAATTCAATTTCTCCGCTTTAGAAATCAAATTTTCTCGGTACTTAAAATATCTCGATACTCAACTCCTCTGATCAAAATCTTGTTTTTAGCTACTTTTAACGCAAATTACAGAAAATCACGTGGTAATTGAGAATTTTCAAAAACTGTTTTGTACTTAACACTCCGCATTTTCATCCCTTCTATTAACTGAAACTTTGGTTTATTACTTAACCATATATTAGTTAGGTTTTCAAAGTCCTTTTTTACATATTTCAGTTTTGGGCGGGAGGTAGGCTGCTTTTTTGAGAAAGGCTTGCGAATAACAACCCAACATTACGTCTGGTAGATGTGCTTTCAATTTGAAACTTCGGACAAAAACTCTATAAACTTTAAGGTAGACCCCGATCCTAGGTTCCGCTGAGAATTTTTTTTTACCAATATTCAATATCTTTTACAATATTCAAGATAGTTACTTGAAAATATTTATTAATGGTAGCAATATTCACCATCAATTTGAAATCATGCATTTAAACCAAACCCAGCCTTTATTAGATATGTTATCTATAATTATAAAATTAAAAAAAAATTACTATTACATATAAGAAAATAAAATTCACTTTAGACAGGTTTCGACTGTATCCAAAACCATCCCGACAATGTAATTATTTTAGATTTTTTCCACTGCAACAAATTTGATCCCCCTGGGAGGCTAAAATTTGTATGCATAATTTAATTTTCCGCATTAATGAATTTAATTGAGGCTTCAGCCCTTAAACTGGTTGAAACTCATTAAATTTATTGCTCATTCCTAACATCTGAGTTATGTACAAAAAAAAACATGTTGAGCTGTCGAACAAACTGAAATTAGTTAAGCTCATTAAATAACGGAAAACTATTTTAATTAAATAGCTTAAAACAAAACAAAAAATCTGGTAAAAAAGTGGGAGAAATAAAAAGTTGTACCTTTCTTTTTTGAACAACAAAAAATGCTTACAAATTTAGACAAAAGTTCAAGTAAATGAAAAGAGAAAAATGTATTGTAAAAAAAAAGGGAAAATAAAAATGGCTCACAGATAAATGAACGACATAAAGAACTGTGTGCGCATTTATTCCACAAAATTTGCAAATTTCTACCATTTGTTAGGAGACTCGGCGTCGTCAGTGGCCGAACAATAAATCACCATTAAACAAATTATGTACTCAGCTCAACAATTTTAAATGTCTTTTTGGTGGCCATTGTGTATCTGGTCGCAGTTGCTCAAGTAAAACAGAGAAAAGTAGAAAAACAAAATGAAAATGCAAAAACATGTAATAAATGGTTGTGAGTCACACAGTGGGTAAAGAGAAGAAAAATCTCTTACGATTTAGCCTTTTCTTTTTAAGGACTAAAGGAATTTTTTTGTTTCGTTTGCTACCCGCTTTCGTTCCACTGTGCAGACTAGAATGCAACGTCAGCCATTATCATTATTACAACGGCAGTTATCAGTACAGCGCTCATTGACACGTTTCAAAGTCTGCTCAGCCTCCTTCCTTGGATTGCGCCTAAAAGTATACCTTGACAAGGTGTAAACATTTATGAGGTTTTCTGCGCTTGTTGTTACATTTTCTTGCCGACGTTGCAAGCGACACAAATTTATTTCTAAACATTTACGGCTCGGCTCCACATGCCACATTTAGTGCCCACAAATTTGAGCATCTTCCTGGGCAACGGGGAGTCAGAGTTCCGACTCTTTCCACACCCCCTGCATTCTTTAGCGACCACAAATTTTCGTGTAGTTATTTTTCTTTGTCTGTTTTTCTTTCGGTTGTGTTTTGTTTTATTTTTACAACTTCCTGAGCGTTTCACCCCCCAAAAAAAAAAAAAGTGAAAAAGTGCCAAAACACACAAAAACAACAACAGTGACTGACTGTTAAAGTGTTCCAATTTTTCTTGTCCACATCTGCATATGTACAAGAGTATGGGGATATCTTTTCCTTCTGGTTTTTGTCTCTCTTTTCCGGACTCTTGGAGTGCGTCGTGCGTCTTCCGCTGTTGCTTTGGCGCAAATTACGACGCATAATTTTCACATTACGTCAGAGCGCTTATGTAGATGTGTGTGTGTGTGTGTATCCTGTCTGCCTTTTGCCTTGTGACTTGGGCTAATGTTTCGAGTGCGATATGGAAATCAATATTCCTAATGGCTGTCATGCGATATATGTACGGCGGTTACGCCCCCTTTTTTTTTATCATAAAGGAAGCTTTCACTTTTGAAATAAATAATGATAAATATTTAAGCAGCATGAAACATTTTTTGTTGCCAAATTAATTAAATCGATATTGATTTGAAGCCAAAGAAGGGCAAAAGTGAGAGGCGAAAATGATAGATATAAAGTTAAATAGGTCTGGAGTTAAAGGTTTTTAGCCATCATTTTTATACTCTGTACCGAAGGTACATAGAGTATATTAAGTTTGTGCAAAAGTATGTAACAGGGAGAAGGAATCATCTCCGACCCTATAAAGTATATATATTCTTGATCAGCATCAACAGCCGAGTCGATATAGCCATGTCCGTCTGTCCGTCTGTCCGTCCGCTGTCCGTCCGTCCGTATGAACAAACAGATCTCGGAGATGGTAAGAGATAGAGGTTTGACATGTATGGGACAAATGTTTCTTATAGCTGCAGGCAGATCAAGTTTATTTTCAATTTTTGCCACGCCCCCTTCCGCCCCCGCAATTTGGAAAAAACAGTATATCTTCTACAGTTTTGAAGTTAGACGATTTGTACCTTCTAGAGATAGTTAGTAATTAGCAAAATGTATCGATTTGTCGAAGAAATGATCAAGTAAATAACCCTCCCCCCACCCCCTCCCACCATATTACAACTAACACCGCACAATCTTAAAGAGAGAGAGAGAGAGTGAGAGTGAGAGTGAGAGTGAGAGTGAGAGAGAGAAAGAGAAAGAGAGAGAGACTTAGAGATGAGCGCAGCACCAACATTGCATTGAGCTCCTACTCCAGGTACAGAGTATGTTATAGTCGGGCTTGACCGACTTTCTCACTTGTTTTCACACTGTTTTACACGGTTTTTTCTTCTGTCTGTCTGTCTGACTGCCTTCTCAATCGTATTTACAGTGTGTGTGGTGCGATACCTTAACACGAAAATATGACAGCACCTTTCTAAAGTAATCTATACGGTCTCGAAATGGTTTTTTCTTCCGAGGACTAGTATTACGGCTGTTTTTTTTTTCATTTCCATAAAATTTGGCAACAGCCAAAATATGATATCAGTTTGAACTCACAATATAAATTGGATACACCTTCAAAAACCATTGCATAATTTTAGGCTTAAATTTTATATCAGAAATCAAAGGGCTTTGATTTTCATACAAGTTCAATTTCCATGTGTCTACTGGCCAATAAATAGAAAATTATACAAGTGTTTGAATTGTGAACAACAACAAGTCTGCTGATGAGTGAATTGGCCTGTCCAGATAAAACATTGCTATTCCAATAAATGTTGTGAGCTATCTTTGTTGAATTGGGTTGATGACGGGATTGCTTCCAATTTCAAACTCTACGCGTCACGTGGATTTCTCAAAGTTGCAGGACGACAAGCATATCTTCGATGAATCTAGCCTAAGCAGCTCTACAAACTCCAAAAATTACCATCAGTATTTAACCGAACTGCATCGTTGCTCACAGCCCAAAATGCCACCATATCCCATTGGTGGGGACAAGATCAAGCGATGACGGCATCAATAATGCGACCCAGACTTACAACCTTTTGGCCACACAATGTGAATCCAGACGGGCTTCCCTGCGTCTTCATACCATAGTGGGCTGTCGGAGCAATTTTAATGAGACGACGCAATCCATGCCACCCACACGTCCCGAGTCGCGTCAATCGGATGATGTCAATGGACCCAGAGAGGTCCCCTGGTTAATCATTAATCTCAGCCCCATCATACTTTGGATCAACAGATGTCGGCCAATTCAACATCATCCCTGGGCGCATGTAATAAATCCTTGGATGGAAAGTGGTGATGATCGTCTGTCTGTTAGGTTAGGTTAAGTTGAGATGGCTAGGGGCAGTAAGACTGTCCCTACACTTAGGCCAAGATAGGCCCATATTATACCCTATTTAAGCCAGGGGGGGGGGGTCCACCCGACTGAACCAATGTCACGACTTTAAGAATTTTAGTAGAGATGGAATCAATAGCGGATACTTCCGAGAGGTTGAGTAGAAATGGGTGACCAAGAGTTTTAAGTCTCCTTCTACTAAGAGCTGAGCAATGGAAAAGAAGATATAGTAATTTCTCCTCCTCTTCTTCACATTGGCAGCTTCTGCAGAAGTCGTTGTGAGCTACGCTCAAGCGTGCTGCATGTCTGCCGATGAGGCAGTGACCCGTTAGGGCCCCAAACAGAATTAATATGTTTTCTCTACTTTGGCGCAGAAGACTGTTAGTTCGTTTTAGGTTAAACGTTGGCCACGTGAGTCTAGCTACGGCGCAAACCGGAAGGTTGTTCCATCGTTCTGTAGCCAGGCGCCACATTTCATTCCTTGTAATTAGTTTAAATGAGGCTAAGGGCATCCCTATCAAGCTCTTATCTGGGAGGAGCTGAGTGGTAGTGCCCTGTCTTGCTAGTTTGTCGGCTTACTCGTTTCGCTCAATGTTGAGGTGGATACGGACATGCTGAGCGATCGCATTTAAGGAGCTACGGCATTCCGTGAGTGTTTTGGCGTTATTGGTGTGCGAGTCAATAGCCCTTAGAGCTGCTTGACTATCTGAGGAAATGTATATGTTCCCTTCATCGATCATAAGTGTGCTAAGGTATTTGGCGGCCTCCTGGATGGCAACCAGTGGGAAAGAGATTTCCATCCTTAGGTCTGTGGAGAAAACTCCCCCTCCTACTTTGTTATCGAGCTTTGATCCATCTGTGTAAATATTGATGGAATTGGCTTTGCTGTGGGGCAAGTTATCCCAGTCGAGTCTAGTAGGGATATTGAAGTCATAAAGTTTGTGGAATGATGTTGTGGGTATACAGTAGTCTGTAATAGCGGGAACCGGGCTATGGTGGTTTAGTATTGTTGAGTGTCCTGATTCACCCGTGTACCAGGCTTCAGACTCTCTTAATCTCAGGGCTACCTGTTTAGACATCAAGTCTAGAGGAAGTAGATGAAATATGGTGTTTAGTGCTTTCGTTGGGGTGGTTCGGAGTGCACCGCTCATACATAATTCAGCACTTCTCTGTACCTTGTGTAAAGTGCTCAGGACTGATGTTTTCTCGATTGCTAGCCACCATACTAGAACTCCATAGAGTAGTATGGGACATACTATGGCTGTGTAAAGCCAATGAACAATTGCCGGGGAAACATCCCATTTGCGGCCTATCGCCTGCTTACAAGAGAAGAGGGCAATGGATGCCTTCTTCACTCGCTCTGTAATATTGTCATGCCAGAGTAGTTTTCTGTCCAATACGACGCCCAGGTACTTGGCATTGTTTTTGAATTCTAGACTTATATTGTCTAGTTTGGGAGGGATAAGATCTGGAACTTTGTATCTCCATGTAAAGAGAACTAGTTCTGTCTTTTTCGGATTTACAGCCAGACCGCAAGAGGACGCCCACTCCATCCTCATAGCAAATTGATCATCTCCTTCGCATGTTAGTCCTGCTTATAAATCCACATCCAATTCAAATGTGAATTGAAAACCTAAAATCACAAAAGCAACCAATGCTTCGGATGGGTCTAAAAATTCAAATAATAGCTGCAAAAGCCAAAAAGTAAACTGCTTAAAAATGAAAGCAAAAGGAAGTTGAAAAAAATCGAACCAAAAAAACTCGCGGTAATTTGAACCTTTTTCCATTCGAGTGATTTTTGCTGTGGCTGCTGTCGTTTTTCTTGTTAGAGAGGAGAGAAGCCGAGAGCAGGCGGTAGGGGTTTAGGTCAAAACAGAAATCAAATATCAAAGTGGAAACTTTCGTTCTGTGTGTGTGTATGTAGAGCAAAGCATTCAACGCACGAGTAAGTCTGCCTAGCAACAGGTTGACAAGTTTCCCCATTTTTTTTTATTTTTTTTTTGTATTTTGACAACCGTATAGAACGAAACGTTACGGACAAATTAGAAAATGGGATCCTGCAGTTGATTTACCAAATCAAACTTGCATGAAACAAATGCCAAACAATCGGAAAAATGGCTTAAATCCGGCAAAAGTTTCTAGAAATTTCCGAAAATAAAAGGATTTACACAATTTATAAGCATAGCCAGTTAACGATGTCGATTGAAATAAGCTACTTTTGTTTGCTGTCTGTTGATTTGGGAGTTGGCTTTTGTTTAAGGTTCGCCGCACCCGCTTCTCCATCCCTGAAGAGGATGTAATCTCTCATCTCAACTGAGATTTCTTTAGTGTTTTGTTTTTCTCTCCTTCACCTTGTGGCAATTACAACGCAAGAACTCGAGTCGAGGGTTTCGTAGGCAACGTCAAGAGAGCGAACTAACAAAAATGTGGGCTTAAGTTGAATGCTATTGCTTTTTATTGGAAAGAATCTGGCAAGGGAATATACGGAAATATTTGATTAAGGTTTGGCCAATATTTCGTGGAGTTTAATACAAACTTAAATTTGATGGACTTATTTGCCAACGCATTCAATTATATACGTTGAGTGCTCCACAAATGTTCGCCAGGTCCCCGCTGTTATTACCAACTTTTCACATACGCATTCTTAAAATAAACCAAAAGCCAGCAATGAAATTAAAATCGTTCCCAGACTAAATGGCAAATAAAAGCGTGAACACACACACACACAGCAGGCAAACAAATAAAAACCCTAAATGGGCCTTCAACACCGCAGCGGCAGCGCTTTGGGGCAGGGAGCGAGTCATTTATTTGCATTTGAATCCAACCAAAAGCCAACAAAAAAGAAAATGAAATCGGAGCTCCGACAAATTCATAAAATAAAGGATTTCCTAATTGCCAATTTGCATGCAGCCGCGTCTAATTTTTGCCCATTCGTCGGATAAATAAACTTCATTTCATGCTCTTATTCACAATTTTTCGCTTGCCACATTCGTTTTTGTTTGCCCTTAGAGAGGGAAGTTAGTGGTAGCACACTTTAAAAATTCTAAATATTTTGTTAATCAGATATTAAACAAGTAAGAGTGTTGCGGTCGAATGGCCCGACAGCAAAATACCTTGTACCAAGTAATGTAGTATGGCTCTACTTCTTATAGTCTGGAAGATCAACGCGTTTATACAGAGCGAGAGACAGTTTTTCGCTGTTAAAAGATGAAGGGAGAGGAATTTTCGAAATCTGAAACAAACTCGATGGGGTACAGTATACACCTTCATACATGACAGACAGACAGACGCACATGACTAAATCGACTCGGCTGTTGATGCGGTTCAAGAATATATGTACTTTATGGGGTTGGAGGTGCTTCCATCTGGCTGTTACATACATTTGCACAACTTCATGATCCACTTTTACTACAGTACAGGGTATAAAAAAAATAGTGTGATACTTATATACCGAAACTCTATTGGGTACTATAAAAATTTAGAAAAATTCAAAGCGGATCCCAGCAATAACAAGAAGTTTATTTTAATTGTATATTTTGTAAACAAAGTAAGATAAAGGAAAGCTTACTACGGCTCGACCGAAGTTTATTTACTTTTACAGCTCGTAAACTTTAAGATATAAAGGTTTTAAATGATTTTCATGGAACAGTTTCATTTCGCTTTGAACAATGTTAGTTAAGTGATTTACAAGCTAAACAATAGATGGCACCACTTTCGCAAGGCCGGTCGTTCAAATGGCCGCTATTTGTTATATTCATCTGCGTTTGATCTAAATCGTGTGGAAACAGATAATATTTATAACTGAATCGTATAAGAACTACCATTAAAACCAAAAAAATTTTTCTCACTAGAATTACTTTTTTGACCGATCGTTCCTATGGCAGATATCGAATATGGACCAAACTTGACAACATTATGTTGAAGCATATAAAATTTATCAGTAAAAAATTTAGGATCGATAGAATTGTTTTCAGACCTATCTTTTGTATGGCAGCTATACTATATAGTTGTCCGATTGCGACAAATCTTGGCAGCTATAAGGTCGACTTCGACTGGCACCGTGCAGTAAGAAAAGACTCTGTACAAAGTTTCAGCTCGATTGTTTTAAAGCTGATAGGCAAGTTGACCGACGATCGGGATGAATTTTGTGCTACTCTGGGATCAAATCCCGGATCCCGGAAATCTCGGAATGGAATGATTTTTTTTTTGCAGAATAATATTTGAAATAGCCAATTGACTTAAAATATTGATCTCAAAATAAAATTAACGCCAATTCTTTATATTGGAAATAATAAAAAAAGGCAGCGTTGCTGCTACTGCAGCAGCAAACTACAAACCACAGTGGTCCCAAATCCCAAAAACAAGGCCAAAATTCGAAAAACGTTTTTGAATTGGCTTAGAGTTTGTACTCGGGGGTTTTCGGGGTCGGTGATCACGAATTCGACGTCAAAAATTATAAAAACAAAATTGCGGATCCAAAATGGCGGACAATTTCTTCAAAAACGCATTTGATTTGACCGAAAGTCTGTACTCGGAGGTTTTCGAGGTTGCAGATCACGAATCCGAAGTCACAACTTAAAAAACCAAAATGTTGGATCCAATGTGGCGGACAATTTTTTCGGAAACGTACTTGATATGGCTGAAACATAGAAAAACCCGGGACTGAATCTGCAGCTATCTGCAGCTAATTTTTGACTATACTCTAAAGAATTGTCTTAACAACAATTACTATTTTATTTAAGAGTGGGATTAATGGGAGTTTCGACTTATTGCTTTTTCTAACTCGACTTTTCAGAATGTGACCAAAAGTAAACTTTTTTTTTATCGATTCCCTATTTCATGCATTGTTAATAAAAACTTTGAGCAATACATTCATATTGTACTTACTTTCAAGAGTAGAATCCATTTTGCAGAATGCAAATCGGTTAAGTTTTCGCTATTCTATACGCTTCTGAACGTTGTGTTATTTGTGACTCGTGACGAGTAAACTATGAGGTACGCTCGATGCTCACGAATGCAGTTTATACCTGAGCCAGGTGGGGACACTTTCTCCTTATAAACGGTCAGAATACAAACTAGATGTACCACTGCAACTATTCCAATCATTTAAAGTCAATAAAATAATATTTTGTTTTTCGACTTTTGGCCAGCTATTTGGGATTTGGGACCATAGTGAAACTGAGCAAACACCTAAGAACATTCAACATGCATACATGGACTCTTATATGGATATATAAATATACACCATGTAATACTTATCTTTTATCAACAAATTCACTTATGACATCAAAATCTTTTGGCTTATTAGTAGCAAAGTCTCAGCGTACTACTGAAGGTGCTTTTCCATTTCAGGTGGTTTCATTGGGTTGCACATTTCAAAGAAATTAGAGAAGTCTCGGCAGAATTAGTACTGAATAAGTTTTTTATGGTTGGAATCGCTGGAATCGGTCTCTTGAAGCCCATAAAAAGTATTTTAGAGCTATTATTCCAGAGTATCTACAATGGCAAAATATGTCAACACGAAATCCAAGTGACTTTTATACCAAAATATTACTTATGTTTTATTATTTACAAATTTCACTTAATTTCATTCACCAATTTATAATGCTTGACGAGTTCCAGAAATTATTTTTCCATCATTCCATCCCATCAAGCACCGTGGTGCGATAATCTCCAAAAGAGTATCTACCCAATTGTCTCATAATAAAATCAAAAATTTACAACTTGTTTGTTTATGAACTTGTTTATCCTGTAATGCCGGCTTTGCTTTGCTACTGATCCTATTTTCCCACTCCCACCCCAAATCTTATTTACCCTTAGCCGCCGCTGGCAGTCATTGTGCATATTTCCCCGTTTCTCTATTGTTAGACTTGGCCAATTCTGGCCATGATATGGGCGTCTATTATTTGCCCGCTCCGTATGTTATTTATGCAAATGTCAAATATTTTGATATGCCGCTGCCATGTGAATGAAAGCAAACGGAAGTACATTATAAAGTTGCCCCGAAACAAGCCAGAAATGTGCCCCTAATATGACCACCCACCCACCTTGGCTGGCGAGACCGACGCGACGTCCATCTCCCACTTACCAGCCACCGGCAACTAGAGTAATTATGGCATTTTTGGAATTCCTCCTCGTGCTTCCTCCTCGGCCTGTCCGCCCCTCCGCCGACGTTATGTTGCCAACACGGGCTTCCCTCTTTGTGGGCTTGTTTCTGTGTTTTTTGTGGGGCACGCAAAGTAAATTTTTGAAATTATTGGCACGTTAGGTAAATTACTTCGCGGAAAGAATTTTTAATTTAAATTCACCATCAAAAATAATAGTAAACTTGTTGAATTTCTTTGGTAAACTCTGGGCTGGCCCCCAAGGGGACTCGAACTTATTTTGGCAATTAAATTGCTAATTGAGTTAGTCAGCTGGAAAGTCAATTAGGCTGTCAGACAGAAGAAGAAGAGGAAGATCAATAGCAGAAATTTGCATTGCGAGAGAAAATTGGCAAAGTTCAATTAGAAAAGTCTATCAATCTCATTCACAGGGAAGACCACAACTTTGAGCTTCTTACGAAAAGTGATTGTCTCATAGTGATAACCTTGGGTAACTTTCGCCTCACTGGAGTCGGCCGTAAAGGCCATTTTGATGGGGTTCAAGTCCACATAGAAGCAATTGATAAGAAATATCTTGGCATTGATGCGAGCCACAATCTCATAGGCACTTGCCAGCTTCTCATCCCAAATGCTGACGGAAGTGAACTCCAGGGGTTCCTTCAGATGCACTTCGGTGGCCTCTTTGGGTGTGCGAAATATATGCAAAGTAATGACTCCAGTGGGTCCGTTGCCTAAATAGTTCTGGCTCAAGTCATAGACCAATATGGGCGTGGCATTGGCTGGCACTTTCTTTTTGTGGCCCACCAAGGTTTTAGCTTTCAGTTCATTTAATCTGTTCAGGGTATGCAAATATATGGGATGATTGGCTATTTCGGTATTCAGCGGTTGAAAACGTTCACTCAGCCGATCCTTAAACTCCTCCATTATACACTCCTGAACCAGCAAAGTGGCTATGGCATTCTCAGCAAACGGATCGTGTAGAGACTCAACTATATAGTGCAGGGCACAATTGATATCGCCACCAGCGAAGAGTATCATCAAACGGGGTGAGTTCCACTTGTACTTGATTTCATCAACTTGCTTAACTTCCAACGCACCGGAAGAGCTGCTCAGAGACTGACGCGATTTGAGAGATTTCAGGGATTTGGAAGGTTTAAGAGGTTTGACGTGTTTGGTAGGCTGGGATACCCTCGGCCCATCACCTGGCCCTTCCTTGGTTTCCACCACTAAAGGTAGGCTAACTGTGGTATCCCGTATACATTCCAGCTTGTGCACCATTCCATACTTGATAAGGGGTGGCAATAGTTGCGGGTATCTGGCTACGGCGCTCTCTGCCTCCAGTTCCAAGGAGGTGCGTTTCTCAGTCATGAAGCTGCCTTTACTGAAATGTTATGATGCAGTTAAATTGCTTGAATCTTACAAACTTTGATCTAGGAAATATAACAATTTTGTTTAAGTAGAAACAACCCCGACAACAATTGAAGTAAAAACTAAAACGATTTGTTTTTGACTTCCACTCGCTGATAATAAAAATAAGTTAACTTTTAACGAAAAATATTTTCCAATAAAAATATGGTGGGCTTTTGCAATTTCAACTTGATAATCCATGAAATTACTTGGGTATTTTATTCGGCTCGAAGGACCAAGTGAACAGATCCAACTTTAGTACATACGTACTTAATATACAATGCACGCTTACTTAGAATATATAACATCCGGTTCGAAGGACCAAACGTAGTATATATTAAAAATTCACTTCGCTCAGATTTTATCAGGATCAATAGAAGAAGTAAATACTGAAAACTCATTTCTTGTTTACTTTAAATACAGCTGTACAGACCAAATATAGAGCATGCTGAAAATTCCAGCCATAAGGACCTTTACAAAAAACTATATTTAAGGATTTTCAAGACATGACGTCACGACAATCAGACAATGTTTCAATCAAGTTCATGTTAAAGCCTTTTGATTTGGCTTTCTTTTTCCATTACAAGTCCTTTCGCTGAGGTTTAAACCACAAAGTTGGTTTAATGTCAGCAAAACACAATTTGCGGGAAAGTTTACTTTCTCAAAAGAGATAAGAATTTGTTCATCGTATTGTGACTGTTGTGAAATGATGAAAAATAACTCCCCAGACATACGCCACGTCCATACCGTCCAGAATACGACTAGGTAATATTGCAATATGACAACACTCAGCAAAACATACATTGGTACGGTGAAATGGGAAGTCCTACCCCAGACATTACCACATCGAACAACTAGTTCTTTCCATAGATACATACAAACATGGTGTCCAAAAATTGTCAGAAGGACGGGAAAAGTACTTACAATAAGGCGTCAAACTTGAAAAAAAAATTCATTCAGTGGTTAATTGGAAATATTTTAATGGGGCTCGAAGACTAAAGTACACACTTACTGTTTATTTACGCTCATTTATAATAGGTCTTAGAAGGTCCAAATTTAATTTAAATTAAAAAAATCTGCATGTAGTCACTATGAAAGCATTTAATCCAGCTTGAACGACAAAATCTAAATCATACTAAAAATTCTAGACGTGCAGATTTGATCCGGCTTGAAGGACCAACTATAGTACATACTGAAAACTCAGTGCTTGCTCACTTGAATGTGAAATGTAGTTTATACCCGTAAGCAAAGACAGAGACCATCCGTGATCTGTTTTTGTTTTGTGTGTCAACTAAAGTCAAACATCGTGAAGTATAAATCATGCAGAACTCAAGAAAATTTTCGTGAGTACCTTAGACAGTCGTGAGGGACGCCAATCGTTAAAAAAACCAACTGCGAGAAAAACAAGTGAGAAAGTCGGTCAAGCCCGACTATGTCATACTCTGTACCAGGAGTATGAGCTGAATGCAGCTATTTTTTGCTCATAACTTGAGAACCGCTCATCCGATCTTTATCATTTCTTCAGCAAATCGATACATATTACTAATGACTAACAATTTCTGAAAGGCACAAATCTTCTATCTACAAAACTGAGGGAGATATAACGTATTTTTCAAATTGCGGGGGTGGGAAGGGGCGTGGTAAGAATTGAACAAAAACTTGATCTGCCTGCAGCTATCAGAAACATTTGTCCCATACATGTCAAACCTCTATCTCTTACCATCTCTGAGATCTGTTTGTTCATACGGTCGGACGGAAGGACGGACGGACAGACAGACGGACAGACGGATATGGCTTTATCGACTCTGCTGTTAATGGTGATCAAGAATATATATACACTTTATAGAGTCGGCAATGATTCCTTCTTCCCTGGTAAATATTTTATTGGATTCGAAGGATCAAATGAAATTCTTTAAAACTCTTTACCAAAGGTACTCTGAAAATATTTAGTCCGTATTTTGGACCATGTAAATTACATCTATTTTTGGTCAGCTGCTACTGCAGGTTCAAAGTACCTTATAGTAGGGTGTGACCAATTTTTTTTCTAGGTTTTTATTAACTCAAAACTGCTTGTGTACTTATGTTGCTGCCTCATTTAGCTGATTAGTTTTCCCCACATAACAGCATTCCATAAAGATAAATGAGATATCAAGCACCCTTCAGTCTTTTGTAGTCAACCTTCTTTCGCACATCAACCAGATCATTTTTCAAAAATTTCAACCACACTTCAGCACACACTTTGACACACTTGATTTGTTCAGTTGACCGCCCCGTATCATCTATGTCGAACCCTTCGGTGACCTTATTGTTTGCCAAAGGAGAGCTTTACAGTTGATTTAACCGTTTAAGCCTGTCTAATGCATAATAATCGTTTAGTGGCTAATACACTCGCATTATATATATATATATGTGTGTGTGTGCGTGCGTAACGCAGTCTTGGCTCTTTGCTCGGCTCGAACTCACATTCTCTATTTAAGATAAAAATCATGTGCAGTCATTAGATTGTTTTTCGATTGACGTGACATGATAATGAATGATTGTTTTCTTCATTTTCCACTTTCTCCCTCTGTCGGCTGTAGTGTTGGTGTGGCGCCTTTTTCCGGTTCGTGTTGGCCTGTTTTTTTCCTTTTTGGCTGTGGTTACCCAACAAGTAATTTGTGTAGCCCCAAGTGTTGACTCTTGGTTCGGATTCGCTGCCAGGTGTTTGTTGATTTGTTTATGGCTGACCATAATGGCCCGGCCTGCTATGAAATTAACACACAAATTGCAATTAAAATGCGCACGATATTTGGAAATCAACATGAAGTTTCTTTCAGTTCGAATGGCTAATCAAGATAAGAAGTAATTACAGTGGCAAGGGATTTCGTTGGAAAGGACATGGCAATGAGCTCACCGAGCTCGTTTGAACTAAATGACAATGACATCTGCTGATGTCTGCCAGTGACAAGCTGTCAATGCTTGAAGAGTGTCGCAAGAAATGACAGGATATTTGTACGAGTATGTCAAGTGATATTTAAAGTATACAAATACGTATGCCAGGTGTCTGAATGTGCTAATGTTTTGTTTGCTTAAACGATTGAATAGAGTTTAAATTGAATTTTAGCTTCAAATTGAAATTTCTTAAATTTTTGCTATAATTAATATAAAACAAAATAAACTGTAACACGTCCAACATATTATAATGACGTTTCCATTTCTCAACACAAATAAAATGGCAGAAATGCTGCTCCCCTTGCTCTGAGCCTTCGCTTTGTTTTGCCTTAATTAATACGCGTTTACATGTTGCCGACTTACGCACGCTTGGCATGTTCCTCGCCTTCCTTGCCAGGCGATTAACGCCCACCAGAGCCACGCCCTTGTGCCAGAGATACGCGGTTGACACGCAAATGCAATTTGTGTGCGAAGGTAATTTTTGTATTCTAAGTATGAGGCCAGACACGAGCTGGCGGTACATAAGTGGGGACTCTCAACTGCCGCTGCTTACAAACAAATGACTGAAATTAATATTTAAATAGTCGCCTTTTTCATTTCACTTGTGAAACTTTAATTAACGACACAAACACCGGTCGCATAAGAGGGCAGACATTTTTTGTTATATTTTCATACTTAATCTTAAGATTAGCTCTAATTACGTGGTTAAGTGGTATGGGTTAAAAATTAAAAGAAATGTTGGCTTGATGTTTTTAATTGCAATGGAGTAACGACGCAACCGACGACCCTATAACTCTGGGGTACATCACTCCCAACCCGAAAGCTCGAAGGATTCTTTCTTAAAGTTCTATATAGAAGAAAATCTTAAATTAAAATCGTACAGAATTGCTTCAATTAATAGAAGTAACTCCGACCACATATAGTATATATATTCTTGATGAGCATAAGTAGGAGTTTATAAGGCCTACATCAAGACCATACTAAGTCACTATTAAGTCACTGTCAAGTCTTTGTCAAATCACTGTTAAGTCACTCTCAAGTCACTGTTGAGTCACTTTCAAGTAACTGTTAAAGAATTGTGAAGTTACTGTCAAGTCACTACTAAGTCACTGATAAGTCACCGTGAAATCACTGTTAAGTCATTCTTAAGTTACTGTCAAGTCACTCTTTGATTATAGTCAAGTCACTATTAAGTCACTGTTAAGTCACTGTCAAGTCACTGTCAAGTCACTGCTTAGGCACTACTTAGTCACTGAAAAGTCCCTGTTAAATCACTGTTATGTCGCTCTCAAGTCTGTGTTGAGTCACTTTCAAGTAACTGTTAAAGAATTGTGTAGTCACTGTCAAGTCTCTGCTAAGTCACTGATAAGTCAGTGATAAGTCTCTGTCAAGTCACTGTTAAGACATTCTTAAGTTACTGTCAAGTCACTCTTTGATCACAGTCAAGTCACTGTCAAGTCACTGCTAAGTCACTGTCAAGTCACTGCTTAGTCACTACTTAGACACTGTAAAGTCCCTGTTAAATCACTGTTATGTCGCTCTCAAGTCACTGTTGAGTCACTTTCAAGTAACTGTTAAAGAATTGTGTAGTCACTGTCAAGTCACTGCTAAGTCACTGATAAGTCACTGTCAAGTCACTCTTTGATCACTGTCAAGTCACTATTAAGTCAGTGTCTAGTAATTGTCAAATCACTATTAAGTCACTGCTTAGTCACAGCTACATCACTGGTAAGTCACGGTTTCGCCACTCTTTCCACTTCTATTTCCATCCTCTTTCAACACTCTTTCTACAACTTTGAGCACGCCATCTGTCTTCATTTTACCCTCCGCCCACCATCTGTGTAAGTTTTTTTGCGCTTTGACAGACGAACAAGCCAGGCTCTCAATCTCAAAAATACCTTTAACAGAAGGAATGTGTATTTGACTCGACTGCAAAAAGCGAGTATTGATGCAGTGACTTCTTTATAGTTTTCAGCTAGAAATATTATCTGTTTCAACACCATTTTGGAGAGTTTGAACTAAATCGGAGTATATTGTATAGCTGCCATATAAAAAACTGGTCACACTATATATAAAGATTTTTGATGAGTAACTATAAAAAAGCGTAATCTGAGTTCAACTCTTAGATATGTCTCCAGTTCAGGATACTTTCTTCTGAATGAATACCATTCAGTAGTGTCCCAAGAGAAATAAAAACGTGGTTTATGCAGAGTGAGAAGCTCTGAGACCCAAAAACTTTTCTCTTTGGATGGTTGGTCCCAACTAATAAAAGAAGAATTTGAATTCAAAGATTACTAATTTGCATTGAGTGTTTTGATAAACTTGGGTACACCTAAAGGTAGCAGTTCATAGGACTTTCTATTTTACTTTGTTCAATTTAAAATTGAAATGACAAATTTATAATATTTTTACCATATGTGGCACTTCAATTATAAATTTGTTATGAATTCGAATGTTTTTTTTTAAATAATTGCTGAATACCTACATGCCAATCTACATATGCATTTGCCGTCAGGGACTTTTGATAAAATCAACAATTTAATTAAATTAAACAGGAATTGATTTTGTCGCCATTTGCTTTGAGCGTTTCGTTATAATCAATTAACGTTTTGCTCACTGAACACGAATGATTTTCACAGAGCCGGTTAGGTGCTTATACACACACACACACACAAATGTGCAAAGATATTTACAACAAAGAATAAGGCTGAATCCAATAATTAATTAATTAAATTACCAAGTCAGAATATCATATCATATATATGTTTAAAGTTTCGATTGTGTTTTTGAAGAATATCTTTCCACAATTTATACAATAATATTGTTATTATTATCGTCAAATTGCCCGCCAGCATTATTTCTTGTAATTATGTAACAACAAACTGAGTTGCTTGTTGGAAATGGAAATCATAAAATATGCAAAGGCAACTACAAAAAAAAATTAAATTATATTATAGCGGAAAATAATGAGGTCGTAATTTTCACATTGTTATCGAACTGCGAAAAATGGGAGAGCAAATCCGTATGTCAATTTGTCAATGTAATGCGTACATAAAAAATCATTTCGGTAATTTAAGTATAAATAAGAAATTGTGCAAATTGAGCAAATGGCAATTAATATGCAAAATATTATAAAAGTAATACTATCCAAATCATATGGGAATTGGGTCGATTTTGTATAAGGCTGCCTTCACACTGTTCGACACATGACACATGATAGTCTAGTAGTCCAGCTTTTTGTTTTGTTTTAAATTTGAATAGCTTGTCAAATTCATAGAATTTCAGGGGGAATAAAGGGATAAAGTCGGTTCAGCTTTATTTACTATAAAAGTGGATATTAATATTTAAAAGAAAATTGTTCTAAAGTTTAAGATACTTTCTGTATATAGCTAACAGTGAAGACTGAGGAACTGAGGTGCTGCCAGATGACTGCTTAAAATTTCAACAAAATTATACTTTTTTTAGTATACTGAAAGGTTGCAGGTGATTCTAGATGATGGTCGTACACTATTCGGGAATCTGTTTTCGAAAGTAGTCCTTCACTTGGAAATTTTTAGTAATTTGATCTTAAAGTTGTTTTAAATGCCTTTTCTAATAAACTATCTCAAACTCTTCTACGGTTTTTTTTATGCGAAGATAAAAAAATTCTACTGCCCAAAAGTATGACTTGCAATAACAGTACAACAGTTAAATTTTCAACAACAACCATTGCATACTTATGGGCAGAACCAAATAATGTCACTTCTATTTCAGGTATTCAAAATGCGGTAGCTACGCTTAAGAAAATCCTAAAATTGTTTGAGACAATTTATTTTAAAGATTAGAAATAGTACTAGACGATTTTATCAATGAGAATCAGAACAAAATCCTAAATTCTTTACAAATCGCACTTAAAAAATAGACATGTTATCAACTTTATCCTCAAATTACCAAAAAATGTAGACGTGATGGAACAATTCCGAAAACTGATTCGTGCTCAGCAAACACCAACCCTTCAATATACTGGATTTTGTTGTCTAGTGTTGTACGACTTATTAGTGAGTCCATTGAAAGACAAATCAGTTCAATAATTTCTATTCATCTTATTAACAAATTATAGGAAAAAGCTCAAGAAACACACAAACCACGCCTGAATTCTAAGAAAAATTTGGCTGTCAATATCATGTTTAAAAATTCAAATGAATAAAATTTTCCCAGAATATAAATTTGAGTGGAACGGAAGTGGCAAAGTCAAAGTAAATATTGTTTTATAAAATTATGTTAATTTTTAAATTTAAACATGTCTGCGGATTATGCAGGATACGTTAGACATTTGCTTAGGCAAATTGAAATGCCAAGTACTAAGATATTTTAATTAAGCCCTTGGAATTGCAAAGGGCTTCCATATAGCGTGTTGCCTACCAAATACTTGTAAAAGATTAAGTCCAGACTATGCGTGCCGACACGCCATGTTTGTGGGAAATGCATCATTACCGATTAATTAGTTGAAGGTAGAATGTTGAAATAAATGAACTGCGAAGGCGAAATCAATGCAGAAATGTAGCAAAGTTGCCAGAGCAGCTCAGACTTTATAATCCTTTGGCTATTTGGCTTCCGGCGAAGCAGTGCATGAAGCACTGAAGCATTTGGAAATTAGCGTGTTCCAACGGCAACAACACTCGAGTGCATCGTTAAGCCACGCTCTCTACTATTATGACTCCATGGCCAAACTCCTTCAGGCTGCAGCTTCTGCTTTCGCTCGAGTTGCCAAAGCCAAAAGGGCACTTAAAGTATTTATGCGGCTCGTGCTGCCCGTTAAGTGCGGCTCACGATTTCTCGTAAAAGTTCCTGGCAGACGTGGCGTATAAGCAATAAAATGCGTTTTAAATAGATTATTAAGACGAGCTCATAACTTCAAATGTCATCGTACATCGATAAAGGGAAAAAGCATTTAAGCCGTAAGTTGGGCAATAAACAGTACATTTGCACTGTCCAATGATGTCAACAAAATACCTGAACAGTGGAAAAAGAAACTAATTAAATTTAGTGTCAGAATCAACTTAAACCTACACTGATTGTAAACTGTGAAAAAGCTAAGAACTATAATATATTAAATCGAATGCATTTAGCCAGTTTCCCTCTCTCGTTCACCACCTCCGACCCACTGTGCGCGGCGCATCTTTGAAATAAACAACGATGTTGTTCTTGCCCTGGCTCTGTGGCACTCTGCGGCTACCCAGTGCGTTTATTATGCCATTCACAGTTTAATAATGATAATAACGTCAGGATATTAAAGTTTTCCTGCCTTCGTGCCTTCAGCATCATCCTTGCTGCAGCTCCACCCTCTTGTGGCGCGGAGTCTTCGTGGTCGCCGCCTTTTGTGCGGCATTAAAACTATAATCAGTTTATGTAATAAAGTAAATTGTGTACGTAATGCGTGCTGATGGTGTGTCTGTTATTTATTTATTTTCTTATGCGCTACTTTTTATTATCGCGGCTTAAACTTGCTTAGCGCAGTTAAGGTCCTGTCTTTGCGTACATTTCGATATTAATAAAAGTTTGGCCAAAGTTAATTAAATTTGCTTTTTAATGTGCAGCCATGCATGGGCCAAAGGCGCGAAAGTAATAAATTGACCGTACGCTCCATAATGACCATATATACACCCGTACCGTACATATTTACTCCAGTAAGCCGTATCCGTTTCAGCAACTGCCAGAAATCTTTTTCGCTTTTCTTTTACAGTTTGACCCAATATAAGTTTGCCACGAACACAGCAAGAGAGTGAGAGAGAGAGAGATGCAGAGAGGTAACGAGTAGGGAGAGCGCTGCCAAGTCATAAACTTGGCTTTTCTTGGTTTGCTGCGGGATTTTTAGGGAAACGTTTGCAGTTTGATTTAAATGGTCAATTTTGTTTTCCTTAAATTTAGATTTATTTGGAGTTTATTTTACGCTAATTAAGTGAACATGTCAGAACCGAAGCCTACGGATCAAAACTCAGAACCGTAACTGGAACCTATAAATAAAAGTGTTTGATATTTTCTTGAGAACAGATATTTTTGGAGTAAAGATACATCAGAAGTTGTTCAATAGAAGGTGTAGATCCAATGGTCTACAAAAACGCGAAATTTGCAACATTTTCATAGGATTTTTTATTTTATTGCCAAATTAATGTAATTAAGTTGAGTATATAATATGGCATATAGCCATGTCCGTCTGTCCGTCCGTCCGTATGAACAAACAGATCTCAGAGATGGTAAGAGATAGAGGTTTGACATGTATGGGAAAAATGCTTCTTATACTTGCAGGCAGATCAAGTTTATTTTCAATTTTTGCCACGCCCCCTCCCGCCCCGCAATTTGGAAACAACCTTATATCTCCTACAGTTTTGAAGATAGAGGATTCTAGAGATAGTTAGTAATTTGCCGAAGAAATGATAAAGATCATATCAACGGTTCTCAAGTAATGAGCAAATAAGTAAACAACCCTCCCCCACCCACTCCCACCCTTAAAGAGAGAGAGAGAGAGAAATTAGAGATGAGCGCAGCACCAGCATTGCATTCAGCTTCTACTCCAGGTACAGAGCAAGGCATACTAAACAAGGCTTACTTACTCTCTCACTCTCTCTTGACAACGTGTGAAATTTCAGTCAGTAAGCAACTGTTGTAAACAAAGCATCTCCGCGGACGAATTTTTTGTGTTTTAGTTAGTAGCTTAGTAGGCTTTGTATTGAAATATATTACTCTCTCGCTCTCGCTCTCGCTCTCTTAGACACAAATATACGGAGTCCTGAGAGAGGGAGTAAGCCTACCTTGTTTAGTATGCCTTGGTACAGAGTATGTTATAGTCGGACTTTACCGACTTTCTCACTTGTTTTATTTGGGAACCTTACCAATTTAACTGGTGTTTCAGGTTGAAACTTTATTTGGGTGTATATTATGGTGCCAAGCCGGTTCACACCGGATGAAAGTTTTCTAGAAAAACTAAACATGATAGGATATATGGTAAATATTATTTCGAATTTTCATACCGTAAATAAGAGAGTTGTAATAATTTGTTTATTTTTTTATGTTTGAAGAAATAATGCAAACTTTAGGATATCGCATAACTTTATGGCAAAGGATTCCCAAAAAAGTGAACCTAAATCCAGTTTTTTAGGTAAAATTACCAAGATTTTTTTATAAATGAAGAAGGTTTAGTTCCTGGTTATGAGCTACAATAGTGGACTGGTATCAAAAGCTTTTGCTGTTTTAGCTATATAGGAAAGCTCGGAATGTAAGGTTCGACTTTAACCAACACTTAAGTATCGATTTGTACCAGAAACGAAATTCATTCATTATATTCCGGTTAATTCCCTGCCGGTTCGTTTAGAGTTTTATTTAGTTTAGTTATTTTATAATATTTTTTAAGCGTTAAATTGTCTGCTGGTTCTAGGTCTCGAAATGCTTGCATAGCATAGCTTTAAAAACTGGAACACACTACACCACAAGGACGGCTAGTTGACCGTACAGCTGTTTCATTGGTATCTCTACCAAATCGTCAGCGTCTTAACTTATGATATATTGATCCAACTAACACACAAAATTTCCAGATGTCAGTTTCAATATTTTCTGAGATTTAGTTCCTAGTCGCTTTTAAAAATGAAAACTACATTTTTCCAATTTTAAAACCAAATTTAAAATTATTGCTTAAGTACAATTTGAGAGATCAGGATACTTATAACCGGTTCAAACTGGATTATAAAACATTTTTAAAATCAGTTTCAAAATATTGCTCTGAATCACTTTTGAACTTGATAAACGAAAAAAAAATTTTTTAAATCACATTATTAATGTAATGTAATTATAATTGTGGGTCGGTAGATAGAATTTTGAATATACGAATAGGTTCAGAAAAAATCGTAAAAATCTGAACAAACACCTTTATCAGCAAGACTTTGTACCGGTCGTCTACTTCTGCGAATTGGCAAACAATCGATTTCTTATGCGTCTGAGTGACGCCAGTAAGTTTAGTGTAAACCATCTAGAGATGGAATTCGGTCCAGCCTTGTGAGAAGATTTAATAAGTTCAAAATTAACTGTACTATACTTTGACAAAAAACGACCAAAACGAAATTTTTTACCTGATGCAAGTTAAATGTTTGTCAAGTAAAGTTTTGAAAGTTTCATCTCCTAGCTAATTCATTAACATTTCTCTTTAAAAATATAATTTCTTTTTCTATACTTTCCCTTTTTGGTTTAATATTTATCCAATACTTTGACTAAATCCCCACAATGAACTTAAATAATCTTCTTATCACTTTTCTTCGAATTTTCCAGCTTTGATTTATCCTGTCGAGTTGTTGTCCAATTAAATTGAATAAATGTTTGTTTCTCGGTTTAATTTCTGCTTTTATTTATTTTAGTGAGAAGCTTACCTTGGGGCTTGGGCTTCAGTTGTACTCGTTAATTGTGATTAGCAGAGCATGGAACAGAAATCTTTCAATATCTAGACGATAACAGCCTACTTAATACCCTTCTGAGTGCCATAATGATAATTTGTATTATCCAATAATTTGCTTCACCTGGCACAAATTTGCGTCTGATCTTATTCACTTCAGACGCCTCATCATCATCATCATTATCATCGTTCACATTTTGCTGGCTTTCAGCTCTGGCCTTAATAAAGCACATAAAATGGCATTAGAGTGACAACAAAGTCGCCATTATGAGTTCTTTTGTGGCATTTAGCGGCGTCTTTGTGCGGCGTGTCAATATTTAATGAATCTCAGAGCCCTGGCTCAATGTACACACGGGCCCTGCGGCAAGGAGCAAGTTTTTATATTAAATAATGTCAGGCTTTCATGTTTTTACTTGTAGTTAGTGGAAATTTCAATGCCAAAAGCCATTTCGCACGGAGGCCGCCCAATTAAAGTTCAACCAAGTTCAATTGGTCGAGAGGCGTGCGTATTAGGAACACTTCCAGTTTCAGTACCCCCCCCTCGCTCCTTCATGCTCTTGGCAAACAATCGAAGCAATCAACCGAAATCAGAGCCAACGGAACGCGTGCTCCGGATTTGGGGGGCAAATTAAAGTCTTTGCTGGGGCGTTGCCTGCGGATAAATGGGAACGTTTAGTGGGCTTCAATTTTCGTTTCGGTATGCGGATATTGGGAATTTTCAGCCTGGAATGCCAAACGAATTGAAGTAATATCATAATTTGTAGAGGCAAATGCAAAATCTTGGTTCTAAGTGAATTACAAGCTGAAATGGCCACAACAATGCCAATGGCCGCCTAGAATAACACAAAACAGGATGACAGGCAGTCAAAAAGGAGGACAAAGCCAGCCGAGCGGCAAAATTATGTAAAAAGTCAGCAACAAACTAGAGAGCGGTGAGCGGAAGGGGGAGGTACAACGGATGCCAGGCAAGTGAGTAAGAAATTGTCTGAAAATGGAGACAAAAGTGAAAGCGAAGGCAACGGCAGGCACATGACCTCTGGAAAGGCCACTGGCAAAGCTAAACTCAGACGCAAAACTGTAAATGCGACAGGACAACAAACAACCGAAAGTCGACAAACTGCAGAAAGTGGTTAAAGTGGAAAAGTAAAATACAGTTAGGGAAAACTAGCAGCAGCAGCAGCAGCAGCAGCAGCAGTTACAGTTGGAATATCATATTTAAATAATTAAGAGGGCTTGGCATCTGTGACAAAGGCGGAAGTTGAAAGAAGCAGCTGTATTTGAGAAAAATATTTTTAAGAAAAAGAAGAATTTATTTTGGTTCTCGAAAGTTTATAAACAACCATGTGAGCCATAATAAGAATGCAACCCACAGTTCTGGTTGGTATCAGACGGAACTCAATAGACAACACCAAGCAGCATCATGAGCAGCATGACCATAAGCTATTACTAAGCTGTTACTTTAAAGTCACCATTGATATTTGTATTCCTCTCGTATGATGAACATAAAACGAGAAGGCCAAGCTAACTTCGTCTTTGCCGAAGTTTTAATACCCTTGCAAATGTTTTAATACGTCAGCATTAAAACAAACCATTTTTCTGATAAAAGCCACTTTTCGACCGATAATTTCTATGGCAGCTATAAGATATAGTCATCCGATTTTGACAAAAACTTCCAAATCTGTGTAAAAGCATATAAAACTAATAATTGGCGAAGCGGAAGGCGTTCACATTAAAAACAAAAAAGTTTTCTCACGAAGACCCACTTTTCGAGCGATAGTTCCTATGGTAGCTATAAGATATAGTCATCCGATTTTGACAAAAACTTCCAAATCTGTGTAAAAGCTTATAAAACTAATAATTGGCGAAGCAGAAGGCGTTTACATTAAAAACAAAAAAGTTTTCTCACAAAGACCCACTTTTCGACCGATAGTTCCTATGGCAGCTATAAGATATAGTCATCCGATCCGGTCGGTTCCGACATATCGTGTGCAGTAAAAAGAAGACTCTGTGCAAAGTTTCAGCTCGATAGCTTTAAAATTGAGAGACTAGTTTGCGTAGAAACAGACAGACAGACAGACGGACAGACGGACAGACAGACGGACGGACAAAACTCAATCGACTCAGCTCGTCGCCCTGATCAAGAATATATATAGTTTATAGGGTCGGAAATGAATATTTCTATGCGTTGCAAACTTCTGGGCAAAATTATAATACCCTTTGCAAGGGTATAAAAAAGAGTAAAAAAATGTACTCTCACAAAATAAATAAATTGGAACAAAATTTGAAATGGCTTCAAAGTATTCAAAATTACAGCCTCATTGAAATTTCATCACTTTACTAGAATGGTTAAATACCTACAAGAAAGCTGATTTTCAGTCGGCCTTAGTTCTATGACTCAAAAATGTAGCCTTCAATTTCCTAATATATTGCCAAACTTCTATCAAATGCTTTCAAAACAATTAAATAAGCCGGTCTAAGCCGGACAGTAATATTTTGCCAGTGAACTTCTTTCGGTCATTTTCCCAATAGATGGCGCCACTAATTGATTTTCAAAACTGACAAGTAGATACTACTGGTATCACTGTAACTGACTTTGGATCATAACTAGAGTATGATTCATCCAATATTTATTATTTTTTCAGCAAATCGAAATTAGCGTTAATATTTTATTTTTATTTATTTAAACTATTTAAAAAAAAAAAAATCTTTTTGCTGATAAATTACAGAATTTTTTAAAAAATGTCCAAAAATAATTTTTTGTTTACTCATGCATAGATCAAGAATATAGCAAGTCGCTCACCTGTAAACAAAGTCCTAAGGATACAAACTAAGACTAGAATATACACAATCATAAAATACAAACACGATACAACACTGTTTTGTTTTACTGTCAAACATCTTCAGTTTGGTCTATCATTTAACCATGAATCGTGTTACAAACGAACAACGCTTGCAATTATTGAATTTTTCGGCGACCCACTGAAGCGGCTATTCGGGCTATTGTGACTGAATTTCGCACCAAATTTACATTGTTGGACATTAGAGCGGTCCCCATGTATATGCAATTTTTAAGGTCATGCTCTCACCCCCCTATCTGATACTTTTTCATGTATAATTAGCGAAAATCAAATCAAAAGATTAAAAAGTCGAGTTTTAACCGGTGCGACTGGCGTCTAAAGTTTTTGTATATAACTCCTATACATATGCATATACATATACATATTATAAATAGTCGGCGATGATTTTACTTATAAACTATTCAAATTTGAAAAATATTTTATTTCCACAAATGTAGATCCCTTTTTGAATTTCGAACAATGACAGCAATTGAAATGAACTAATAACTTCGTTTGTAAGAATTTGAATTTCGTGAACGTGTCGTATGATTAATATTTTATAAAACTTTGAGACCGTGTCGCGCCCATTTAAAACTAAAATAAATTTTGTTGATTTTCACAATTATTAATTATACAACAAATATTAGCTTTGGGAATGCTGAGACCTGCTTTTTTCCATTTTGCCGGTTTGGGGACCGGCCTTTTGGACATTAAACCCCCCGGTCGCAAAAATCGCGCCCGTGACCAACAATTCTCTCTCTCTCTGTTACTCAACAACCTGTCAATTGGCCGCCTAGATCGTGCGATTTAACGATAAAGATCGGATGAACGGTTCTCAAGTTATGAGCAAAATAAAAAAAATGTTGCATACTTTTCAGATGTCCACCCTTAGGAATGCAGGAACACTGTTAAACATGTTTTTCCATGAGTAGTCGGTTAGAGCCGACTTTAACTTACGCTCTCGTTCTTAAAAGTCGTTGATTTCGATTCTCGGACACTGCATCTAAATTTCCCAAAAGGTTCCCAAAAGTTCCTCGTTCCAAACAATATGAAAAAGTGTACAGTGTTTTTTGAATGTCTAACATATACAGACAACTGCTTTCCATATTCGTGTCTAGCGCTATTGCATAGCTTGGTGTCGTTCTAGGTAGGCAACAAATACGTTTAATAAAGAACATATATAAATTATCTACATCTGCTGGAAGTGTGTTGTGTGTAGCTCTGCACACACATAAATTTTGAGCTTCCCGTCAAATGAGATATTGTTCTTCGCCGATGAGTTTTAATATGTTTTTTAAAAGACATCTTCGGGGACTTTGATTATGAATATGTTTCACATAATTAATTTAATTAAGAGTAAGCCAGGCTGAAACGTTACAATAAAAAACTATGTTCAAAAAGATTTTAAAATAGTTGGAAATATACTTAATCGGGATAAAACTTCAATTTATTTAAAATATTCCTTCTACGCGTTTCGGTAGTATTTTGCGCCTTCATTAGGCAGTCTGCATTTATTTGCTTAGACATTTCAATGAATTGTATACACACATATATCACATGTTCTCTATTCCACATTTGAAATTTGTCTTCTTTTGTCCTTTTGTACATATTTTTTTCGTTTTGTCAAATGTTTGATTTTATTGATATTTTCTTGCTCTCTCCCTATTTTCTATGTCCTGCACTTTAACAAGTGAGAGTCCAGATGTTTTCAAGTGGTTGTTTTGTGGTTTTTTGCATCTAGGGCTGCTCAGAATGAGCTTACGGCCATGAGGTCACCAATACAAATGAATTAAACATATTCCTGAGTGTACATTGGACGCGAAAGGGACTAGAACAGTGGCCGGCAAAGCACACATGCTCATTTTGCCTTTACATGTGTGTGTTTTCTCACGCGAGAGCGCTCTCAGTTAGCACTATTTTGTTGTTGCATTGAGAGCTGAATTAGCTTGTACACTGTCTGTGTCGTAACGTCGCTGCCGCTGAGAAGTATTGAATACACAAAAGATACGGCCGTGCCGGACACTGGACTAGAGACATGCTCTCCCAATGAGGCATTCTGCCTCAAAATAACCCTGAAAGGACTTTTCACTCCACATAAGAAAGATATGAACTTAAAATTCCATGACAAATAGTCAAAGAGGCTGAACTATATTTAACCTCCAGCCAAGACCAAACAAATAAGCTCCACACAATCTCACAAAATCAGAACCAAATTCATTACAAAACCATTTATAAAACTGCGGTTCCTGCTTACGTTTGCGGAATTGAAGTAAATTATGTGCAATGAGGCCAAAGTGTCGCATCAGGAGTAAGTTGGCATTAAATTATGAATACATTAAGCCACCAAAATGCCAAACATCTGCGATAACAAGGTGAGGGAAATGGATGAGCTCGCAGTGTGGGGAGTTGGCAAGGGCAACCAAAATCTGCCAGTCATCTGCAAAGACAACGGCAACCAACTCAGCTCCCGACACAGAGGTGCAAAGCAGGAGAGTGAAATGTGTGGCAGGCGGCTGTCTCCTGTCTAGATCCCCCGAAATTGTTAACAAGCGAAACGAATGACTAAACAGGAGTAACAGCGGCAGCAGCCTCACAAACCCCAAATGTAGGCTACAACAGCTTACAGGGTTGAAGGCGCAGAATCTATGAGTCCCCAGTGGCAGGCTGGCTGTGTGTGTGTGGGGGTGGGGGGAAACTTAAATTTTTTGCGGAGCTTTAATTCATTATGTATGCTTAATGTTAACAATTTAGCAGCTATTGGGTTTATCTTAATGAAGCTGTCTGCCCCCCAAAAGCGACCTAAGCAACCCCGCCTCGTCTTTAGCTTTTATTACGCTTTGCATCCTCTCCCAACTAATCCGCTCGCGCTTCAGCATAGTCGCACTTAACCGCTTTTGTCGGCTTTGCCCCTTTTTTGTCTTAAATATTAAAGTGCTCGCTCTCCCCCGCCCCTTGCCATTTCCCATTTCCCAGGCGGCTCAGCTGGCGACCGACGAAAGTGTTGACACTCGTGGGAAAATGTTTTAATAATTTGTGTAAAGAGTTGACAGCTTCTCTCCAAAGATAAAAACAAAAATGGGGCCACGTGTAAAAAGCTAAAACTTTTATTTTCCAAGTGCGGTTGTGGGGAACTTGACAAGGGAAACAGGAGTGGCTCATCAAATATTCAAAAATATATTACTACGCACACACAGACACACACCCAAACCCATAAGAGATAAGCTTTTGTATGCCTTTCCTTACATCCAAATATCGAAATTGACAATGTCATATGGGATTTGTTTGCGGCCTGGCTGGTCAATTGATTTGCCTTTCTGTTCACGCAGAAAATAGAGCAGTGTGTATTTACATAAATCCATATTTGCATATGTAGGCAGTGAGTTCTGCTTGTAATTCGGCTGAAAGGTCAAAAGTTTCGTAAATATTTTTATATAGAAACAATTGTATTTCTCATGCGATTGCATATTTTTCCCAAAATTCCACCTGGCACGTGTCCGTAGTTAAGGGGTGGAGCTGCTTGGTAGGTAACACGTGTCGCCAGCAAGTGGTCAAGGACATGCCAACTGAAGTTCGTAACAACCCCCCCAAACAAATCTCGGCCAATTGACTTGACCTGACACATCAGCACACAGAGACTTCCCCGACCCTCTGTGGTAACTCTTTTGTGTGTTTCAATTTCGTCACTCATTTTCTCTCTCCAACCTCTACTGTGCTTGTGGCTTTTAAACAGGGATATGGCTGAGTAAGGGGCAGGTCCCTACCCATTGACATAATTGAACTTTTGCCTGTGATGTGTGGTTGTAACTAGGTTTATGCCTTTAAAGGCATTTCTGCACACTCATTTTCGGCATCCGTTGGCAGTACCAAACTTTTTTAATGTGATTTTCGCAAAATTAAGTTTAAGGCTGGGTTAAATTGGACAGAACTCAAGCTAATCATGCTGAACCGTTGTGTCTGAAACCAACGAAAGATTTTTGGTTAGAAATTCCAAAGTCTGAATTATTCAGCAGATCTTCTGATTATTTCGGCTTACATTTTTTATTGCACACTGAACCATTAAATTCTTGATCTATGTTCTTCTTCAAACAAAGAACACGCACGAGTGGTCTAATCTGTAAGGCATATATGTATGTCTATGTATATAAGGTCAACCACAATTCATTTCTGAAATAAAACAAAAGTTCATGAGAGAAAAATCAAGAATTTTCGTACTTAAAACAAGAATTTTCTGTCCTATTGATTTTTTTATTTTTCTCTCAGCAAGAGCGTTCTTAAAAATCTTCAATTTCTTGATTTTAAGAACGTTTTGGATATGTTAAGCAGGATTCGGGACTTTTTGAAGAACTTTTTGAGCTTGATTCAAGAGCATTCGTTCTCAAAAGTACGCTAAGAGTGTTGTTTAGAGACACGACCGGACGACGCGTAGCTGATTAAATTTTAGGTAGCCACATAGATAACTTTTTTTTTTTACTTACTTCACTGAGACTTGAACTCGCGATCTGCAGCCCGGACGACAGCCTGTTAGCTCAATTGGCTTATTTTGCCTTTGTATGAGTGCGTTGAGACACGCGAGAGCGCTCTCAGTTAGCTCATGTTTGTTAGTGCAAAAGAGAGCAGTGTACGCTCGTATAGTGTCTGTGTATCGTCGCTACTTGAATACACAGAACATTAAACGGTGCCGGACACTGCTCTAAAAACCAAGTTCAGAACGAATTTACCTCGATTCCAAGAGCAAATTTCTTGAAATTCTATTTTTGAATTTCCACCGCAAATTTAGAATTTAAGAACGATTCGTACTCGTACTTACAAAATTCTTCTTCAAAATTCTTATTTCGAGTATGAATCGTTCTTAAATTCGAATTTGACCGTTAGAATTTCAGAAATAAAAATAAAATTCTTGATTCGAGAGTAATGTATTAATTTAACATCATTTAGTTCTTGATGTAAAAAAAAGCTTTTACTTTAAGTACAAATCGCTCTTAGCTAACATAAATTAGTCTAGATCATGCTTACTTTGAGCACTAGAAGTTCTTGAAAAAAATTCCTGAATCATACTTAAGGAATCCAAATTGTTATTGAAATAAAGAATTGAGGGACTTTTAAAAACGCTCTTATATTGAGAAATTCCGTGCTTAAATCAAGAATTTTCAGTTTCAAATCTTCATTTAAGGCCAGAAAATTCTTGATTTAAGTACAAAAATTCTTGATTTGTGTTGAAACCAGGAGGGAATTTTAAGAACAGACACGATTTAAGTATACTTAAGTATCTGTAAGTTGCACTGTAAGTATACTTTGTCCTTCATCCAAGATATCTTGTACATGAACTAAGAATGGCTTACTGTAAAATCGAAAAGTTGTTAACTCAAAAACATTTGTTCTCAATTAAATATCATTAAGAGACGTTTTCGATTCTAAATTGTAGCAATAACAAAACATTCTTGAAATTTGAAGAATTATAAAAAATTCCGATAAACCTAGAACACTGCCGTTTTTTAGGTTTTTCAGTTCTGAGTATCCCCTACGGATTAAAAGGTCTTAATAGAGAAATACATACATAAAAGAGTGACCTGTCGCTATCAGTCATCGCAACCCAAACCATAAAAACAGATTATTTTGTGTCGTTTTCTTTTGTTACTATTTTTTTAGAAATGCATGCGAAGCTTCACTTAAATAAATTCAGTAAATACTTTTTAAAATAAACCAAGCCTTTCTCGCAAACGTCAACAATCTAAAAAGTTCGGCTTACAGTTGGGTCCCAGATACCCTTGAGTATATTTATACAGATTCTCTTAGTCTCTTGACGTGTGTGCTTTAAATTTTTCGCACAAGAGAAAGGGACCTACAGTTTAACGCCGGATCCGAGCGGCAAAGTTTGAGAATTTGCTTTTTCATGGCTAGTTACTGGTAAAGGCGCCAATAGCTTGTGAAGGTGACCGTATGTGTAAAAGCTATTTTCTTTTGTTATTAGATGTTCAGAGGCGGGATCGAACGAATACTTTTTAAACAAACCTCGGATACAGCTGAATTTAGCCGCTGATTTGGCTAATGTTGACTTGAAGGGCATCAGCATATGGCGGCTTTATAGCACAGACTTTCCAACAGATATTTTAAGCATTACCAAAATGCGCTAGCTTCTCAGACCATTCTTTTCAGAATGAAAACAGACTTAAATTTAATTTATGGTATTATTTTTAACTGTGAATTTCTTAGCAAGGCACAAAATAAATTGTTTCTTTAAGAAAAACTTGCCCAATTTCAGAATTTTTCGAAATAAAAAGTTTTGCATTTGTTTAGCACCACATAAATGTTGGTTTGCTTGACAAGTTTATAAGTTTCTTAACCACAGTGCAGACTCTGACTTTTAGTTCTTTAGATGACGCGTCATAAATCACAGCAGAACACACACACAAGCACACAGACAGAGACTCACACACCTGCCATAAACTTTGATCTGCTAATAAATTGCATGCACTTAATCATTTGAGATTGGGTAGAAAAAGTTTGCGCAGCCAATCTATTAAGCCATATACTGGTATCTGAGATACATACACATTGTGTGTATCTAAAGAACTTAGTCTTAAGCTAGAGAAAGAAACGGCTAAAAATTGAATAAATGACTAAGCCTACAAAATGAGATGGGGACAAATTACAGTTTTGCGTTGAGCTCCATAAAGGCAAAGGGCCAAACCAGAGCACCAGAAGCCCAAACGCAATTAACACATACAAGCCACTTTGTGTGTGTGTGTGTGTGTGTGCGTCGCTGGAATTTTGGTCCTCTAATTAAGGGTACAGGCGGTGCACATGGGACAGAGTAGAAATATTGGTAGTAAGTGACCCTCCCGGTTAAATGCATCCTAATTATGTGGCCATAAAGTAAACCAATCAGTGCAAAGTGCATTTATTCTGGCAACATTTTTGCTCATTTGTGTGTGTGTGTGTGTGTGTGTTGAGTGTAATTGCATTTGCCCAGATGCAACTTAAGCTTTATTTGTCTTTGTTTCCCACAACAAATACCAAACAGGACATTGTGTGTGCTGATGCTGCAAATGTTCGCATTAATAAATCTTTTGTTTGCCAATAAATTTCCAAACACCCAACGATCTGTGCATAAGTGTGAGTGTGTGTTAGCTCTGTTTATTTGTGACCCAAACTCTAACCTTGCAATAGCTTATAGATCATTTCTGGTTTTTAATATTCTTGCCGTTGAAATTAAAAAGTTTGGCACATATTTCTTGCCCCGCAAAAGTAATCTGTGTCTTAAATAAAAATCTGAAGGCTCACTTTCAAGCAACAGCCACAATACAGAAAGTCCATAAAACCAAATCTGGCTCGAATCGAGGCGAAAGGCAAAAGGCAAAGGCCAACCAACAACAAATAACGGAAAATAAAGTCAACTATAAAAATCTTTGGTTTATATTTCTCTCCTTTGGTTTTCGGTTGGGCCAGTTGCTGGGCCTGTTGTTGTGTTTTTGCTCTTCATCAGAGCCTGTGCACTGCCTCAAAGAGTAATTGACTGACCATGGACTGGACCGGACAGAAGGCAGAAGAAAACTTACCAAATTTTGCCTGTCCAGCGTAAGCCTGAACTTCATATTAAGTCCGAGTTGAGTTTGGCATGTTGTGTTTGTCCGTGCCATAATGGAAAGATAACGGAAAAAAAGTTTTGAAGTGGACTCGTTACTGTTTTTGGATGTTTTGACTACAAAAGGAAAATAAAGTTGGTCTATGGACAACAATCGATGAAAAAAATATGCATGTCATAAAAAATGAATATAAAAATATTATGGAATAAAACTTTAAATTGGGAATACCATAAAGAAAGTCAGGTCCAAAAAGTTTCGTTGAAAATGTTAATCTAACTAGCAAGCTTTAGCTGGTTCAATTATGGTTGTCCATAGCTATAAAACAAGGCACACACACGACATCACAAAATAGGCTAACGAGGGGTTATTGAAACAAGTGTATAGGTAACCAGTCTAGCCTTGTTTCATAGTTATGAGCAACTTCAGAAGGCAAATGAATAGATTAAGCCTTGTTTAATAGTTATGAGCAACTTTTTACCACAGTTTTAGACCCACAATCGTTGGGGAAAGACTACTGAACATTAAAACGGGAGGTTCTTGAAACTGTTCTATGGACAGCGAGAATCTTTGTTTTCTAAATTATATCTATATAAAATTTATATTACACTTATATAAATCATAAAAAGACAATATAAAAGTCAAAATTAGGAAAGCAACAGCAGCCGGAATTTTATTTCCTATTTTCGACTTCGGACTAGATTGCCATAAACAATATGAAAAAATTTCCTTTTGTAAGCTTTTGCATAAAAAATAAAAAAAATATTTCAAAAATTTTGTGGGTTTTTTTTCCATATGGCAATTTTGCGTTAAGAGTGCCCAAAAGTGCCTCTATTTCTTTGCTTGAAATATTGCTTATTATTTTTGTTGAAAACAGTACTATGTTTGCAGGTGTGCGCTTTTGCGCGGTTTTGCTTTGAATTTTCATAAAAAATTATATTCCCATTTTTATACAGCCTATTTATACTTCTTGTAGTCTGTCTGTCCGTCCGTCTGTCCGTCTGACCAACAGAAGAATATAGCTGCAAAAAGACCACAATACCCACTATACCTTTTCACCCACCTGTAAATACACAAACACATACCTTTACAATTAAGCACTTACCTGCCACGACACATCACCCACCCGTATCCATAGGTACATTAGGTCGGACATTTTATATATGGAAAAATGTAACGTCATACTGATACCCGCTTAAACGATGCATATTTGTGAATAAATCACATAGCAAAAAAAATTTTTGAGAAAAAATAAGGTTTAGGGTCTGCGACTTGGTCTTAAAGTTTATCACTACATTTTTAATTTTTTAGTAGTTGGCGTAGACTTGGTTTGAAGTCATAACATTTGACAAAAAGGTACCATGACCAATAACAGACACAATATGTAGGTAAATATATTTGGCACTTTTTAATTTTTGGTAAAAATTTTATATTACGGCAAAATTTTTACTATTTTGCGCTGTTTACTTCTAGATGAAAGCAAGTGTTAGCCACTCATTAAGAGGCTATCAAGATATCTTTGAAGTCAGGTCCCACACTGAACTGAAGTGCTGCGCATCACAGTTGCAGCCGTTCCAGCAAATAGTCTACTTTAACTGGGCTGCTTATAAATAAGCTTCTTCAGACTGGGTAGATCGAAAAATAATGCGGATTACTATACTTCTATGGGCAAAAAATACTGGGAAATTATTCATAAACCAAAAACTCTTTATTTAATATTGTCAATTCATTTCATTCCCTTGAAAGTAACCTCCCCCTACTGCATTACACTTGTGCCAACGGTTTTTCCAATTTTGTTTGTGTTTGTAGGTCAATTTTAAGAGCATGCTGCAGTCTTCTTCTGGTATAGCCTTTAATTTCTTCTTCGTTTGGGGCTCTGTCTCATTATCGATTCAAAACGGTGTCCACGGAGCGATCTCTTGAGTTTAGCGAATTGCCCATAGTAGCCAAAATGGACACTCAAAATGGTTTTCACCATTATGTCTGTAGTATCTGATTAGAAGGACAGTGCGTTCACGCGTACATGGCCCGCTCGTGGACCATGCTGACTTCAACTTGCGAGCCACACTAGTCGCACCTTCTGAAATGGGCAGTCTTAAGAATTTAAAAGCGTGGAAAAAACGCATCTCTTCGTTGGAAATGGGCTCGCTTCGTCAAAATTTGGTCCTAGTCTTCCAACCAAAAATACATTCGATTCCTGCTCCATTTTTATTTGTTGTTCGATTAAATTCAAATTTGACAATTTTTAAAATGATACGAAGAATTCGTCGACAGAATTTCGCTTCGGTGAACGGGTCGTATACGTAATATTTGTGAAAACTTTGAAGGCTTTTCGCAGAGGTTAAAACATGATATAAAATTTTTTGATTTTTTAGTTCATTATGTAAACCCTAAAAGTAATCGTTTAAGATGGTATCAGTTATTTTTTTTATCGGCGTCCACCCTAAGGTACACATCATATACATATATCTACTCGCAAGTTCAAAACACAAATTAATTACTACATACTTATTAAATACAACCACAGCATAACATACTAGGAAACATGCTAAAAATCTAAAAATTAAAATCCTTACTTCTAGATACACACACACAGAAAACTCAACATACAAATAGCATTAGAAAATCGAAATTATTATAATCTACAATAAGTTTTTTTTAGAAATAACAGTAAATTGTAAACAATTAGATCTAAGGTAACTAATTGCGAATTAAATATATATTTTACTCTTTCAAAAAAAAAAATTTGTACTGACTCACTCTGGCGACGGGTCGACCCTTTCAAGTGGTGTCTCGGTAATCTTGATGCGAGCGATCCTCGTCAGTGTCGCTGATAATATTAATGCAATTACAAAAATTGACATTTTTATGACATAGGCTAAGTTAACTAAATATGAGATTAAAACTACGTGTGAGCCGAGTTGAACATCATGTTAAAGTTTTAACATTAAGTAATTCAAATTAACCGAATGCACAATTTCGTATCTCAAGTAACGCAAAATAAATTTATCTGCCAAAAATTATCAAAAATTTGCCACAACAGTTCAAAACTTTGGGTTCCTTGACTGCAGAAACACCCTTCTGCATGAACCTTCAAAACTGCACATTTTCGAACTCAGGGGTTGATTGGCCACAGTGCATTGCTTAGTTTAGCATACATCAGCGTTACTTGATCACTAATCAGTTTAGTTGCGCTCGAAATGGTTTCCTGTCTTACCTAAGAAATTGCATTAGTTACACTTAAGACTGATTATAAAAGTCTTGTTCCAAAATCCATAAAAGCCAAAGTCGGTCGAAGTTATTCTAAATTTTTTTTAAACTGCTAAGAATATTATGAAGATCGTTGTTCTGCTTGTGATTGCCAGCCTGCTAGGCTCATCCTTATCAATGCCTACTCGCTGTTGCCTTGCATTGGGCGAGTTTTGTCGTCTCGCTTGTATGGGTCAAACACCAAATAACTTGTTGAGTGAAAGTGCGTAAGATAGCTGATGCTGTAGGCTTCTCAACATATGTGGTTGCCCACAAGTGCCACCATGGATAATTTATGGATCCAACAGGAAAAATAATTGTTGGAACCATTTTAGAAATAAATAAATTCCTCCACCAAACTCTGGTATTTTTGTAGTTTTTATAACCTTGGAGAGGGTATATTGAAATTGTCCGGATGTTTGTAACGCATAGAAGAAAGCATCTCCGACCACATAAACTATATATATTCTTGATCAGCATGACGAGCTGAGTTGATATAGCCATGTCCGTCTGTCCGTCCGTCTGTTTCTATGCTATCTCCTCAGTCAGTTGTAAAGCAGTCACATCTTAAATTAAATTACTGTATAAAAGTGATGAATAAAGAAAACACTCTCAACTTTTTTTTCCAACCTAACAAATTGTATCCAATCTCAATTCATACAGCAAACAATATTCCAAGTTGTTTACACAATAACCTAAAACTAACTGCGAAATTTGTGACTGCAATTGGCCATGATGTTGTTTATAACAAAACTACATCATGCTTAACGCTCCAGTGTTTCTCTCACCCTTCAGCCAACTCTCTGGGGAAATTTATCTAAATGTTGTTTCAAAACTTTAACTTCTGTGTGTGTGTGTGAAAGTTGAGTTCTGTTGTTCACATTTTTTTTATTTCGCACTCTCTCAGAATCAGTAACATTGGCTGCCTCCCGACACGCAAGCAAGTTGACACAACTAAAGACATTACACAACAGATTATGTAGAGGGAGCTGGGGCGGTGGTTGGGTGGTTGGGTGGGTGTTTTCTATTAATGTGTGCCACCCTCTAAGCAGATTTACAACAACAAATTTTTATGAGGGAGCACAGCCTCCACTCCATTTGCTCGGGTGGTGAATTAATGCTTTGTGGCCCCGGAAATTTCACAACCCCCGTTCCCGTTCCCGTTCCCTGAGATGTTTATCTTTACATCTATGAAAACATACATGGAATGCCATGTAGATAGAGCAAGCTCCCTACCATGTGCTGTTCTGTTGTTGATATACAGAGTCTAGTGAAAAGTAGTTTTCTACGCACTTTGAGTGTTGTCTGGTTGAGTAGTTTTCGCAGTGGCTAAAAGCTTTAGATTTTTGCAAATATATTCTTCACTTTCACTTGAAAGAGTGTTGGAAAAATGTATGTTTGACACAAAGAGTATATATTCCCTGAGGTTGTAACGATTTAGAGTTTGGTCACGAGGAATTTACGAGGATTGGTATTTGATGCTTGATGTACATTAGGTTGGACCTTAAACCGACAAAACGAAGAAAAGTAGGTCTCAGCATTCCCAAAGGACGATGAACGAGAGCGGTGTGAAGAATTTGGAATTGTTATCTTTTCCATAGTGCAAATCGACTTCCAAAAATTATTAAAGTACAAAATTTTTACTTTCGGTCAACTAAGAAATTGGCCTTGCGTACTCGGCTTTCTATAGCCTACTTTTTGGGGTATTTTTCAACTGCTTTAAAATCAAAACTGAAACTTATTTTCTACACTTTAGTGGCCCCCAAAAACAAACTAACGCCCACATTTTAGTTAGATTTACGGGGTAATTTTTCATGGAATTTTCGGTTCTTTGTGTGTGTGTCGGTAGCAGCTGGCGGCGCCAAGTGGCACACGACTGACGCTCTTTGAGCTGCTCAAAATGAAAAAAAAAAGACAAACAGAATTTATCTTCATAATTTTCCACACGTTACTGGCAACTCATCTGCATAAGCGCACACACACACATACACACGTGCAACGCTGCAAAATGTCAACGAAAGTGAAAAGCGGAGGCAGTAATGCTGAAAGCGCACTCCTCTCCAGCTCCTGCCGCTGCTGCTGGTGCAGCTTCAAATGTAGGCCACTGGCAGAATGTTGACTTTAATGTCGCCTGTCGCTTAAAATTTATGCAGCTGACGGGCCACTCGCAGGGAATTTTCTTTCTACGTTCATTTTCTGACATATGTTTACTAAGCCCGCCCATTGGAGTAGATTTATGCGGGTCGCCCCCTTGAAAGACCCAGACAAAAAGTTGGTCCAAACAACTCTCTAATTAAATATCATAACATTGAATTGTTTTCAGAGTGAAAACTGTGTTGTCAGCCTCCTCCGCATCAAGTGTGTATATTAATGACTTGACATTTGGGTTAAACTTTGCCACAAATGTTACTCAATTCGGTTCCGAGTTGTTTCCCTTTCGTGCACGTGCTTGGTTTTTGGGTTGTGTGCCATTAAAACAAGCATCCAACATAGCGTACATAGAGTACGTACCGAGCTCTTAAAACCACACTTAATGGCTTAATGACGAAACCACGAAGCACATAGTTGAACGACCAAATTGAGCAGCACTTACTTATTCCAAATGAATGAAGTCGAAACACATTTCTCATTTGCTCCTGAGAAGTTTTAAGTAGCAAAAGAGTAGGAGAAATGTGAGCAACTGGCTAAAAATGGAGAACAACAAATGCAATTGAGATTACAATGCTAAAATGTTACTTTTGACATCGAAGGCATTGCAATTATTTGAGATATACTCGACAAAAATTAAATTAACTGACTTATAGTTGAGCATCAATTAGGCGCAGTTACTACAAACTTGGTCTTATGGCCCTGGAACACCATAGTGTGGGCTAAGCTTCGTGCTGAGCTCGGAGACAAGTAGCTAAATTTTAACAGTTTTCAATCACATTAGTTTGGTGTCCTTCACTCTAAATATAAAAACAGAGCAAAAATTTCCCTGCAATACAATCATTTCAAATTTTTTCCAAAGCTAAAAACAACAAAGGCAATCTTAGAGAGAGAGAAACTTATATGAGACTAGCTGAACCGGCAAAAAATTTTTAAAAGTTTATAAATTGTTTCTAGTAAATAATATTTCGGTCGTTAAATAAGAAACAATAATCAGGAGTACATCTCCGACGATGCGAACTGGGGTTAGGCGATTTGAGGTTATGGTAGCCGCAACGTGCATCCACACGATTGACCTCCTCACCGCCCATTAGGTAGATTTGTGATAATGTATGTGGTTCTTTTGGCATTGACAGCAATGAAACCTAATTTATAGCAAAGACAATACATATATAGATACTGCATCTCATACAATATTTTTTTTTGGGATCCAATGTCAGCTCCCAATAAAAATCGTTATTTGCGTCACATGTGTCATCTAAATTACCTATAAATTTTTGCTCTTAGCAGAATAGCTAATTTAGAAAACGTATAGCTAAGTTCAGTTCATCCTGTAGGCAGCGATGCAATTGCACCCAATGTCAGCTCCCAAAAAGACTCGTTTTTAGTTTCACATGCGTCATCTATAATATAAATAAATCTTTGTTTATAGTCAACTTGGCCTTTGTTTTTAAAGACTGAATTAAGTTCCTGACCATTTCCCGCTGTATTCTGCATTATTTCTGTTGTCATTCGAAGTCATTTAAGAACATGAATTAATTCTACGATTAGACTTCAAAAACAGGTTTGAGTCTGGATCCGCGCCGTTGAGCAAGACGTTCGTTGGTTTTGGTAGCGTCTCAATTTCTGGCAGGTGAACTTTTTCTGATGCGCAGCACATCCCGTCGGAATCATTTTTTAATTTAAGCGCATGACATTTGAAACATTATTTTTCCATTCAAAACATTTTTTGTCGTTTTGCTTTAACACAATATTTTTTTTTAAATTTCTTTTTAGAGCAACTTGACCTAAGCTAAGGTCCCACAGGCAAATAATATGCCCAAATTTTTATGAAAATTTGACTAAATAGACCAACTTAGGAAACTTTTCGACTATTTTTGATAAAATTGCTTACGTTGGCAAGTTTAGTTTAGGTTATGAAAAATCTATAATCATGGCTATTTTGCGAATTTTTTATAAAAATTTGGTCAAATTATTTGCCTGTGGGACCTTAGCTTAATAAAACTCAGAAAAATTATGTTAAATATAGAAATTATTTCAAAGTTTTAGGGCGATTTGAACCCTTAACTGATTTTTCTTAAATGTAGAAAAATAATTATCTGGGTGTAGAACCGATGAGCGAAATTATCAATATCTGGCTCAAACTCGAATTCGAGACGAACGAACGAAGCACATGTAAATACTCTGTGTACTTATTTTCGTTATGGGTCAATACTTCTACTTGAGTTAAGATTTGTCTCTGCTCGAGTTGTTGTTATTGTTGACTACAAACAGTTCGTGCCTCTTGTTACTGACAAGAACTGACACGCGTAATTTAATTTATTTCATGTAATCGTGAATCTGTTCCAGCTGCCCTAGAATTTTGCATGTGTGGCCCAAATAGCCACCCCTACCTGTTGCTGGCATTTTTTACTGTAACACACAGAAACGAAATGAAACGTGTGATAAAAATTGAGCACCCCGCTGCGTCATCAATTCAAAAGAATGTCTTGCAGAGGGATGCCCAAATTACCTAGCGTTACGAAATACTGTTAAAAACCTGTCAACCCTAGGGTTACAGAGTACGTTTTAGTCGGGTTTGACCGACTTGCCTTCTTGTTTTCCTGAGTGTATATGTTGGGAGAGGAGGGACAATGGACCGAAAGTGGAAAGGATACTCAGGGAAGTGGAGGTGACTTGACTGTCACTAAACAGTGACTTTACAGTGACTTGAAAATGGCTAAACAGTGACTTGATAGCGACTTAACAGTGACTAGACATTTACTAAACAGTGACTTGACAGTAACTCAACAGTGATTTGATAGTGACTGAACAGTGAATTGACAGTGACTTAACAGTTACTTGACAGTAACTTAACAATGTCTAAATAGTGACTTTTAAGTGACTAAACTGTGACTTGATAGCGACTTAACAGTGACTAAACAGTTACTAAACAGAGACTCAACAGCCACTGAACAGTGACTTGACAGTTACTTAACGGTGACTTGACAGTGAATAAATAGTGATTTGACAGTGACTAAAAAGTGACTTAACAGTGTCTTGACAGTGACTAAACAGTTTCTTAACAGTGACCAAATAGTCCTTAAATAGCCTTTAAACAGCTCTTAAATTTAATACAATGTTTCACATCAAAGCCCCGTAAGTGTTCACGACACTCACACCTATTTTATTTTTTCTGGGAATTTTACTTTGTTAAATTGATAATAGTAATGGTTAATGACTCAAAGCCTTTTGGCATTGGCTTATTTGAGAAAGATTGGACCCCATGAGAATGAAATGCTTAAGGTTATCCTCCCACCCTCCTATCTGATATTTTGTGTTGTATAATTAGCGGGAAAAAAGTCGAGTTTTAACGGGCGAGAATAGCCTCTAAGGTTTTTGTATGTTACCCATACGCAGTGTTGCCTATAAATAGCTATTAGTTAACTATAGTCGACGTTGATTATATTTAAAAACTATTCAAATGAAATATAATAAAGGACTACTCCTATACCTTCACATAGCAATTGAAATGAACGATCTAAAAATTTGTATTCAATGAATGTGTCGTATGAGTAATCTTTTTTAAAACTTTAAGGCTCTCAGCATCCATTTAAAATTGAAGTAACATTTTTTGATTTTCACTATTATTAATTATAAACCAAATATTAGCTTTGGGAATGCTGAGACCTGTTTTTTCCATTTTGGCGTCTAAATTAACACTATAACTTTTCTCTAAAGTCCGTCAATCGCAAATTGAAGCAGTCCAATAAGCTGTTCTTTGTTTAAGTTAGTTTTACTTTGACTATTCGTCTGTCTGTGAAATATTAAAAACATTCACAATTCGTAATTCTTGAGAATAGTAAATACTTTTTGTGCCGATGACCCTTCCATAGCTAGTTCGACGGCTTTAGCCCATTACTTGATTGCATTCTGTGTATTAGCCATGATTAGTTTTCCTATATTGAATACAAATTGCATTCCTCAATTGTTTGGCCTAAGGGCCAATTCCCAGATTGTCGTCCAATAAGCTCGCAAATGGCCTAACTTGAGATAATTAATTGAGCGCCAAACTGAACACGAAATTGTTGCGGCCAAAGAGGGGCCAAAAGCAATTATCGACAATAACAAAACAGACACACTCTCACATATACGTGCTCTCCACCCAACACACTCTAGTAAATCACTTGGCATTTAGCAGTCTTAAATAAATCGATTCTCTATTAACAGCAAACATTAAAAATCCGGATGGTCTTGTCTTTCATTTCAGATAAATGCGCTGAGCAAAGACCCATGTGAAAGTGAGTGGAAATGGCCAAATGAAGAATGTTATAAATAACAAAGTCAAATAAACAAAATATATGCAAACATGACAGCAGCAAACTATGAAAGATTTGTGCAATAAAATTGGCCATAAAAACACACAAACTGTCATCGAGCGAGAGTGAAAACTGCCAAATCTACATAAACAACTCGCACATTTCGACTTGCTGATTCAGCAGAAAGGAGAACTTGCTCCCACGTGTTAAATGCGTTTGCGTATCTTTGCTGGCGGATTGCACCCGCATATCCAGCATTTCAGTGAAAGTGCCGACTTGCACATTAATTCTGCGTAAGTGAACAATTTGCCTGCGTGCTTCGTGGGAGGCTTCGGTTGGGCAATGCGCTTGTGGAAGAACCGTTCCAAAATGCGAGCACATGAAATGGGCAACGGGCCCGCCTCAACTTGTCCCACACAACTGACACAGTTACTGATTGGAGGCATTCTCTATATGACAATTGGTAAGTGAGACCATCCAGGATATTGATTTATTGATTTATTGAGAAGTAAATGGAGAAATACTTCTGCTTATCAAACACATCAGTTCCCATTGCTGCCGACAGCTGCATCAACTGCCATTGATAATGCAATACGTGCATCCTTTTGGCCCGCCTGAAGAGGGTGTAAATTTAAGATGACCGTGTACAAACGAACGAACTGTTTTGACATTAAGTGGCGAGTTGAATACACAATTGAAACAAATTGGTGGCTGATGGAACCTGGCCCGGATGGGCGAACATGCAGTATGTGTGTGTGTAAACAAAGCCACTTAATGGTACATGTTTTTTTTTTTTTGTCTGTTGTTTTAACCAGAGCAATTAACTTATAATTGTTGTTGAAGAGGCAAGAATAACAAACGTAAATTTTTGCAAAATTGCAGTCCACCGGGTGAAGGGGGTTCGTACATCACTTTCAGTCAGGCACTCATTCATTTTTAATGTATGGCAGAGACTTCAAAGTGTCGTGGACTCTTGCCACGCTCAATGTCAGGGAAAATAGCGTTAAGCATAAAAAAAAACACAAATTGGTATTCAGTACAGCACACTAACCAATGGGCCACACACGGTCACGAAAAATAAATGTTCAAAAAAACAACGAAGTATACAATGAGGAGCATTGACTGGCTTCGACGCCGAGTAGAACGTCGAGATGTAGCACAGCTTGTGTTGTGTGAACTGCAATATGAGGATCCGAAAACTTTCGGAAAGTGGAATTGCAGCATATTGCAATTTGGTCACACTCAAACTCAACTGATGCCACTCAGCTGAGTGCTCAGGCCGAATAGAACCGGCTACTCATCTGAGTACCTTCATGTCTACTCAGACGCCTTTTGACAGGGTCTAACAGCAAATCACACAAAAACTCAGCTGAAAATTTCATCAAGAAACCATGAGTCTGAATTCTTAGGCCGCGCAAATAGACCTCAAGTTTTGAGAACATTTAAAAAATTCTGTATGCTTGAAAATCGTTTCTACAAAAAAAAAAAATGTAATATTAGTGAAGAAGTGCTATGGCTTAATACCATAGCTAAGGCAAAATCCAAAAGCTAACCAACTCAGTAGAGTCGATCTTAAGGCTCACACAAACGCAAGAAAACTCTTTACAAATACTGAAGACCGACTAAGAAAAAGAAGGAATAAAACACGACTTTTCATTTTGGATGAGGAGCAACGACGAACAAACAAGAGGATGGGCAGATGGGGAAGCGAAGATGTAGGATAGATGCTAAAGAGGAACATCTGGGTGGGTTCTGGGAAAGATCTGGGAGATATAGATGGGATTTGGTTGGGATGTGGGTGGGATCTAGATGGGATCTGGGTCGAATTTAGGTAAGATATAGGTGGGATCTGAATGAGATCTGGGTAGAATCTTGGCGGGTTATGGGATCTGTGTAGGATCTGAGTAAGATATGAGTGGAGTCCGGTTGTGATTTGGGTGGGATCTGGGTGGTATCTTGGTTGGATCTGGGTATGACCTTTGTGGGATATAGATGGGTTCTGGCAGGGATCTGAGTAGGATCTGTGTGGAATTTGGGTGGAACGTGGGATCTCACCTTGGTATTTGGATGGGTTAATCATCATCATTTATCTATGGATCAGCACGATAAACAATACTTTCTTTCGAAAGCTGATATATATATCATTCAGAGAGCTTGTGATTCGAAAATAAGCTCTTAAACTAATCATAATAATTCACATCAAAGCCTTGTGAGTGCTAACGACACTCGCACCTTTTTTTTTAAAACATTGCATATCCTTAAAAATTCCCTGAATTAAAAACTTTTCTGTTGGGAACTTGTGATGTGTAATCATGATGTTTAAAGATTGTGAGAGGCAGATACCGATCGACGTGATGTTGGTCGACCGCTCATTTTTGACGACGATCAGGTTCCGTTGAAATTCTATTCTTTCAAAGTTTCCTTGTTCTTTCCGTTACTTCTCCTCACTTTCCTCGCCTATGAAAACCAAATTAAGCATGAATTTAGCTCAATTTCAAGAGCGAAATTCTTGAAAATTCGAAAACGAATACATATTATTCAAGATCTTTCGTTCTACTATTTTTTGCTTTCGCAGGAACAAATGTGACTTTTCCCAACTTGTGTATTTAGTTCCGTTTACCAACGAAAACACAACCGGTCAATTTTGCCCTTTCTGGAAAAATTAAATTTTGTTAAGTTGCACATTTTTGGCCAACTTAAATCTGCCTTTGCCAGCTTCACTGGCAAATGCCTCTCTAGTAAGCTTATTAAAAGGCAATTTGCTTTATCCAGGAAACCTCAGTTGAAAATCCACAAATACCAAAAAGGCCAACGAGAACCTGAAGGACAGGCAAATTGAGCAACAACTTCAAATGCCAATTGGCAAAATCCAAAATGCATTTTATGGTCACAGAATCAATTCAATGGGTCAACAAGATGACGACTTAACAAGCCAAAAGAGAGAGAGAGCGTGGGCGAATGGAAAGAGGGAGGGGTGCAGATTGCATTTTATGTATAATTTATTGATACACTTTGCTTTGCCATAAAAATTGATGGCAAAAACACATTTACACAGCACAAAACAAGAACGACTTCAGGAAGAAAGGCGGCAGCCATAATTTTTCATTTCATTGTTTTGGTTCGCGCAAAAACAATTTCTGCTCCTTTCTAGAGAAATTCCATGAAAATGGCTGACGGAAAGGGAAGCTGGAAATTTTTCAGAGTGTTTCGCTAGCAAAAAATAAAACGCGAGCTGCAATAAACCCAAACAGACGGAAATGAAAGCAGAAAAATAATGTCCCCAGCCAACGAAAATCCCCCAAAAATAAAAGGAAAGTGAAAAGTTTTCCGAAAGGAAAATTCGTAAAGCGAAAGCAAAAGAAAAACTAAAACCAAAGCCTCAGCTTTGTTGATTTTATTTTTATTGCCATAATTTATATGCAGCGCAGAGTATCCTGTGTAGAAGAAAGCTATAATGTACGCTTTATAGTACTTAAGTGTCGGCGGCGGTCCTTTTCTTGCTACCAGCCTCAATAATTTCATCCCTGGATTTATTTCATTTTGAGGCAAATCAAAAGAGCAAACAAACTTTTCCAACGGCTGCAAATCATTTTTAAATGCTTACAAATTTCAGCCAATTTATTTTACTGAAAAGCAGGAAAAAGAAAAGAAAATCAATAGAGTTGAAGAAGTGCAAGAAAATATTATGTTGGGGCAGAGCCACCGGCATGCACGAGTGTGAGCAAGGCAAAGTTTTGCTTTGCACATGGAAATTCCACAGAATTCGTAATGCCTGCTCCGGCTTCGCCTCCACCTCCACCTCCTAGTAAGTAGCATCAACATAAATATTTCTTTTTCACATTTTCCTATGCTCATTTGGTCTCGGTCTTAACATTTTTTTGCCCCCCCCTTTACCCGATCATTTACAATTCAACATTTTGCCAAAGCTCATGAATTATGTCTTCAGGTTTGACTGTTTTTTTTGCTGTTCTTTAATACTTGTGTATTTTGTTTGTGCTTTCCTTTTTTTCTGGCTTTTACTGTCTTGTGGTAAAAATAAAAAGTGCACTAATAGCTTCTTATAACAGCAATGAGGAGAAATCAGGCCAAAATTCTATTTACAATTTTAGGGCTTACTTCTTGTTTGTTCAGTTGGAAAGGAACAGAAAGAGAGAGGGCGAGAAAGACAAAGTGCAAATGCGAATGCAGTTCAGTGCACAAGTGATAGTAGGAAAATTAAATATTGGTCAAATGGAAAATGGAGTATATTAACAAATAATTTAAACGTTGTATAGAAGGCGCAATTAATGCGGCTACTAGGGCAGATAAAAACTATATCAAAATCGGGGACATTAACTATCCAATTAATTATTTTGGGAAAAAGATGATACACGCAACACGAACGACTTTATTCGATTAAGTTCGGCTCTAGTCTGTGTCAAAAACCGGCCCTGCACTGCTAGGACAGTAATTTACAAAGCATTCAATTTAAGTTTAACTAAGCTTTCACGGTTAACGCCTTTTAGCTCGTTCAATCAGCAGGCATTAACAAAATACAATTTGCGGGAAAGTTTACTTTTTTCTCCTGTATATTTGGTGGGACCAATTAGGCGTGGTATACTTTGAGCTGCTACAATCGATTGAACCCATCACTGGGCATCTCTAGCGAACTCAATTGATGGGTTTGAACCGAAAATTCAAGCAAAAACTTCCAGAATACAAGCAAAAGCACAACAAAGTAATTTTCAACAAGACAATGCCCGGCCATTTGTTGCGCAGACGATCAAGTCCTACCTTGAAACTATAAAATGGGAAGTCCTCCCCCATCCGCCCTATAGCTCAGACATGTAAAACCTTGCGAGCTTCTGCGATAGCTTAAAGTGTGGCAGCTTTGGTTTTCACATGCTTTTCACAGACCACAGCCAACAACTCCTTAACTTTAGGCGTGCGGTCCTGTTGTTCGACGTGACATCCTTGCACTAAGTTCTAGAGGTCTTATATTTTTGTGCCAGTCACAAAAGGTACATCAAGTAAGGGCTCTTACATAAAATAAAACATTATTACTTAATTACTAAGATTAAAAATTCAGGGATGATTCTTACATTGTTTACGAAGCAGTTGATTTCATCAACAAATAAAATAAATAATTTTAATTACTGTCAATAGCTTGTTTGTAGACTACTAAACTCTTTAACGTTGTTTGGTACAACGGATTATTTTTTAACAGCCCAGTTTTTAAACACTTTCAAATCCTCATTACAGGCCCTAGCAAATTTACAGATACGACCCAGAGAACAGAGAACAATGGCTTGGTTCACTTTTTTGCTCATAACTTGAGAATCGTTCAACCGAACGGAGGCGGGAGGGGGCGTGGCTAAAATTCAAAATAAACTTGATCTGCCTGCAGCTATTAGAAACATTTGTCCCATACATGACAATCCTGCATCTCTTACCATCTCCGAGATCTGTTAGTTCATACGGACGGGCAGACAGACGGACGGACGGACAGACGGACATGGCTATATCGACTCGGCTGTTGAACTTAATATACTATATGTACCTTTGGTAAAGAGTATAAAAACAAGGCAAATTGGGCGGAATGGCCTTATTTTTGGCATAAAGTCCAAAATTATTTTTTTAAATTTTTATAATTTTTTTATTATTTCCGTTAAATAAATGCCTACCCTTAATAAAAAGCTAAAAGACAATTTTTTTTTGCTCATCCCTGGTTTTTGACAGCGCGTTGAATCAGCTGTTTGTGCAAGGCTAGTTATGCCTTGTATGTGTTAGAAATTTTGTAAATGTTTGACTATTAGTCATTCTTACAAGATTATATATAACTGCATTTTGAAATATGCAAAATATTCATTAAGGTATGTAAAACATAGTGTAGAATGGTTCAATTTGGGATGCTTTTGTTTCGTGTTGTATTTAATGTATTGTTGGAACATATTTCATGTAGAACCTAGCCTCAATAATTCTGTTTCGTGGAGCAGATCTAGCAAGATTACGCCGTATTGCTGAAAGTGCTAATGTAGAAGTGTGTGTTATTGTGTTAACATTTATATAGAGCTGACAACTTAAGCGCATATTTGCGCAATTTCGAAATATTTTGACAGATTCAGACAAGGTCGATAATCGTCGTGTCAGTCACGCAAACTTCCAAAAGAGGCTATCGCGCTTTTGGAGTCAGCCCCATTTGAGGTAGCAGACGGAACAGCAGATGATGACAACGAGTTTGAAGTTAAAGAACATTTTGCATTTGAGTTAAAAGTAGATAACACAGGCCAACAAAATGACCATCTTTGTGAGGTGCAGCCCTGTTGATTTAAAAATATGATAAGATTATGTTTACTGATTCCTAAACTGGTTTCGGTTTCGTTCCATCAGCTCTTGTTTCCAAGATATAGCGGAAAAACGAAAATCTTGCATTTTTGGCACTCTAGGATTTATGGAGGCCACACTAGGCATAAATGTCTGAGTTTATGAGCTATTTACGATAAAGGACATATCATTGCAAATTAAAAAAATCAGAGGGACCATATAAGTCCAGCGGAAAGTGTCTAATTTGGCCTTTAAAGAGAGTCATTTTTCGATTTTTAGCATTTTTATCAAAATAAATCATCCCGTTTAAGGAAGCGCGGTAATTGGATTAATATTTTCGCCATCTGAGCACATGCCCAAACATATGATCTAATTTTGTGATTTTTATGGCATTTAAATAAGTTTATTTGGCAAAGATATGGCGTGTTTAAGACGAAAATACATATTTAAATTTATGGGAGGAAAACTGGATTGTTACTCTAAGTCTGTATAGGAACTGTAAAGGGGCTACTTGGTTCGGCATAAATTGTTATATGTTTACATGTAGATGATAAATTATATTTGGAAACAAGTAGCCTTTTCACAGTTCCTATAAAAATTTGAGTTACAAATCTAGTTTTCCTCCCATAAATTTAAATATGTAATTTAGTCTTTAAGAGGCTATAACTTTGCCAAATAAATTGATATAATCGCCATAAAAATCACAAAATTAGATCATATGTTTGTCTATAGGCTCAGATGGCGAAAATATTAATTCAATAACTGCGCTAGCTTTAACGGGCTATAAAAAATGCTAAAAATGCTATAAATCCAAAAATGTCTGTCTTTAGAGGCCAATTTAGACACTTTCCACTGTACTAATATAGCGGCTATGATTTTTAAAATTTGAATTGATATGTACTTTATCGCAATTAGTTCATAAATTCAGATATTTATGCCTAGTGTGGCCTCCATAAATCCAAGAGTGCCAAAAAGTCGACTTTTTGGTTTTTCCGCGATATCTTGGAAACAAGAGCTGATTGAACAAAACCAATGATACAGTTTTGTTCAGTGAAGTCTATATAAACATAATCTGTTAAAAATAGACCTGCACCAAAATCACTGTTGGGCTGTATAATGTATAAAATTAAAATTAAAAAAAAAAAAAAAAATAAAGTAAAAAATAAATTAACGGTAAAAAATTAATTCGAAATTAACTAATAATATAAATAGCACATATATGAAGTTTCAACTTTCTGTCTCTAATTTTGGAGTTTATGCCAAAAAATCGGCATTTCCGCCCACTGTGCAAGGGCTGCAAACCTCATAAAAATCGACAGAGGTCCGCTCCGGGGTTCGAACCCTCGAAACTTTTTGGGTTCGGGTTCACGGAGCGGGTTAACAAGGCCGTTTAACCTAGGTTCGGGTTCGAACCGGGATTCGGGAATAATTTTTTTTAAGAAAACATGTATGTAAATTCCAGGTTCCAGGTCAACAAATTTACTCTGCTCAACTTTAAACGGTGTTAGGAAGTTTCCGCATAGAAAAATACAGTGGTTAGAGCGAGCCTAACATATTCCCAAATTGCACTCTGAGAGCGTAAGTGAGATCAAACAGCTGACTTATTTCTAACAGAAACGGAGTAGACTGCGGAACCGTTCACTAAATATATGTTTTTTTATACCCTTGCAAAGGGTATTATAATTTTGCCCAGAAGTTTGCAACGCATAGAAATATTCATTTCCGACCCTATAAACTATATATATTCTTGATCAGGGCGACGAGCTGAGTCGATTGAGCTTTGTCCGTCCGTCTGTCTGTCCGTCTGTCTGTCCGTCTGTCTGTCCGTCTGTCCGTCTGTCTGTTTCTACGCAAACTAGTCTCTCAGTTTTAAAGCTATCGAGCTGAAACTTTGCACAGAGTCTTCTTTTTACTGCACACTGATAATATGTCGGAACCGACCGGATCGGATGACTATATCTTATAGCTGCCATAGGAACTATCGGTTGAAAAGTGGGTTTTTGTGAGAAAACTTTTTTGTTTTTAATGTAAACGCCTTCCGCTTCGGCAATTATTAGTCTTATACGCTTTTACTCAGATTTGGAAGTTTTGGTCAAAGTCGGATGACTATATCTTGTAGCTGCCATAGGAACTATCGGTCGAAAAGTGGGTTTTTGTGAGAAAACTTTTTTGTTTCTAATGTAAACGCCTTCCGCTACGACAATTATTAGTTGTATACGCTTTTACACAGATTTGGAAGTTTTGGTCAAAATCGGATGACTATATCTTATAGCTGCCATAGGAACTATCGGTCGAAAAGTGGGTTTTTGTGAGAAAACTTTTTTGTTTTTAATGTAAACGCCTTCCGCTTCGTAAATTATTAGTTTTATACGCTTTTACACAGATTTGGAAGTTTTGGTCAAAATCGGATGACTATATCTTATAGCTGCCATAGAAACTATCGGTCAAAAAGTACACTCAGAAAAATTTTCTTCCTAGATTTTAGGAAACAGTATGCCTTAAATACAAAAATGGACTATAATTGATCTATTTAGGTAATTTTTTACCTAAACAGATCAAATCTGGACTAAAATGTCAAAATTTAGGCAAACATTTTTAGGCTATGGTAAGCCTAAAATCTAGGTCCAATTACCTAAAATTTTATGCTACGGACATGATATGCATATAATTTATCAACTTTTTATTATCTCATGACTTGATTTGGTTGCAACCATCGAATTGAAAGCGGTATTTTATGACCGTTGCATTTCCGCACATAGCAATTTGAAAAACTATTCATGACAAGATTGCTCTAAACATGACCATTGTCATGCAGTTTTATGAACCGACATGCTTGAGATATGAAAACCTGGAATAATTGAAAATATAAGACCCAATAATTCTTTACTCCATTGAGGACAAATGTTGAAAATTAACCTCCTAGGACCGATTTCAACCCGCTAGCGGTAACCATATTAAAAAATAGTTAGAAGGCTAAGTCTGCAGAATCGTTCTACCACAGTTAGACGTGTTTTTCCACTTCAATACCTATTCAAAACCGCTCAATCATTAAAACAAGATAAAAAGTTTTATTCCGCAGATATCACAAAAAAAGTAGTAAGCGCGCGTTCCTTAGCCAAAGAAACCCATTCTCAGTCCACTCTTTGTCATATAAGAAACCCCGTGTCCAAGTCTTAACTTCGTACACCAAATATAAATTTTTAGAAATTTATTGCCTAAAAAGGCCTAAAATTGCCTAAATATTTAGGAAAAATTACCTAAAAAGGCGCCAAGGCCATTGGGGCCCTAAAGTTTAGGCATTCCGATTTTAGGCAAACTATGCCCTAAAATTTAGGTAAAAATTGTCTTAGTTTTAAGGAATGTCATGTTCTAAGATTGAGGAATTAGTTTCCTAAACTTAAAGGTATGATATGTACTTGAATTAAGGAATAAATTATTTAAAACTTAGGCGTTTTATGCCCTAAACTTCAGGAATAAATTACCTAAATTTTAAGCATCTTATGTCCTAAAATTGCTGTAATTAATATTAATATTTTAGATATTATATTTGCCAAAATTAAGAAAAGCAACTAATTCAAATTTTAGACATTTGTAGTCCTCCAATGAGGCATAAAATACTAAAGTTTTAAGAATTTTATGTCTTTAGATTGAGGTAATTAAAATTTAATTTTTTAGGTATTGATATGAGTTGGGAGAGTTATGCGTATATATTAAAGATTAAAGCTTTAAAGCAATTGATAATTTGTTACCATCTATTGCTGGCACACCTCTAACTCCATCCCTAAATACGAAAGTATTTCAATCGAAGTGACCTTGTGTATTATTGCTAAATAAATTCGGAGACGTCTGGACTTTACTTAAAATAAAATAAATAAATTCTTTGTAAAAAAAAAATATGTGAAAAAGTCTAGCAAGCCCGACTGTAAAAACCCTTATACCTGCGAAAGTGTCTGCTCAGATGTATGTATTTAGCTGCTGCGGTGCTGCTGCGAACTTTACTTTGGTCAACACTTGACTACCGTTAATCCGATCTTTTCCATTCTTACGCAGATTGATAAATAATGCTGATTACAAAAGAATAGGAGGTGTGGCGTGGACAAAAATTTAAAACTAACTTGATCTGCCTCCAAGTCTCAGATGTAAATCTCTCCTACAGGTCGGACCTCTGTCTCTTACCATCTCTAAGATTTGTTTGTTTATACGCTTACGGCTATATAAACTCGTCTGTTGATGCTGATCAAGAATATTTATATATTGAAGGGTCGGAGATGCGTCCTTCTGGCTGCGAACTTTCATTTGCTCATAATTTATCTTTCTTCTATCAGGAATAGGATATGAGAACCGATTATATGAAGCATTGGGCCTATTTTTCTATTGTATACACTCTGAAATATATCATTTTACTTACCTATATATTGTATATCGTGCTAAAAATAATAGCTCTTTTATCTTATTTAATATCGATGCTTTAATATAGTTATACAAATAATAAACAATGTAACTTTTGTAAGATATGTGTTTTTACATAAAACCTGAATTGTCTAGAGCTATGGATAGTTAATACCCTGTTTTAGGACTCAAAATGACTAAATATTAGGAAATTTTTACCTTAATCCTAGCATATAAATCATAATTTAGGCAATTTCTGACTCAATTTTAGGGCATAGAGTACATAGTATTTAGGTAAGGTATGTCCTAAAAATTAGGACCCCCATTGCCTTGGCGCCTTTTTAGGTAATTTTTCCTAAATATTTAGGCAATTTTTGGCCTTTTTAGGCAATAAATTTTTTTGAGTGTGGGTTTTATCAGAAAAATGGTTTGTTTTAATGCTGACGTTCGTAAAATCTGTGGTATTAAAACATTTGCAAGGGTATTTAAACTTCGGCAAAGACGAAGTTAGCTTGGCCTTCTCGTTTATATTTTTTTAATAGCTTTTAAAACAAGACGCCATAAAGGGGAATGATCCACTGTATAGCTGTTTCAATAACTTTGTGATTTTATCATCAGCAGGCCTTGCTCATCTTTTGCAAGTTGTCAGGGGCCATCTCATGCCAGCATTGCTTTGACTGTTTGGGAATTCTAAAGGCAATGCAAATGCAAAACAAACAGCTCCAAATTGACAGAAGGCGTAGGGTATGTCCCCTTTCGGCCTTTCTGAATAAGTGGGCTCCCCTCAGTTAACGCACTGTATAAATTTTTCATTAGTGTGTCTTCCAGCCATCTTTCATTATTAATGATCGCTCGATAAATCAAAAATATATGTTTAGAAAAAGTGCACTAGACTGATTCTTGTGTGGCAGGAATTGCTAGTACTACAAATGCTACATTGTAAAGTTGTATTAAATATGTAAATGTAAATAAAAAAGTGTTTCTATTTATGTGAAATACTGCAACAATGAACATTTTTCCAAAACCTTAAAGAATTAAGAATCATTAATTGTTTTATTTACCATTCTTTAAGCTTTTACTTATTACTTTATTTTTAATATTATAAAATTTTTCTTTGCCCAGCTTTTTATCCAATGCTTTAAAATTGTGGGAAATGACAAAAAGCATCTTGAAAAAATGTAATAGAACATCTTTTTTGAACCGAACCCTTTTGAACTATTTTTGGTTCAGGTTCGGTTCGGACTTTCCCAAAATTCGGGAGTCTCCGGCTCCGGAGCGATTCAACTCTGAACCGGATTGCAGCCCTGATAAAAACACCTGGGATAAGATAAGATATCGAAATATGTTCATTCAGTTTCGTTAATTAGCAAAGCTTCCATAGCAATTTGAATCCAAAAACGGTGTCAAATTGACACAAAGGTCAGATGCGTGTTAAGCAGTAATCTGCACTTTGTTATGTTACACCTCCAACTGACAAGATAAATTGAGCCCTAATTTTGATTAATTCTGTGAACTGTTGTTAAAGCAATTTAAGTGCTTAGATTCTAAATAATTTCTCCTTTGGTGTTTGGTGTATGTCCAGTTGGACTCATGCCAATGGATTGATGCAAATTGGTAAGTATTTGTTGCACTTTATTTGTTTGTTTTCTTTTCGATCGCAATCAACCCAGAAGCCATCGACGGTTGCACAATAAATAGAAATAGGAATCCCGTTCCAAATGAAAATCTCCCATAAAAAAGAACGTTTCCATTACGGCGATTAAATCGTCAGTGAGCATCCTGCTGCCAGGATTCGTGTTGCCTGCCATTACTTCAATTGTTGTTGTTTATATTCATGGGATTCTGTTGCGGCCAACTTGGCCATTATTATGAACATTTTATTGTGCATTTGCCATAAAATGTTGTCTTTTTGTGATACATTTTTACGGTTGACAACATTTAGCCTGACATAATTATCAATCTTTATGGTCAACTGAAATGGCCCCGATCCTGGATAACCAAATTTTTCCACATGCGCACGAGCTGATAAAATTAGCAATTCGAAACCATTCGGTTTGTACGAGCAGTGCGAGTAGGTGGGACATTAGCAGCAAATATATTCATGTCGACTGAAAGTCAGAGGCACTGCATCCAGTGTTCACTGAGTGACAGTGGGATGGCTGTGGTCTACAGCCGTCTGCTGTCACCACAGGACGCGGGCCCGGCGCGTGTCGAAGCATCTCAGTTGGAAAATGGGTGACAATTCATGACAGAGAGAGCACTGCGCGTAATTTGCATATATAGGGTTGGATGGTTGGATGGCTGGTTGCCTGGCACCCGTCGTTACACCCAATCTCCTCCACTCACAGCACTTTTCACCACAAATATCTCTGGTGAATTGTGCTGTCAGTTTTGGCTTTGACTTGGCTGCACTTAGCCTCTCTCCCACACACATTTTCATTTGGACATTGTGCTAAAATTTTTCGTTTTCCATGCATTTTAGCTTCTGCGTTTAAAATGCAAATGACACCCAAAAAGCTGCGGTGGGAAATGAGGGGGGGGGAACCGGACCCAGGCAACCCAATTTCGAATTGTGGCCGTGTAGATTAAAAGTGAAATTAGTTTTCTTCTAATAAGCAAATCAGCCGGCTAAAATCAGTTAGTTTGCACAAAAAAAAAAAAAAATATCCACAGCAAAAGATTGGTCAGATAATTAAAGTTTAAGTTGGGTCTTTGTTGTGGAGTGTGTATGTGCTGGAACGGCCGCAACCGTGATGCGCAGCACTTCAGTTCTGTTCGTCGGGCCTCACTTCATGAATATCGTGTTAGACTCTTAATGTCCGGCCAAAACTTGCTTTGTCTAGAAGTGGTCTAGAAACGGCCGCAACCGTGATGCGCAGCAATTCAGTTCAGTTCGTGTGGGGATCCCTTCAAAAATTTCCTGATAGCCTCCCAGTGTATGGCCATATCTGGCTTTCATCTAGAAGTTAATAGCGCAGAACAGTAGACTTCAGTTCTGTTTGTGTGTGGCCTCACTTCAAAGATATTCTGTTAGCCCCTTAGTGAACGGCAAAAGCTTGCAAGGACTACAGTACGTATAGTAATATACTTTTGATCCACTTCGGAGCATCGAATGAAAGGGGTACCAGTAGGGTCATACATCAAAAATCCATCCTAGAGATCAAGCTTCGAACACAACTTTTCACAAAATTATCGATATAATCCAAAGTTTACAATACCAATGAAAAAAATGTCAGAATAAGTAAACAAATATATATACTTTCACACAGCTTCCACACAGAAACACACATATTTACATTTTACCGGGGTATCCTTAATATTTGGTAAAGAAAAATAAAGATGAGTTCCGCTAGCACCTCAGATATTCTGCGTGGCAAGAAAATAGACCCAGAGAAGGTGGGCGACATTAAGTTGGCCCAACAAGGTACGTAAGAGTACAGAAACTACCTAATTTCACCATGATTCACCTTGCACATTCCATAGATTTCTCCTCCGTTCGCACCACCCAAATCGGTTGCGTCATGGGTGTCCTAGCCGAGTCCATAGAACGTGTTAAAATCTCTTTAATTTTACCCAGACTTCTTGAGGATCCCCCTCAATTGATTAAATCACTGACGGGCACCCGATTTGAGCCAGCCATACCTTTGGTCGAGGATTTCATGCGGCGACGTGAGTTTATTGTTAAGGAAAAGCGTCCGCCGTTGATGGATCATGGCCTTATCAAGATTATCGACTATTTCCAATGCAACAGTGAGATTCACAAATTATTTCCTCGTTTCTGTAACAACATGCAACCGGATGAGAAAAAACTTTTGGCCGCCTTTGAAATGCTGTACGAACTGGCCCAAGAACGTTTATATCGCACTGCGAAAGAGGCCATTGCCCAAGAGCGCAAACTGCATTCCATGTATCTGGAGAACGAGGTGATCAAGAAGAACATCAATCAACTCAAGCGAAAGATACATAAACAAAAGGTAACGCTGAAATGGAGAATAGCCGCCAAGGAGGTGTCTCTGCAGCAATATGAGAATGAACTGTTGAACAAGCGGCGCTTGGATAACGATCGTATCCAAAATGAAATGTGAGTGAGTCTTCTCAACTGATCAGTGATCACTAATTTTCAGTTCATTTCAAGTGAGAGATGCTCTCGACTTATACGTGCCAACCTCAAGACCAGCTTGGATAAGCGAAATGAACTGGAAGAGGAGCTGGAGAAAACCCAAAATGAATATCAGAAGACGGCCAAAGAGAATCTTAAACAGGAAAAGGAAGCACGTGATGAAAAGTGAGTCTTAGCCTATCCTAGCGACCATCTCTCAAATGTTTTGCCACAAACACAGAAACAAACTGCTGCTGCAACTACAGAGTCTGATTAAGAAGTACGATCACAGTATGGCCGAAAAAGTGGTCGAGAACATGGAATTGGGCAACCAATATGCTGAAGCCAAAAAGGAACTGGACAACTTTCTGGTTGGCTTTCGCAAGGTGGAAACTGTCTACAAGAATATTGTGGTCAAACGTGAGGAGCAAGAGCGTCGTGCGCAACAGCATCGCATTGTTTTGTTCACCATGAATCGAGCGGCTAGAAAAATACAAAAATACTGGAAGAAATGGCGCAAGGATCAGCGAAAGAAGAACAAACGATTGCGAAAGGCCATGAAGCAATGAGAATGGAACTAAGTACTTAAGAGAATAAATTAATTATGTAAAATATACAAATTAATAAACTTTTGGCTGAGTGAATATAAATAATTACATTCGACAAAACTTGAAAAGATTTTTGGTTAACGCCGCACAGCGGCTTTTTTAATGGAGTCAAGAGGCGAGAATCTAGTTTTCTGTTAGGTTCAAATGACAAGACAGGTGTTTCCCATCGCCAACTTTTAAAGGTCCATAAATCCTTTTATAGTTTTAGAAAACTAAGTCTTTTTAAGCATAAAGTAATCCCATTAGAAAGATAAGGTATAACGGCGACTATAAATAGTCATTTGGCGGTAAGGACGTTTCTCTAGAACTTTTCAGTTTTCTTAAGCTTTAGAAAATAACGATATATCGATGTTTTTTGGATCCGATATATCAAATATCGATATTGTGATTTTTTATAATATCGATATTGATATTTTGAGAAATATCGACAACCCTAGCGTAGATTTTCTTCCCGCGGATACTAGGTACTTCGTCTTGTCCCTATTTACAGACTACCTCTCAATCTCTAAAAACGCCAAGCTTACCGCCCGTATAGTTTTGCCGATAATGTCAATATCATCGTTATATGTGAGTAGATCCAATGTTGGCATGACGAAACTGAAAGAAGTCACAAAACAAGGTATCGCCCTGGCTAAAACCTCTTTTGGTATCAAATGGTTCGAAGAGGTTCTCTCCTATATTGACGGAGCTTTGAGTGCTTCTCAGCGTCATCATGCAAAGTCGAACAAACTTTGGTAATATAGCAAAAGTAGACAGGGCTTCGAAAAACCTCGACCTTATAATCAATTAAAAATGGTATGTTTTGATGCCTGTCTCGTAGATCTTATCCAGGGTTTGTCGTATTGTGGACTACGACAACTAAAGCTACACTAATAAGATCCAATCAGTGTTTTAATAAACGGCCTTAGACGTTGAGAAATATGCGATGGGAATTGTCTCCTTTTTTTAAAGCGTGGGCAAAGAACACTTAGATTCCAATCCTCGGGCATGCTTTCGTCAACCCATATACGGCACAGAAGTAGGTGCATGCACCTACTCGCCTCCAGCCTTGGACACTTCAGCGGGCTTATGGCTAATTAGACTTTCGGTTGATTTGGCGGGTCTATCTCTTGCTTGCTTAAGCTTTTGGTAAAATTTTCGAGTCTTACTGATGCCGAATAACATTTCGACTTCCTCGCGCATGCGCCTTTCCTGATCTTTCATTTTTCTTCTAAGAAGGCGCTCTCCTTTTTCCTTTTCTTCAGATATTGGGCCATAAGAGCCCGCTTTGCTCACATCCTTCTCTGCAGAAGCGCGGCGGCACTCATTATTGTATGACCGCTTTCGTGGAAACGACCTAGCACGATCTTTATGTCGTGTCGGGGCAGCGCTCTTATAGTTGTTCCAGGTGCTCATAGAATTCGTTTTTAATCGGGTCGGTCTTTTCTTCTGATGATACAGATAAGACTAATATTAAAACATTTTGTCTTGAGTATGAACGCGGCTTATCGCTCGTCAACTGGTGTAAAGCTGATGACAGAGCGACGAAGTCTATCACTCACTACAAAGCGGCACACAATCTCGTGGTTGGAAGCATGCCCGCTGTAGTAGATCTTTCAAGGAGGAAGTTTTCTGTTCTGTATTCTCTGCTGGCGTTAATATTACCTCCAAATCATCGCAGGACAGTCACTAAATCGATATTTCGGACATTCCAGGTGCATATCCTCATATAGTGGTCCATAAAACATTTACGTGTGTCGTCGTCAGGGGGGTCCGTATCATTGGTGGAGATTTTTTACGGTGGTGGATACCAAACATGACGCACTAACCTTGTATCTTGTACTCTGTAGGGAAGGGCGGGTCGCCGCTTAGGATGCAGCAAGTATTTATGTCATATAAGTTCTCTTTATTATATGCCGAAGAGAATGTGGAAGCCTTTGTTATCATTACCAATGATAATCCACAAAAAATCATTCTGGTGTAATACTTTTTCTTGTACGGCTGGGATTTTTGTATACTCATTTACTTGTTACTTTCAAGTTCTATTTCAGGAAGCACAAGCGTCAATCTTTTGTAAACAATAAGTTACTTAAATCATATCCCTCGATCTCTTAGCAAAAACAAAAGCCATCAGACATCAATAGCTTCTACATACATGCGTATTGTATATCAATATTAATGGAGCTGCAGTTCAATTTCCATCAAGCACCCACACTTGAGTGGCCATAAAAAAGTGTTGACAGCTGCTTTTATTCACCTGTCAGACGCACAAGCCGCTAAACTGTTGATAAGCAGCTCAGCCCAAGCTGAGCATACACACATTTATACAAAGACTGGACAAGCACTCTGATACTGCCCGGCCATAAAAATCCATCGCAATCATTTATCAATCGGTTTTGCTAGACCTGAACAAGGACTTGAAAAATGCCAAAGGAAAACAAAACAAAAAACTCGTCTATAAGAGCCAAGGAAAATATGTCAACCATCTTCCGAACAGAAGCGACGAAACTTGGAGATTGTCATCTCGCCTCCTGTCCGACTGCATAAATGTCACAAAGTCCGTGCTATGATAAATGACTTCAAGCGCCACTCGCCAATGGATTAATTTTTGGCAACAATGGGTCACAGGCGATTGACAGCGTGCTTAAAGAAACATCAAAAAACAGGGAGCAATTCCAAGTTATTTCCCAAAAATTGTGCACCAGACTTTTCACGGTATTTTAATGAATTTTTTTTCATGTTTCTGCGCTCAACTCTTCCCAATCCGCCATTGTGTGTCATCTGTTGGCACTTTTTAGCATAAAGCGAGAAATGTAATTCAATTTCGATTCCTCTACCGGAGGCGCATTGCCTGGGTGGGCGTGGCGTGGCGACTGCAGCTGACAGTTCAATTCCATTTCGTACAAGTGTCTCTGAAAGTTATTTGCTGTCGCCTCACTTTTGTTTACAGCGATCCGTGTTCGGTCCGCTTGCCTTTTGCAAGGCAAATGAGTGCCAAAATGCCACGCCCATTGTACGCCCACAGCACCGAGAGAAAGGCCAACAGGCGACAACAACAACAACAAGAACAAATGCGGAGCTCTCAAACAATATCTGATAAGCTACATCATACATTTGCATACTTCCGGCAATTTGTTTTTGTGCGAGCCAAACGAATCGAGACAAATGCAATAAGCGTGCAATACGAACAGGAAAAAAAAATAACTAGAATAATCCAATAGGATAAAAAAGGATTAGGTTGCCAGTGAGAAGCCGAACGGGGTATACTCTTTAATGTTTGTTTTATTTTCAGGTGACCAAAGAATAATGAGTTGTGATCTGAAACAAACAAAAGATTTCTCTTCCACTTCTGTACCAGGAGTAGAAGCTGAATGCAGTGCTGCTGCTGCTCTCATTTATAAGATTCTCTCTCTCTCTCTTTGCTAAATGAAATGCGTTGTTGTTTGTGGGTGCGGGGGAGGGGGTGATTCACTTCTTTGCTCATAACTTGAGAACCGCTCATCCGATCTTTATTATATCTATCTCTAGAAGGTACAAACGCTCAATCTACTGTGGAAGATATGAAGATATATAATCTGTGTACCTTTGGTACAGAGTTCACTTCAAATACAGAAAAAAATGAAGCTTCACTTTCGCCAATATCGGCGGTCTTTGTTAAGTGACGTGGATTGGGCAAAATACACACACTTTTAGTCGAACACATAAAAAATGGAGTTATTTTTTATTGTTATGGACACGTGGGAGCGGAAAAAGTCAGTGCAGAACAGTCTATAACAAAGTGTTCGGCCTTAGACATATATAATATACTATCTTATATGAACAGAACAGAACCAAAAGTGATGTTTGTCTTTCTCAATCCGTTGTCCGCCTTATGAGACCTTTAATTACCTTTCTCGTTCGCATCTACAAATTACTTTATAACAATAAGCAAGCTCTTAAAGTATTTACCTAAAGCTGAAACTAAATTTCCTTTTTTAAGCTTACAAGACACTGTAAGTAAGACCTGGCCATCCGTCTGTCAGTCCGAATGGGCTTAGCTTTGACCATTCCCACTAAGTCATAATACCCTCTCTTTCTCTCTAGAGTATTAAAAACAAAGAACATGAGAAATAAAGATAAAAACCGAAAGAGTTCACTGGCGCATGCTGCTCAATTCAGGATTCGTAGTCGGAGTAGGAGTCTGGTGGCATTGTGCATACAAATTACGCTGCCGCATTGTTCCCGCTTGAAACTTTTGCATCCACATCGAGTACATGCACCGCACCCGCCTCACCCGCCACGGGCGCGTTGTTTATTTAGGTGCCTCGTTTCGAGTTGTTTGCCATTTGCTCTATGCGCCTTTTGCATTGGCTCTCTGCATGCATTTCAAAAATATTGTTAGCCATAAATTTGGCAACACACAGAGAAGCAGCTCGCTGCATTTGTATTCACAAATTCCTGACATTTGTTTTCGGGAAACAACTTTGTCCATATTGCGTATCCATGTAATGTCAACTTTTGTCCAAGTCAAAAGCTTTCACTTGAGCTACTGCTAAAGTTTACAGATACCGGATACATCAGGATATACATGTGGAGGAGAAAAAGTGAAGCCATCAATTTATCTTATTAACAGGGGAAGCAAAAGATATGCAACTGTTTGGATTAAGTTTTGATGTGAGGAAAGTGATTGAATGGGAATTGAATAAAAAATTAAGGGATAATTCCCGACTTTTTTAATACAAATAAACTTACAGCTTAATTGGTTTTGTAAAACCTTAAGAAATATTTTCCCAGAGAAGATTGCTAAAGGCTTTATGCGATTTTATGGTACAATTTCAGTTAGGTTAGGAAAAACATAGATTTTTATCGATTGAAATCGTTTTACAAGTCCCAATGTTTTAATGGTGTGGCCGTGTGCTGAACTACTGGGCGGAAGGTCGTGGGTTCGATCCCGCCTCTGAACATCTAATAAGAAAAGTTTTTTTCTTTCTTAAGAAAAATAGCTTTTACACATACAGTCACCTTCACCAGCTATTGGCGCCAGCTGTGCAGTATCTAGCCATGAAAAAGCAAATTCTTAAACTTTGCCGTTCGGATTCGGCGTTAAACTCTAGGTCCTTTATTTTGTGCGAAAAATTTAAAGCACACACGCCAAGAGATTGAGAGAAGCTTGGCTTGGCCCCGTTGAGGGAGCTGTATAGCCAATTTTACATTAACAATGTTTTAATGGATTAATGGTCCAATTTCCCAAAAGTTCAGGCTAATCACTGGACTAATTTGTTGCTTATCATATCTTGAGGCTAAGTAGTTTGGCTTTCTCAATGAAAATGCAGTGTTGCAGTGTTCACCGCATCACATAAGTTCGGATCGCCCTTACATTAAGGGGGTATTCTTCATGTCAAGGCTGTTTTTTGGACCTTTTTTAAAAAAAATCTTATTTGAAAACGCAAAGAGATTTTCCAAATTTGTTTTTTTTTTATTTTTTTACAAACAGATAAAAGTAAAAAAAAATGTTTACTGCTTCGATGCGAGGGCTGTTCCAAAAGTTATCGGCCGTCAATGTGGGTGTCCAAAAAAAAAGGTATTGTGCTGGCGGCCATGATTCAAGGTCTCCAGGATGTCAGAAATGAAAAGTGAAAATGGGGTTATAATCAGAATAGATGTAATTCTGGTCTGAACCTCCAAAAAAATTTTGTGATTTTTTTTGACAAAATGGCGGCCATTAAAATATGAAAAATCTATTTTTGGCCCTTTTTTTGTAGTTGAGTGTAAAAAAAAAATAGTAAAAATTTTTTTAAAATTATGATTGAGGTTCAGACCGGAATGGTGACAATTCTGCGTTGATTTCAGCTTTGATCATCAAAAACGGTTCAGTGTCACTGGAGATATCATGGCCGCCAGCTCGAAAAACGTGGTATCGAAATAAATGCGTCTAAAGTTTGAAGTAATATAAAAATTACTTGTATTTTTGAAGACTTTGCTCCACTAAAAAGGCTATATCTTCTGAAGTATTTCGAATTTCAAGAAATCCTTTTGGGGCGATATTCTCAAATATTCAAGCTATAAATAATGCAAAAAAAAAAAAAATTGAAAAAAAAATTTTCCACATGAGGAATACCCCCTTAAAACACAACTGACTTCGGCTCGTGCGAACTGTAGATGGTCATCTCTGATCTAGAGCAGTGTCCGGCAAACACACATGCTTATTTTGACTTTGCATGTGTGCGTTCAGACACGCGAGAGCGCCCTCAGTTAGCACATGTTTGTTATTGCAAAAAAAAGCAGTGTACGCTCGTATAGTGTTTGGGTATCGACGCCGCTGCTACAGAGGATGGACGTCGCTACTTGTATACACAGAAAATTTAACGGTGCGGGACACTGATCTAGAGCAAAAAGTGAGAGTGTATTGGTATGCGAAAATAATGCTCCTTGAATTTGCTTCGAACTCTGGCTAGCGATTGACAGCTTTCCGCTCTTTTTATCTCAGCTCAGGGAACCAGAGACCGTCGCTGATCCGGAGAGTGTAAACTAGAGCAAATATCTAACTAATTTCCGGCAGAAGCGGTTACGACTGAGTAAATTTTCTAACTAATACTTATTGCTTTTTTACCTTTCGTCTGGAAACGTAAATAGGGAAGCCTACTAAAGACTTTTAATTTGTATAACTAGTAATTAATTAATTATTAATTACACAAGAGTTTGTGCTATGAACCCCATGATTGATTTGATTTAGTTGCTATGTTGACCTGATCTGAGCTAAATGTGCGCATCAAATCAGAAACAAAGTCAACGGGATTTTTGATTCACCTCATGCAGGCCTCTTGTACTGGGCTTTAAAATAAAAGAGGGAAAGAATAATGGAGAAGCATTAACTAACTTTCTCTGCTGAAGTATTTATACCTTTACAAAGTGATCTATTTCACTTGAAAGTTGTCAAAAACGGGATACTGAAAACAAAACAGAATAGAGTATAGTGTACCTCTTAAAAAATAGTTGGACGTACACTCAGAAAAATGAGAGCGCAAGTTAAAGTCGGCTCTAACCGACTTCGATATACCCGTTACTCACGAAAAAACGTGTGTTCCTGCGTTCCTTAGGGTAAACATCTGAAAAGTTTGCAAAACTTTTTGAACTCGGCTATTTTCCACATTTTTGCTCATAACTTGAGAACCGCTTATCCGATATTATGATTTTTTCGGCAAGTTTATTCGTTTTGCTAATTACAAAGTATCTCTAGAAGGTATAAATCGTCTATCTTCAAAACTGTAGAAGATATAACGTTTTTTCCGAATTGCGGGGGTGGGAGGGGGCGTGGCCAAAATTTGGAATAAACTTGATCTGCCTGCAAGTATAAGAAGCATTTGTTTCATACATGTCAAACCTTTATCTCTTACCATCTCTGAGATCTAGGTGTTCATACAGACGGACGGACGGACAGACGGACATGGCTATATCGACTCGGCTGTTGATGCTGATCAAGAAAATATATACTTTATATGGTCGGAAATTATTCCTTCTGCCTGTTACATACATTTGCACGACTTTAGTATACCCTTTTTACTCTACGAGTAACGGGTATAAAAACCAAGAACTTTGTACTTGAATCAAGTACGAACGGTGTCAATAGTACAGTAAGTACGAAAATACTTGATTCAAGTACAAAAGCCTTATTTCAAATACGATTTTTTCAGTCCCAAAATTCTTGTCTGAAGACTGTTTCGGGATATTTTAAGTACATTTCGAACTATTATTATATCTTTTTGGTCATATTATTAATTGGTTATGGTCTTAAGTACATCCCGATTTACTCTCAAAATAAGTGCAAAAAGGTTCTTCATCGAAGTTTATTAATTTAAAAGTCAACCCCTATGCATGTTTGAAGCAAAGTAATACTTCAAAAACTAAGTACAAAATGTTCTATAAAGGTCTCTATATAATATCAAAATCCAAAGGAAATGAATTAACCAAAGACCAAGATGTTTATACTGTACGTCGGAAATCTACCCAGACTCCATTACCAAAGTGTTAGAACCAGGAGGGAATTTCAAGAACAGATTCAACATGAAATAATTTACAGTATTCGTAGCACACTTTTTGGAGCTTGCATAGTAAGTCTATTAGTCTATTCTGTACTTAATCCAAGAAATTTTGTACTTGAACTAGATACGATCTTTTCTGAAATTTTTAGGCTAATTGTAAGTACGAAATGCACTTGATTCAAGAACGTTTGTTCTCATTTGAATAATTTTAACTGTCGTTTTTCTATTCTAGTATGTTTCATACTTAATTTAAGTTCATGCAATAACAAAACATACTTGAAATTTCAAGTACAAAACGGCATAAATTCTATCCCGATCGGTCTAGAACTATCCCGGTAGTTTTTTTCTGAGTGTAGCTTTAAATTTTTCTCAGAGCCGCAAGACACATTGAGAAACTTAAAGACGATTAAAAAATGTATCTTATTTGAATTTAGCTCAAAAAAGCATTAGTTCGTTTATTTTAAATACAATTACTTCGAATCTTTTCCAAAAGTCTAAAAAACATACATTGCTTTACATGCTTTGTGAATTTTTGTTGTTTATCTCAACTTTGACTGAATGTTTTAGGAGTGCTATTATTAAGCAGCTGCACAGACAACCTTCGGGTAGTTTGTAACTAAAATAATTGCTTAGGCTGGAATGACACTTTCAATTTTTAGGAACAATTTTAGTCACAATTCTTCATCTATGGGCAAAAGTCTTTGGTGTAAGCGAGTTAGAGTATGCTTGAACTCTCCGCAGAATGCTTTAGAAGAGGCTGTAATGATACACAACAGCAACTTTGACCTATTAACAAAAAATTGCGACAATAATTGTCTCTAAAAATTGAAAGTGTCATTCCAGCCTTAGCTCGAACAAAAATTGCTCTAACACTAATTTTGGTTTGAAAAACCCCGGCAAACATGCAAGTTTTATACAGTTGGCTGTGACATATTTGTGTTGCATGCCACTACACCTTAACAGCAAGTCAGACCGTAGTCTGGATCGAGTTGACATTAATATCACTTTACCTCAATCTGTCCAATTTACCAATAAAACTCCTGAATCTCAGCTGAAATTGCTTTAAACTGACAGAGGGGGGGCAGAAACTGTGTCTCGCAGTGCGTGTGTCTGTATTTGTATGGGTTGGTGCAACAAAACTGCCTTTTAACTTTGCCATAAAAACAACGCAGCCGCCAGCAGTTAGTGTATGGGATGTAAAGGATGCAACTTTCCTGCTGCTAAACGAAAATATAAAACACTTAACTTGACTGCAGGGCGTCGACGTTGGCTCACTGAAACCCCCAAACAAAATGGGTGACATGGCCAGAGGTATTCCTCCAGCAAACCTGAAACTGCACTCCACTTAAGTCTGGTGCTGGCGTCGTCGCCAGCCAGCGGCAGTGTCTCTTTCTCTCTCTCTCTCTCTCTCTCTTGGTGGCAGACAGAGGACCAGGATTGTAAATTTGGGTCACTATTTGGCAACCTCAAAACAGTGGCCGAAAGTTGAGAATATATTTTAAAAAAGAGAAATCAAGTTTTGGGCAATCTGATACTACTTTTGTTATGAATCTAAACCTTGTAAATGCAAAGCGTGTTGAACTTTTGAACTGTAATAAAATACTAAACTATCAAAGTTTGAAACTAAAAATTTGCTTAAAATTGTGCAATCTCGGTGGGAAATTTTAATAAGCTTTATTAAGCTGAAAAGAAATATGGAAAATACTTAAAATAAAAAAATGAATATTATCATGACCCAAGTGATTCGGGGCTGCAAATTAATCTCGCTCCACTGTGCACACAACTTGAGTTCGTGCAGTGAATTGTAAGAGCGGCTTACAATGACCAACATTCCCACAAACTGAAGAAGCAGCTAGTAGCGAAAGTCTTTGGCGGGGCTTTAATAAATAACAGCTCAAGTTTAAATTGCCGTTAGCATAAATTATGAACAGTTGGAGTTGGTGCGTCTGCATCTGCATTCAGTCAAAGCGCAGACAAAAGTCGAAACCAACTTCTTCCTTATTTTTGGCAGGCAGCAAGAAAACAACAACATGGCCCATCCTCCTCCTCTTCCTCTTTTGTGAAATTTCAATTTGCCATGCTCGCACTTTATGGCGCAGAATGGGAACATAAAGCATTTCCTGCACTCAAAGCCTTGGGCCTTGCCTGGGTTGTACCCAATATTGTGAACGTGTTTACTTCTCGACGCCAAAAGCCTCACAAAAATGGAACGCCGCCTGGCTGGCATCCCGACGCTTCCTTGGTCTGTGTATAATGCGACGCCGTGGGTGGCCATTTTCCTTACTTTCTGGCCTTTTTGTCTCACTTGCCGCAAGTATTTGCCCATTGTGTTTCCCAGCTTATAAAATAAAGCGAGAAAACCCGCAGCTAACATATCTTTATTTGTTTGTTTGTGGTGTGAGCGAAATGTATGCTTAAGCCATCGCACCTTGGAATGCAACGGGCATGACACGGACACCAACTGGGATATACCTGGCCAGCAGCATGTAGACTGCTTTGGCATTTTTGTGTGCATTCTCAGGGCACTTGGGGCTCAAAACGCTTGAATTTGAAGTATTTACTTAGCATTTAGTGACAATGGGCTGGAAGAGTAACATAAAAGTGATATTTGAACTTTGTTTTCAATTACCATAAAATATTTTACCTTAAAATATAATAATATTTTATGGAATTTCCACCTTCTCCAATTTAAGATTAAATAAACAAACGTTGCCCCAAAAAGTAGGCAATAGAATTTGGAGACATATCTTAAGCTGCCTCGACGAATACTTTAGCTTAAATTTAGAGCTAACAACAATAACTGTGCAAGCACAGGTTACTTTAATATCACTGATGGTCTCCAATTTGGATCGGTCAGTTCCCCAATCCTCTTTAGCTTAGTTTTAAATGAACTCCTACCAGGAGTTCACAGGATAATAGCCTTTGCTGACGATATTGTGATATATCATTCTGACGACAGAGTCTATAAAATAAGCTACCACCCTTAGAAGAGCTATAATTGGAAAGAGAACTTTGCCCTTAATTGGATTTTAAATTAAACAGCACGAAAGCAAAAGTATTCTTTCCCGCCCTTTCTAAAAGGAGGGAAGGAAAACGTTTCAATCCTTTCATTCCACTTTCCGCTAAGGTCTATCCTTTAGGCATTTATCTAGTTAGGATCCTGTTTATGTAAACATTCAAATCAAAAAGAAAACTAATGCATATCATAGTGCAATACTCAATAGTCTGAAAACATTTATACTAGCAACACATCTCTTGCTGTTTCAAAAACGATGAGAAATTAAATTTTTGAAAATTCACCAAAGATGAAGGTATTTACCAAAATTGTTATTTTAAATTCCCTCTTCCAATAGAAAAGCAGCTAGTACCCAATAGTGCCAAAAGAAGTTAATTTAGAAATGGAATATGGAAAACATATTGAAATACCGACCAATTAAATGCCTTCTTAAGGTATGGTAACATGCATCGAAAAACCGCGATAATGGGTACCCAAGAACTGCAAAAATCATAAGTTTCTTGATTGGCTTAGACACAAAAACTCTTACTCACATTTAATCAATCATAAAAAATCATTATACTCAGCTCGACTGCAATCACATCGAGCGATTGAACCAAAGCTTTTTTATGTTCATAATGATATGTTCTGGGGCTCAATATTAAATTTTTTCATATCAATTTGAAACCGATATTACAAACTTGAAGCGTACCTGTTCAAATATCCAACAAAACTTTTTAACCATATCAAAGTGATATTTTTAAGATCAAATATTTATTTAAGAATATCATTATTACACAAATATAATAATTATTTTTATAACGGACTTATGGAAATTTTGGCTCCGTGCCTTGACTGAAGATCGAACTCTGGGTCCACTTGAAAGTCACCAAATGGTATGGCATATTACCGCTCTGAGCTATTGGGCATGCGAGTGAATACATGGATGAGAGCTTACTTACACATTTCATTGCGTTGCTTGAAGTTTCGATTTGCAATCGATATCTGTCTCTTTTCGCATTTTCTATGCATCTCTTTCCGATTATGAGAGTTTCGAACATTATACAAAAATCCTTTTTATCTTTTCTAATATCATTTGACATATTGATATTATTTACGGTTAAAATGCAACGCTATAGCTTAGAAATGATATAAAACAAATGATATTTGACTAAGGGCCGATTTCACATCTATAAATAGCAGTGTATGATCTATGACTATCTGAAACATAGCAGCTATCTGGGAGAACAGAAAATCAGCGATAAATGTTAAATTAACCCAAATTGACTTGCAAATTATTATATTTTTGTGAATGAATGTTTAATATGGTACAATATTTTCTCATCCTTCGTAAATTGGTTCAGAAAATTCGAAAGAATAGTTTTAAGGGCAATATTTTTCAGAGACACCATATCCGATTTCCTCAGCTATAAAGTGCTACCGAAATCATCATTATTTTAACCAGAAGTCACCCCATCCGAAGTATTCGTCAATTAAGACAAAATCAAAATTAAACAATTCATCAATGCACCTGAAGCCAGCAGTTTTCTTTTCCTGTGCTTGAATCCTTTTTTTTTTGAATGACTTGATTGTCAAGCTCTTTTGTGTGATCGAACAATATGCCTTCTTAAATTTTTGCCCTGATCGAGCTATAATAAAAGGAAAGTATGTATGTGCATTAGGACGGACCTCAAAATTGCAAAATGGAAAAAAGTACTAAAATACTTACATACATAATTACATAAGAAAACGCACTTAGTTCGAGTACAAAATTTCTTGGATTAAATACAGAATTGACTTACAATGCAAGCTCCAAAAAGTGTGCTACGAAATATGGGAATTGTTTTAAGTTGAATTTGTTCTTGAAATTCTCTCCTGGTTTTAACACTTTGTGATAGAGTAAGGGTAAATTTTCGAGCAGTATAGTGTATAAGCAACTTGTTCTTTGGTTAATTAGTTTTCCTTGGATTTTGACCTAGTTTCAAAGACAAATTGTAGCCGATTTGAAGGCAGCTTCGGAAATTTAACACAAACACCTTAGAACCAAAACTGCATCTGTACAAAGTGTTTTCTTTTTCCGTCTTTCGGTTCTAAAAATATCGGTAATGGGTTCTATTCGGTATGCGCTTCCGGTTCCGGTAAATACTCTTTCAAAGAGAACTATAATTTTGCCCCGAAGTTTCAAAAGCATAGAAATATTCATTTCCGTCTCCATTAACTTAATATATTCTTTATCAAGGAGTTGATATCGTTACGTTGATCTAAATTTTTTGTGCTCAACAAATAATTTGGATGTATGGAAAAATGTCGAATATTAAATTTTTTAGTGGGTTCTTTTGTATAAGGTGTGGTTTCTCTTTGTTTTGTTCCACTTTATACAATTTTATAGAAAATCTTCTCTCATTTAAACTTTGCCACCACAAACCACTAAACCGTGAATAATTAAATTTCCAGCTGTCGTGTTTGTCAGAATTTCTAGAATAATTATATGTGTCGCCTCGCTGTCGCATAATTTTGACACAGAAAAACAATTACGTTTATTATTCAGGCGAAACGTGTTTAGGATGCGCAACATTTTGCACATGCAGTCGCCAGTTATTTTTCGCTAGCACCTTTTCCCGCCGGGGGAACATCATTAGATGGTATAAAAAATATAAACTGCGCGCAAATGAAATTTCACCTGCTATCAACAAATTGCGCTACTTTGCAGGTTAACTGCAGGGGAACAGACAAGGCGAGACGGGACCCGCGCAACAACAACACCAACAACGGCAACTTCACTTGCTGTGCATGACTTGCAACAAAGCGGGACTCTGGCCTTCTAGTCTGCCCCCTCTTTATCCCGACTGCTGCTGGAGAAGCCGTTAAAAGCACTGAGGTTACGACGTGTTGGAATTTTTATGCGTTTTAAAGTATTCCTGGCGTGGGAGGGGGAGCAGGGCCGTAAAACTGTATTAAGCGTAGAGAAAACTAAGTTATGCGACACTGCATGGAGTTATGGCGAAAGCTCAGGCAACAGCAACTACTTTAGGTGACTACACACTAAAAACACTGTCAACACTATGGCACGTAGTGTCAGTAAGTGTGCGTGTGTGTGTGTGTGTGTGCGAAGGCTCGTAATGATGTGGGTGATGCTGTGGCTTAGGCCACGTACAGATATGTGTGCGAAAAGGCCAGCCGGCAGTTTATGTCGGCAAGCTTAGCTCAAAAATACGCCAACTTGTTTGCTCAAAAGGCATAAAACATAAAAAAGAGCCAGGTTTTTATGCTGCCATTACCACGTCATAAAATCCTTTTTGTATTCCACTAATGATGGATGAATATGAGCCACAGGTAGTAAGCACTGATGTCTACATTTGGATGCCAACCCTTCTTTCACTTTAATTACCAAACAAGCGATTTTATGGCGGAAATAAAATGGATAAATTTAAACTGTTGACAAATGATATCCATGGGACACATTAAAGAGGCACGACATAAATTTGGGAAAATAAATTTGTTAAAAAGAAACAAATCTAAATGTTTCTTTCAATTATTAAAATATCTTGAAATAAGATTCAACTGATAAAGCTTTGGTTAGGTTGGGTCATAGCCTATCTATTTTGGCTAGGGTATTTCGGACTCGGGCCACTCGACTGCATCAGGAAAAATTGTGAAGTTGGCCAGCCGGAAATACCTAACTACCTTAAAACCTTCTTTATTTAGGAAACGTTTCTCAGGAAAGAATATGGTGTTAAAATACTGATCCATTGGAACTACCAAGTTTATTATTCATGTATGAAAATTTAGATTTAGAACCGGACCTCTTCTGTTTCAAAAAGGTTCGTCTCGAAGAATTTCTTTTGTCAAATGGAATTAAATAATAAGTTTAGAAATTATTTTATATAAATATCTCAACGATATCAGAATTCATGAACCAAACTCCGAATCAAAACATTAGGTAAAGAACCAATTTGCCCCGAACCGAACCTTCTTCAGAATTTCTAAGACTTACATCCTTGATCGGAGCTGCTTTCCCCATTTAGTTACACTTAAATGAAATGGATAGCACAAGTAGTTTTTTCAAAGGTAATAATGAGGATCAAGGAATATAGGATGCAACATTATGTGCCATCGTGCATCTTAAAACAATGCGCCGACTTGCTTGCCTACCCCATCCACATCTTGTTTTCTAAATCACATGAGCAGTTTAAGTATCCAGCTCCATGGAAAGAATCTTTCATCATTCCCTTACATAAAAAGGGTTCACGTTCGCACAATTCTAACTACAGGGGCATTGTGAAATTGTCTGCAATACCTAAACTCTTTGATCAAATTTTAACATCTCAATTACAACATTCCTGTTCTCCTTTTATATCAGCATGGATTTTTATAATGAATCAGCATGGATTTATTAAAAACATATCCATTACTACAAATCTACTGGAATTTACTTCTTCAGTGTTTCAAGGTTTCAATAACAGATGATATTTTTACCGAGTTTAGTAAGGCTTTCGACAGTGTTCCTCATTGTCTTCTGATTCAGAAATGGCGTCTATTGGGCTTCTTAATTGGATAAAATCTTATCTTCAGACTAGAACTCAGAAAGTTGTCTTTAATAGTTGCACTACTTACCCGGTTTTTGTGACCTCTGGAGTTCCCCAGGGTAGCCATCTTGGACCTCTTCTCTTCGTGTTATTTATAAACGACCTGCCTAATGTAATTAAGCATTCTCGTGCACTTAAAAATATTTCTGACCCATAACTCGCCCAACGATTTTGCTTTGCTTCAGGTTGATTTGAATTCAATATATATGTGGTGCTCTCACAATTTGTTGCATTTGAACAGGGACAAATGTAAGTCTATGACGTTTTATCGTAGAACCCCTTTTCTGATTAACTACACTGTGATAGTCAAAAAAAAAGACAAGACCAAACTCGACGGTTTCCCCCTATTTCGGGTCCTACGAATCGAACTGCATCATTACTTTTTGAGTTACAATCATGGTTTCATACAAAATTTTTTGTTGAAGTTTTTCATCGTATGGCAGCTACAAGAAGTAGTTATCCGATCCGGTCGGTTCCGACATATTAGCAGCGTGCAGAGAAAAGAAGACTCTGTGCAAAATTTCAGCTCGATTGCTTCAAAACTGAGGGACTAGTTCGCGTAGAAACAGACGGACGGACGGACGGACAGACGGACGGACAAAGCTTAATCGACTCAGCTCGTCACGCTGATCAATAATATATATACTTTATGTGGTCGGAGATGATTCCTTCTATGCGTTTCAAACTTCTGGGCAAAATTATAATACACTTTTCAAGTGTATAAAAATGTTAAAGTGTTTAAAGTGTTAAATGTTATATAAAATGTTAAGGTTAAGTTTCACTTTTTTCGACATATTGGCTATAAGGACACCCTCAGTTTTGAAGCAATCGAGCTGAAATTTTGCACAGAGTCTTCTTTTCCCTGAACGCTGCTAATATGTCGGAACCGACCGGATCGGATAACTACTTCTTGTAGCTGCCATACGATGAAAAACTTCAACAAAAAATTTTGTATGAAACCATGATTGTAACTCAAAAAAGTAATGATGCAGTTCGATTCGTAGGACCCGAAATAGGGGGAAACCGTCGAGTTTGGTCTTGTCTTTTTTTTTTTTTGAAAAAAACTATCACAGTGCTATTTATTAAATTCTTATCAACTTGAACGTGTTGAATCTTTCCATGATCTGGGTATTACCTCGACCATAAACTATCTTTTGGCACTCACATTGAACTTTCTGTGAATAAAGCCATGGGCTTGCTAGGTTTTATTAAACGTTGGTCTAAGAAGTTCAATGATCCCTACACTACCAAGCTCATGTTTATATCTCATGTGAGGCCCATTTTATAGTTTGGTTACCCTGTGTAAACGCATTGAATCTGTCCAACATCAGTTCCTTTTGTTTGCTCCTCGTAACCTGGGTTGGGACCCACAGTTGAGACTTCCCACTTATATTTCCAGACTTAAACTTTTAGACTTACCTTCACTTGAGCATAGACGTACTATGTTAGGTATAATGTTTCTAAATAAACTTATAAATGGTAATATAGACGCTAAGTACTTACTCGGGCGCGTGAATTTCAATGTCCCTTCAAGACAAACACGAAACAATATTCCCTTGAGGCTTCAATTTGCTTCCTCTTTATATCAGTGTCCGGCACCGTTCAGTTTGCTGTGTATACAAAAAGCGACGTCCATCCTCTGTAGCAGCGGCGACGATACACAGACACTATACGAGCGTACACTGCTCACTTTTGCAATAACAATCATGTGCTAACTGAGAGCGCTCTCGCATGTCTGAACGCACACATGCAAAGGCAAAATAAGCATGTGTGTTTTGCCGGACACTGCTTTATATGCTTCTAACAGTCCATTTCGCATTCTGTGTAGGGATTACAATAGTATATCTCCTCTTCTCAGTGATTACCTTTTTGACGAAGGCTGTAGGTCTTTTATTCTCCACACTCTTGCACTTGCATAGCTTTAAGAATTTTTTTTTTTAAATTCCTTCCGATCATTAACGCTGCGAGTAGGGGCGTAGCTGGTCATACCGACAAAATAATTTACCCCCACCGGATCGGAAGGAGTTTCTTCTATTTGCACTTAATGTATTTTTTTCCTGCCCCCTTATTTGGTATCTCTTTCTTTTCTATTATATTGTAGCTATGTCTTTAAGGCGAAGCTGCAATTAAAATAAATAAAAAAAAGTTGCTGGTTTCAAATTTTCTATATCACAATACCAAAGGTTTAATAAGCCAGAATCATTTTTTGGTACCAAAACTAAGTACCTGATTTAAAGTCTAGTTGATGCTCACGTTTAGGTTCTTTTCGGTATTGTTGGTTCCATGAATGTCGGTTCTCGGATACCGGTATACAAAGACTAAAAATATCGGTTCGGGTTCTGGTTCTGAGTTATAATCAGTTGTTTTTCGGTATACGGTTCCTGGAAACATGTCAGCGCCAGGAGCTAACGGTAAATTTACTATTGAAAGATATTTTAAAACGTCCAACTCATGAATTAAATGCTTACTTGTGGAATTTGTGTGAGGTGTAAGATGAATAGGAAAAAAATAAATCGGGAAATTAGTTGGCTATGATGTTGCACTGTTATTTAAAAAAAGGGATTAAGAATGGATATCTTACTGTGATCAGTTTTTTCTTTTTTTTTTTTTTTTTTTTTTTTTTTTTTTTTTTTTCTCCCCCCCCCAAAAGGGGGGTTTTCTCCCTTTTAAACTTTCCCCCCTCAGCCAAGCTCGTGGCCAGTCGTGTGGTGTGAATAGAGAAATGTGTTCGGTCCCTGCAAAGCAAGCATGACAAACGCTGCCATTCACGTTATTTTTCTAAGATATCGTCATTGTTCTAAGACTTTAATCTAGTCTTTAGATTGATATTTACTCATTACCGATTACTCGTAATCGATTTGTATTTTTAGAAAAAAGGATAAATAATTTATTTTACAACTTTAAAAATAATCTCAAATCTCTTTCAACAGCGAATTCATCTCTTGTCGCTGATAGCGTACAGCGTCCGACAAAGCTGCCTTCCAACCTCTCTAATACATGTTTTTGAATACATTTGACCTCAGTTGCCCAGCTATACAAAATTAAATTAACTATTTAAATATCCATTTTGTTTTCTTATTAGCACATTTTCAATTACAGCTAATGATAGAACAAACAAAAGAGTTTTATATTTCACTGTCCTGCAAATGTCAAACCGATAAATGCAACTGAAACGACCACAAAAATAATTTGTGCCTCCCAGCTCCGTTTGCATTTGTGGTGGCCTGGCTGACAGTTTTAGATTGCAAACACACACACGCACTCACACACACAAAATTCCCACTGCATAATTGATAGAAATGTTATTTAAAAATAAAAATAAATTGTGAGTGGAAAATTAAATGTGTGCGAAAAGTGTGTTTTTGATAGACAGTCTGACGAGCGACCACAGACTATTAGGGTTTATTAAACGCATTCTAATGCCTGTCAGTTTTTCCCGTTGATGGAGAGAGCCTGCGGTTTTTTCATTTTGGCTTAAATATTTATTTATTTATGCATTAAAATAAGTGCCGCTGGCTCCCTTCCGCTCGACAAAAAAGAACATGCGCTGGCTTTGTTTATTTTTAGTCCATAATTAAAAGCCGCAATGGGAAAAATATGTTTATATCAAATATTTATTGACAAGTGGAAAAAGAACAGAACGTGTAAGAGCAACTTGCTGGTTTTGTGATGCAAAAATGTCCAATATATCCACGGCAGGTGAACATAACTGAGCATAAATTTGTGGGAATTAATATGGCGTGCGGCAATAAATTTGCATTTAAAGTTTATGCAGAAATTTTGGAAACAAAAACTAACAAAGAATTATGTTATGTTTTGATTAACCCATTGTCTCTTTCGAATTACCTTCTGGTCACTTTTAATGTAAAACTGGGTCTGTCATCTACCATCTACCAACAAGATCTGGTGTTCATCAAGCATTCATTTTTGAGCATAAGAAACTGACGAGATCCGTGGAAACTTTCAAAGCCTAAACAAGATTTGTTTTGGTTTTTGCTTTTAACTGAACAAATATAAAAGTTATATTTGAAAATAATTAATTAAGTACTTAGAGTTAAAGGAAGACTATGAAGACTATGTAGGAAATCCAAGAAATCCCTAGATAAATTAAAAAAGATTTATGATCAATTCCTCGGACAGTGGTTATTTAGCGAAAATTGCTACGCCTTAAATAGTCGGGGGTTTTACTGAAATCTCTAGTGATTTTGACCACGGTTGGTTTGCAAATCGCCCGAGAAATCCGTCGGTGTCCCACAACTTCAAGAGATTTAATTTTCCTATTTGAAAGTTCCATCTCTAGAAACAGGGACTGCTCTCTCGCAAAAAAAATTCCCAATTTTTAGTTATGGGTTAATTTGATGTTCAACTGAAATTTTTTGATTCTGATAATTGTTTTATGATCCATTATTAAATTATAGTTCAAACTGAGGTCATATTCTCCATAAACACAATTAAAAATTTAAAAATTTGTTGGCGCCAAACATGAGGTATAACTTGCCAGCCCTTAATCCGTTGGCTGTGACGGAGACGGCGACAGCATTGACAGAGAGAGCCACTGATGTGTTGGGCTGAGTTAAACATTGAAAGACTTTGGTTGGAATTGCGAAAATTACTAAGACGCAAATTTTAATGTTTAAACTAATTATGAAATTTATTCATTTTATGCAATTTATCCAGAAAAATAATTTTGTTTACAGTTCCACAATTAGTTTTGCTTGGCAAAATTGTTTGGGTGGTGAATTTTGGTAAATCTCGTAACAAATCACGAGACAACCGAAAGAGATTTCTGTGACACCGGGAACTGGAATTTGGTTGGAAGAGATTTCTGTGACACCATCGAATATATAGTAGAATAGTTTTTTGGTAGTAGAGGGCGTTCGAATTTTATTTCAAGAAATTTGCGTGATATTCCTTTTTGTGGAATATAAAATGCAGTGTGACCAGATAAAATTTTAAAAATACCGAAAACGGAAAATAAATAAATTGGCCAGCTGATTTGTGTTTTTACTTAAGCGTAGTATACACTTCCACCAAAGACTTGCCAAAACAAAAAAACTCCATATAAAAAAAACTCACAAAAATGTTTGTGCCAAAGCAGTCTCTTTGGTGGCAGTCCACACTCCCAACAAATAGGCCTCGATTAAATACCGATAAAATACTAGATCCGTATTGATTGTGAAATTGATAATTTAAATTTAAACCAAAAGCTACGCTCTTGGCAATGTGACCATTTTACAGGCATACATCTTACAATCAGGTCACACTGTCCCAAAACAAAAGAATAGTCACTTTTGGTATTTTTGTTTTGGCAAGTCTTTGGTGGAAAGTGTGCGATATCACTGCACATTAATACGTCGATAGCAACTGCGAAATAAGGCGCTCATCTCTAGATTTTTTGTTTTCAAGTTTAACTTGGCGGGAAAATTTAAACTGATTAACAGCGAATAGTTATGGTGGGGTTTAATGATGCAATAGTTGCAAGCGGTAGTAAAGGCACTTAGAGTTCGACAGTGTTATATTAATTCATACTTGCAGTGAAGATTCAAGTGAAAGCAGATGTAAAACATAAATAAATCGTTTATAGGTTCATCGTGAGCTTAATTTATAATTTTCTAATAATTTGCTTCAATAGGCAATTGTTGCTCTTTGGAAACGACTAGGGAAAAGGGCTGAATCGTGTGTTTTGACATTTTGATAGCATCTCGATGTTATTTACTTATAATGCAACGGCACAGATTAGAAGATGTTGTCTACGACTTGCGGCGATAAAGAAGTCCAAAGTCTGATCATTGGAAAGTTCTGTAGCTCTCCCGTTCGACATACACAATTGAGCCACCTTGTGATGGGTCAAGTTCCTCGTAATCAGCCCTCTCGTAAGAGGAGCTAAGGTTCTTGGAAAGTGAATGTTTGCTTAAATGTATGACTTGCGCACACATTCCTTGCACCGAGAAGTTGGACAAGAGTGGAGCTAACTGCCACTTCACATCGCTTGCCTCCTTGTGTTGCGATGGATACTCAACCACCGCTTTCACTCTTGGCATGCTTAAGGCACCGCCAGCGTACGATGTCTTTAAATGAAGCCCAACCCGCGATTGAAATGATCTCCTAGCAAAAACAATGAATTGTGAATAGCATAATTAAACTCAATAAATGTGTAACTTCCCAGATAATTATTGACAAGCCGCTATCATAATGATGTTTATAGATGAGCTAGGGCCACCTTCTCCTCCAATAAAAAGTGGTTCAGCCTTTTTGATTTTTTTCGTATAGTTGTCCTTTTCATTTTTAAACACCGCGCCACAACACTTGTGTGGATTTGTCTGGCTTTAATTGACGTGAAGTGTTCCAGACTCCATCGTTCCAAATCGTCGCTAAATATCCGTCGCTATTTTGAGGCACATAATAAGAATTCACTTGACCGATAGCCTAAATTCGATAAGAAATGTATATCGATTGTCAGAAAATGGCAACGCCAGCACACTGCAGTTAGGCAACACTGTAACTCGATCAATGCCACTCAGATGAGTGCTCAGGAACAAATAGAACCGGTTCTTTTTCGCCTGTAGTTCTTAAAATTTGGTACAAACAATCAATTCGCCCATAAAACTCTAACTTTTGTTTTCGTGGCTGTCTGATACTGAGTTCCACCCTGGCTTGCTTGTATAAACTTAATTAAGTTGAAACTTTACAGAAAACTTAAGCTTCCAATGCAATACAAAATGCAATGTTTAACTGCGCCCTTCTCTCATTTCAATTACCCCAAAAATGAAAACAAAATATGTTTTCCTTTTCTTACCGTAAGGTTAACAAGTAAATATTGAAAGAAGCTCTCAAAGCATTTCCAAGAAGCTTAAGACTACTGCTCCTGGCAGCATGTTAATGAAGAAAATAAGTTGTTGTGCGTGTTCTGTTCTGTGTGTCTCTCTCTTCCCTTCGCCCCACCTCTCCCCTTGGCCTTGCAGGTAAAAGTTGGTCATTTAAAAAAGTTATGTGAATTAGTAAAAGCACAAACTTGCCTGTGTACGAAAAAATTAATTAAAATATCAATTTCAGCAGCAACATGACAAGAACAACTACACGAAAATCTTTCAGATGATATGCTCAGTCTCGAATAACCGGAAGTTATTTACGGTTGGCGGCAGCGCATACTTTAATTAAACATTTTACAAGGCAAAAGTTTAAATACAAATTCAAGTTAAATGTTGCAGTGACTTGATAATTTTACTTGAGCAAAATGTTTAACAGAGCTGCAGGGTGCTAGTGGGCAATGCCAACTTAATTAGGGTTCATTAATGCTGAAAAAACACACACACGCAGAGTCGGTAACAGGAAATGAGTTTTCAAAGGCCGGAAGGCACCAATTATGTGAGTTGCTTTGTGTCCTCTTCCCAAGGTGGATGCTTAATTGCTTTGGCAATCGATATTTCAACATTTTTTACAATATTTTTAAGGTGGAAAAAAGTAGCCTTAAATTTGCATACAACCAAAAAAAATACAAAAAGTGTGCCATGTTTACGTCTTGTAACGTGGCAAATCCAATTTCGTCCTAGGGCCACGCCCCTTCAAGTGGGTGAGGCCAAGTGACAGAAGGGCGTGTCACTGTAGCTCACTCAATTTCAATCCCAGGCAAAACAAATTTTCTAGTTTGTGCAAATTTGCTTTTGGCGCAAGTTGTTGCATACCTTGAGGCGCATCCAAAGGACACCAGGACATGGGTGGAAAGTGCAAAAAGGGTATGTGGTATGTAAATAACCAATATTGTTGAACTGCAGCACATTCTGCACAGCTAAGTGAAGTGTGTTTTTCGATACAGAATTCCAATTTAAAGAAAAGCAAAATTGTGACTAAATTGGAACTTTGTGGCAAATGAGTTTGTTAAGTCAGTGAGATGCTGAATAAATGAAATTTCTTTCTTGGCAATAAGAAATTTTTTAGATTATTCAGTGCTTTGCAGTGTGCGCTTTGATGTATGGTCTTGTCTCTTATCGTTATACAGGTTTACTTACAGTGAAACACTTAAGTCGGCAAATCCGACTCGAAGGACCATGAACAGTTTGTTTTTGTTTGGGGTAATTGGGACTAGTGGCTGCGGACAACAACACTTTAAGAGCAAAAATCACATAATTTGTTTTACTCTTACACTTGAAAGAGATCTCATTCTCATTTTAGTTCATCTTAACATCGCACCTTTAATTATTTTTTGAAAGGCGCGGAACAAATATAATAATTGATCCATAATAGATCTTCCAAAACTCTAACTGCTATTGGAAGGTAAATCTTTCTCGAAGTCAAAAATCAATTAACAATTTTAGTTAAGAACAGAATAGAATATTAGAATAAAAACTCTGGCTAGAAACTTAATCAGTTCTGAAAGGCTTAGCTGTCTTGGTTGAAATAGATTTGTTTGATTCCGATATTTCCCTCACATGATAAAACACATTTCTTTTTCTAGGTTTTTGGAGGGTTGTTTTTCGGATTTGTACTGACATTGCGGTAACAATTTGGTGGGTTTTCTCTAACGGGCTATAACGAATTTATGGTGTTGTTTGTGTATTTCCTTGGGTTCACTTGCACTTTGGTCCGCAGGGACTGCAACAGGGGCCACAGCATGGACTGCAGCAGGGCGCACAACAGGGTGCACAACAGGGTGCGCAGCATGGGGCACAGCAGGGTCCGCAACACTTTGGCGGACAGCGGGGCGATGGGCAGCAAGACGGTGGACAGCAGGGCGAGCAACATTTTCCACACGGTGGACAGCATGGGCTGCAACAGGGGCTGCAGCAGGGACTGCAACAAGGGCTGCAGCATGGACTGCAACACGGACTGCAGCAGGGACTGCAACACGGACTGCAGCATGGGGCACAGCAGGGAGCACAGCAGGGGGAACAACATGGTCCACAACAAGGGACCACAACAGGATCCACAACAGTCACCACAGCAGGGACTGCAGCATGGGCCACAACAGGGTGAACAGCAAGGGTTACACATCTTCGATTCGTGAGCTAAAAGTGCGGGATTGTAGGAGGGAAAATGGAACTCCCAAATCTGTTTACCACTCACCTCGAAGCCGTTAGAGAAAGTTTATTTGTGAAATTTCAAGTTTTGGTATATGTAAATGTGTGCGAGGCTACATGGAAAATGATTTTTGATATATTCCTAAAAGGCAATTATGTAGTTATTTTAAATGTAGTTTTCAATTTTGGAAAATCTACCACAAAAGTTGAAAATGGGCGGAAATCTGTTTTTCAACCAATCTGCTTCAGTTAACAAAAAATTACTAACTAGATGAGTCCGCCGCGTATTTGACCGCGTCCAAGATTTTAAGAAATTGTAGAAATTGTGTGTCATTTATCTTGTAGATAGTTCCGAGTTCACAGCTGGTAAAATTATGTGATCTCGTCCTAAAGGACTCATCCTAAAGGACTAAACTCAAAATCTAAGCGCTAGAAAATTCCAGAATTATACATTAAACCCTTTCGTCAAGTGGAGTTTCGAGTCTAGCGATATTTCCATTCCTCGCCGATATCTAGTAAATATATATAGATATTGTGGATTTGACAGCAGCATCAGCACTGCTTGCCCACAATTGGGAACGAGACAATATTTTTGGATAAATCTTCGGCAACGGATCTTTGGTTGAACCAATAATTTCGAACTAAATGTTGACCTCATGGCAGGCACCTCATGGCAGGCACTCTCAAATTATTATTTAATTCAATTGCTCCCCCTTTTGTCCCACCTTTGCCTCCACAGCTAAAGACTTGTTTTCCTCGCCCCCTCCTTCTTCCAACGCTCTCCATTCTGCCTCGTCCCCCTCCTCTTCCCCCACAAAAGATATCAACATATTAACAAAAGCGATTTAAAAGCTTTCTCTTCTAACTCTTCTTCTCTTCTCACAGCATTTGCGGACGGGAGTGTGAATCGTTCCCTCCCTCACTGTATCTCGGGCTCTTGGCAAAACAGCTTAGCACCATGTTGTCTGAACGCTATAGCTCATTTATTTGCTCCATAGAAACTTTTTTTTGGCGTTTTCCCACTTCGCGGAAAGTTTTTTCAAATTTTCTTTCTCAGTGCGCGCCTGCACAACCAAACGAAGGTCTTTGCTAAACCTTAGATCGCTAGGATAAGCAGATTTGGCTGTGGGCTTGTAAAAATTTATAACTATAGAAAACGGAAATACTAATCGGATCTATATTCATCGTTCCAAAAATTGTTTACTTTTCTTCTGTTAGGCCGATGAGTAAGATTGAAAGCAATTAAGTTGTACCCAAGTACATTGATTTTCCCTATTCCCCAACTTTCATTCGTTTGAAATCCATTTCAATTCTCTGCCGCCAACTCGTCTGTGGCAATGCAAACTAAGCAAATTTCAGTGCAATCTGTTTGATTTGTATAAAAAATTGTGACAAACAAAAGCAAAATAAAAATATTTAGCAGCTGCCTTCAGGGTAGAACCAAATCATGCCGTGCTTTGACAAATCATGAGCAGAACCCATCTACCGCCTCCCCATCACAATACCCAAAGTGTGGCTCTCGAATTGTCGTCACTGACAATTGAACGACTTTGATCTTTTCAGCGCTGCTCTACAAATTTTTGCGTGTCGATTGCCGGCGGCGGACGCTGTGGAAGGGGGGGAGTGGGTGTCGAGCCAGGCCACTCGTGCGTGCGTTTGTCAGTGAAGGACAACGCCAGCGTCACTGGCACTGGCATTGAACGCACGAAACCTTTTGTCAATTACGTTGACGCCGTCGATTCCACTTTCACGTTTTTTTCTTCTTCTTTTTTTGTCCTGCTCCTCTCGTGTCAGTGGCAGAGAGGCAAACGAGGCAACACACAAAAAATAGGCATAGATGAAATGATTGCTGATTTCAGGCCATGCATATGAACCGGCGCTGTCTGCCTGTCCCCTTTACAGCCGGATCCTTGTGCGTCCTGTCGTCATCAGAAAGATTGTACCAATTAAATTGACGTACAAGTTGTCAAACTCGAAATCATTTTACGCTACAATCGTCGTTTTAATTGGAGTACACACAAACCCAGCTCAATGGGGCCTGATGGTACCTTTGAATACGAGGGCAGTTTGATGAGACGGCCCTGCGTTAATAGAAAAGTGTCAAAGTAAGTAAGCTAACAGGCATTATAGACAGCGATAATAGTACTTATATATTACAATCTATTACAGTATTTTAGAGGCACAGAAAAACGTAACCCTCCTTAGGTAACCTGTCCTAACCTACCCTAAAATAACCCTTCTTTATCTTATTTATCTATCTTGACGGAGCTTTGAGTGCTTTTCAACGTCATCATGCAAAGTCGAACTTACTTTGCTGGTATACCAAAGATAGACTGGGCTTCAAAAAACCTTCACCTTATCGGTGTGTCGAAGGCGGCTTTGTTGACTCTAACTCTTCAAAGTTTCATTGTAATTTTACATATTTTATTTGATTAAGTTTCTATTCACAAACTTTACCAACGGTCAATGCAAAAATATAAGGAAAAGCCATATTTACCTTAAATTTTTTTTAAATTGCATTTTCAACTCAATTTACATTGGGGTAAAAGTATCGTAACATTTCCCAAAAACCGTACCCAAGAATCGATCCATCCCTCATATCTATCAATTGTGATTACAAAATCATAATAATAAACCAACGAGCAATTATGTCACAGTCAAAGTTCGCTTCCTCTTTCGACATTCGCTCTCATACCAAAAATTGGTGGCGACCATCTCAACGCGCAAAAATCAATTGCGGGTCGGGGCCGAGAATTCGTTTTAGCCGAAATTGCCAGTTAATTGGCAATTCAGCAAATACCATGCGTTTTAGCGGACCTTCCGTCTGTCCACTGATGAGTGTGTGTATTCCGTACTCGTTTCGCCAACTCATCGACAGCCGCAAACAACAATCAATTTTAATGAACGGCATTCATTAAAAAACTTTTGCAGTGCGAAAATCCTGGCGGAGTGCTTGGTGGCAATTGGCGTCGACGCGTGCACAGAAGCCACTTAAACGGCGTTGATTAATTTGAAACCGAAAACTGACATTTGCCCAACAAACAACATGGTGCGGGCGGAGTGTGGTGCGAGGGTGTTTCCGAAGGAAGCCACACGTTGGCCCATCACTTGCAGATGCCCGCCCTTAATGTGGTTCTCATCATATCTCGTGACTGACTCGGCGGTTTTTGTGTGCAAGGGGGAAAGCATTATGCTATACGCCGCTCATTTGCCACAACGTCAATTAATGTTGTTAACTTGTTGTTGCCTTTTAGGGCGGTGCTGCGGTGTGCGTGCCGGAGCAGTGGTGACCCCGACGCAAAAGCAAAGGAAAACAAAGGACTTTTAATTTAATAAACTTTGAGATAAAGCTAAAATGAAGGCGAAATAATATTGAGTGAACATATAGAAAGTCATTGCGAAAGAATAATCGTTAATGGCAACAATAGAAATTAGTGTTCACTTGTGGTTTGTTTTCAAAGTGAATTAGAGCAAGTTATTCACTTGCTCAGCTGTTCGTTGAAGAGTTGATCACTTGTTCTGGCTGACAGGTAGCAGAATTATGTTATGGCAGTCAATTGGCAGCCTGTTCACACTGAATAAAATAAATGGGAACCATGGCAGATTTAGCTTTGTAAATATGGCTTCAGCCAACTGGAACTACCACTGGTCAGTGCTCACATGTATCAACTTTTTTTGTCTTTGTCCGCGTCCAAGATCTTAAGAAATAGTGCTGTCTTATCTTGTAGACAGTTTCGAGGGTCAAACCAAATTTTCTAGGCGCTCGAAAGTTCCGGAATTATTTATTAGTTCCTGCCAGTCAAGTGGATGCTGAAATATACTTCTCCCGCACAACCACAATCTGGAGATAGTTAGTAATTAGCAAAATGTATCGATTTCCGTCAGAAATGATAAAGATCGGATGTGCGGTTCTCAAGTTATGAGCAAATGAGTAAACAACCCTACCCCCACCCTTAAAGAGAGAGAACTAAAGATGAGCGCAGCACCAGCACTGCATTCAGCTTCTACTCCTGGTATAGAGAATGTTATAGTCGGGCTTGACCGACTTTTTCACTTGTTTTAATTTAATTGTAATGCAGTCTGTTTGGAATTCAACACACAATTTAGAAATCGTATGCTCTGCCGTAAGGCACTTGTTATACGACTCAATATTATTCTGAAAAAGAAGTATATCGGGGGTGTCACAGAAATCTCTAGAGATTTTGGCCTCGGTTGGTTTGCAAGTCGCTCGAAAAATCCGTCGGTGTCCCAGAACTTCAAGAGATTTCATTTTCTTATTTGAAAATCGAGTTGGAACGTTTGTGTCCATGCTTATGGTATTTTTCTCTCAAATCTATAAACAGGGTTGTCCTTTCTTGCAAAAAAAATTTCCCATCTTCTAGTTTTGAGTTAATTTGATGTTTAAATGGAATTTGTTGATTGTGTTCCATGTTTTACGACGCAGTTTTAAATTATAATTCAAATTCAAGTCATATTCTTCAAAAATAAAATGAAAAATTTTAAAAAATTTTAGCGCCAATCACTAAATGTAACTTGGCAACCCTTAGCGCTTGTACTAGATACTCAGAGAGCGTTACCATGTGTAGAGGGCGCCAACTGACCTTGAGTAGCGAGTTGATTTGTCAACGTGCGGTTTCTTTTGCTAATAATTATTGAAATGCAAATTTTATTATTCTTATTATTCTTCTACTTATCAAAATTGTTTAAGTGGTGAATTTCGCCAAATCTCCCAACAAAACACGAGAGATTTAAAACCAACCGAAAGAGATTTCTGTGACACCGAGAATTGGTTTTGGGTTGGAATTTGGTTGGAAGAGATTTCTGTGACCCCGCTCTATATATGAGTGGGTAATGATGTGATAATGCAGTGCCAGAGACAATGTTTTTATTTTAGTTTATTTTAAATGATTTTATTTATTATTACTTAACAAATAAAGCGTATTCTTTTCTGAAGATTGAAATTGTTCAGATTGCAATTTGAATACACGTATTCATCAGAGGGGAATGTCCTCTTTCAATTTAGCATTTTTAAATTTTTTGTTGGCTGGGCATAGTCGAGATTTGAGCCTCCGTTACTTGTGCCAATAGAATTTTTAACTTTGCTAGTCTGGTTTCCCGACAATCCAAATTCAAGTGACTCCTCGCCACATATGAGTTAAGTCACTGCAACATTTACTAAGGAATGTCATAAAAAGCTTTTGGACAAGGGGAAGGCACTAAAGCGAACGAAACTGGCATCGACTCGTGTGTGGCACAAGTCGTTGTTTCTGTTTGTGTTCAATTACTAGCTCTCTGACGAAAAGCCGCGATTGTATTGCATTACATTTTTTACAGGCGTAATGCACCAAAAAAAAAATAGCTGCATATTGCAAAACCATTGAGCGTGTTCAGCAGCATATACCAATCATCTAACAAAAATCATCAATAAAAAGAAAAGGATTAGTGTGCTGGTGAACGAACTTAATAGAATTTTTAGGCAACAAAGTTATCGATATATTCGATATTTTTGACAACAAACAACTTAATACAAATAAAAACTGACTACTAAATATTTATGACCGTCGTCACTAGCATCAACTGCTTCTAGAATTCCCCTTGAAGTTTCCTTAAGACTTTGATAGCCATTGAATGTTTGTAAGCCCGGCCCAGGCTAGAATGTGCAAAAAAAAGGACTCCTGTCCACGAAATGTTAAATGTTAATTTTAACCAAGTGGCAATGGGCTAAGAGTAGAGACGGGCGAATAAGGACAATTCGTTCTCCTCCCGACACGATCACGCACACGGCTGTCCCGTCCCTTCGAGGACCAAAAAATTTTAATTCAATGCAGCATAACTGTCAATAAGGCAGTGACCTGTTAGGGCCCAGATCAGAAGTTAAATGTTTTCCGTTTCAGGTTAAACAAGTACCACGTGACCCTAGCTACAGCGCACACTGGGCCAGCAGCCCGAGATTTTGGCCAAAAGTCCCAATTTTTTTTTTTGGAAATTGGACAAAACGAAGATCGGCAATGATTTTAAATAGATATAGCTATTTTATGGCAAAATTTTTAACCTTTTCTCGAAATGGTTTTTGCGAGACAGCCGTTCAAAGTTAATTTTTCTTAAAATCGATGCAAAAAATAATTAATTATTATTGGAAAAAAGGGTTGCAACAGCTGAAGCAGTTTAATTTTTTATTTTCGACTACGGACCAGATATCAATTAAAAAATATACAGAAGCTTTCATTCGTAAGCATTTACATAATAACTGAAAAAAATCCAAAATATATTGGGGTTTTTTACTTTTGGCTAATTTCAGTTGAGAGTACCCCTTAGTACCCTTCGCGATTCCCTTGCAACATGGCAAAATATTTTCTTTGAATATTGCACTATAGCTGTAGGTATGCGCTTTTGCGCGGTTTTGCTTTGAATTTTTATAAAATTGCATTTAAAATTATATTCCTATTTGAAATCAATCTTGTTCTGTCATACAGCCACCCTAGATGTATGCTTTTTTTTTCAACTTCGGAATATAACAGATGAATTCTGTAATAAAACACTCATAAACGAAGCCAATTTGAATGTGTCAAAATGTGTAGCATACTCTTAGACGTACTCAAGGTAAAGTGTAATATATTAAATAAATTAGATTTTTAATTAATTAAATTTTTATTTTAGTTTAGTTGTTTTAAGTATTGAATTTAAAGAGGAGGTAAAATAGATAGAAAAAACGGTTACAGTAGTCATATTGACTGATAATCCTCGACAAGGTGGGCAGTCAAAATCAAAAACTTCTTGGGTCAATATCTCACAAACCATTAAAGATATCAAGACACATACATTTTTTTAGTTATTACTTATATATACTTAGTACTTATATATACTTCTATGCAAGAATTGGGTAAAATCCAATTACAATTTTTTTCTATAATTATTTAACGAAAAAGTTGAAATATTTTCCGACTTTGGTTTGGATTATCAATATCATATAAAATTTTTTTGTTGCTTTTTAAATTATCAATCTTTTAAGATCATTTTGTCGAAAATGGCAGCTTTCTAGCTAGCCTGGTGTAGAAATGCCAGAGTTTTGGCCAAAAAATGAGATTTCTGGCCCACAGTGCAGCGCAAGCCGGAAGGTTATTCCATCGTTCCGTAACTAGGCGCCGGGTTTCATTCCTTGTGATTATCTTGTAAGAGGATTTGGGCGTCCCTATCAAGCTCTTATTTGGGAGGAGCTGAATGGTAGTGCCTTGGCAAACTGTGTTGAGGTGTCCATGTACCCAGATAGTGGTTACTACGCGTACGCTGTGCATCTCCTTATTGAAGTGTTGGCTGTTCAAGCTTTCCTCCTACTCCGCAACAACCACGTCCTCTGCCAACTCATTTATTAAAAACAAAGAGGTTTCCTCATAAATTTTGCATTTGCCTTCTTAAAATTGCTTGTTTGTTTACTTCTGACAGCTGTGTGCTATCGATAACAAATCACAATCAAGCAATTCTAACAAACTATTTCTTTGTTAGATTCACATCTAACACAATCATGAAAAATAGCAAACATGATTGCGCATCATGCCCGTTCAGCAGCACAATCTAACAAAAATAGTCGATTTTTTGTCATCGATTTATGCTGCTGAACACGCTCATTGTATGGGCGTTCGTCATCTTAGTGATTATATTGCTCTTTCTTTGACGTACTGTCACTCAGAGAGTCATTCACTCTCTCGCTGCCTTATTAAAACAGCTTATCATTCTTTGGCTTTTTCGCGGAAAATTTTCCAAATTTTCTTTCTTAGTGCGCGGGGGCAAAACTAAACGAAAGTCTATGCCAAATCTTAGATATGTAATATATTTTTACTGAGGGTGTCAGTCAGTCATGCCTACAGATTTTTAAGTATAGATAAGGTCGGAAATGAATGTTTATTTGCATTGCAAACCACTGACCAAAATTATTAAACGCTTTGAAAGGTTATAAAAAGCATTGTAAATTTATTTCTACATCAACTCTCAATTGTATATCACATAAGCAAAACGCTGATACATATATTTATGTGCCTTCGCTCCGTTTAAAAATTAGACCTTAGGCTAACATGTCTTTTAAGCAAAACAATCACATAATATTGAAATAAATAAAATACAACATAAAAACACTCAGCTCGTTACACCTGTATCATTTACTACACGGCCAAGGGTTGTAATTTCTACAGCAGTCTCCCTATTATCTTAACCTAACCGTGATATGTGAATTGTGTTCTCGGGCTTAATGATATCAAACTAGGTCCTGTTTTTCCTGCTTAATTTTCACTGAATACTGTTTTCAATGAAGGTCACATGAATAGCTAACTTTAGTTGAGTAAATTGTCATACAAATTTAATAATCAATTTCGACTCACACCAAGCATCCTTCTTTCCTCACACACACACACACACTCACTCACTCTCCAAGCTCATGCACGTGACGTGTGCTTTTTGGGGTCGAATTCGTTGCCCAAAATTGTCATTTCGATTAACAACAAAACCACTTTTCTTTTTTTTTCTTCTCTTTCCCACAAATCAATTTCAGCCTCACATCCACAGACAACAGCCGCCGCAGCAACAGCAGCAGCAGCAGCATCAGCATCCACATCAGCCAGTTTCGATGAGAGCAGTGGCGACACATCATCGTTGGCCGCATTCACCTCCATCTCCAGCTCCAGCCTAACTCAAGTATCTTCAATGCTGCCCGAGGCAGCCGCCCTGTCGGCGACAGGGACTATGGTGGAGCCATATCTGGATGGCTATGCCACATCCAATGTGACCACGCAAATTGGAACACACGCGTATCTGCCATGTCGAGTAAGTGGAAGTTGAAATGTACCATAATTTGGGTATTATTTATTTTCTTTTTGTTTTTCTTTTTGTACCCTGTAATAAGCGTGTAAGGGGTATGTTGAGATTGAGCAAATGGATAGCCGAACAAAATTCAGTATCATAACGCTACCAGCAAACAAAAATTTCCCTATAGACCACCATTTTTATGTGAAATTTTCTTGTTGCATTCCAAGCTTAAAGGGTATTTCGCCGTCGATCTTGAGCGACTTTCTTACAAATATTGTCCTGTCCGTCTGTCCGTCCGTCTGTCGTCCGTATAACAGCTTTACTTGCGTGTTTGCTTAAATTTTTTTTGCTTGTAATTATTATTATTTCTTCTTAGTGTATAAAAATTTCGATGAAGAAGGCTGCGCCTGGGGAGGCCCGTCGTTTTCTTCCTCTAATAGAAAACACATTAAATTTGGATGTGCAAATATTTATTTGTGGGCTGCTCAAGGTGTGACCGCTGGAAAAACAAAGTCTCCCTCTCCCCTCCCCCTAACCCTCCAAACGCTGTTTATCCAGGTGTTTAGGGGCCCCAGGCACGCAGACAAGCGAGAATGTTATATACGTATTTTATTTTGCATAACAAAAACTGAAAATTAAATTTAAGCAAATTAGTTTTATGCGAGTCCGAGGTGGCGTTACGTGACTCGTTTGCTGACAAACTTTTGCTGCTAATTATTTTGTGGGCAAATCATTGAATAAATATTCGACAACTTTGGCCAAACATTTTAATTTAAGTTCAAATGGAATGAAATTTAAATTCCTGCCGTCTGTGAATTATTTAATGTTAATTTCACGTTGTCATGGCCAATTAAATGCTGTCCACAGCATTTTGCGTAGGCAAACGCATTGCTCCTCCTGCTCGCATCTCAATTTTCGTCAATTACTCGTTCGCTTTACACTCTAGGCCTTAACCAGCTGTCGGTCTGTCTCTGTCTGTACTGGTACACGCCCACCAGGCCATCGTCCTTTCATTCCATTCTTTGTTCAAATGCTGCATTAAGTGCCACAGTTGAGCGACTCTTTAGCTCAGCTCCAGGACTTGGGCTCCCTTTTTAAATTGGCCTCTCTTGTCCGTAGCATTCTTTGGTAGCAGGTGAAGTGGGTCCATGGAGCATATCCTTTCGACTTGGCTTATTTGAAATATTCCAAGCAGCAGCAGCTTATTCGTAATTGTTGAAGTTTCACTTTTGTGCTGCTGGACAATGAAAATGTGAAGTGGCCAAACGATTTCGCCTAAGAAAATTAAAATGTTCACAAAATTACCTGCCATTTCAGTTTTGAGAATTTTAAGAAGTTTCATCAGAAGGAATGGTTTGGAATGAGGGGTTCTGTGTTAAGCTTTTAGCTTTGTTATGTTAAGTTTGTATCTCAAGTTTAAAGTCATCTGTTTTTTATGTATAAGTTTTGCCGTTTGAGCAGGAATCGGCAATGTGAGCAGAGAAGTTGCCACTGGCAACAGAAAACGGGCAATAAGCTTTTAAAAGCTAATGTTTCTAGCTTTGATTGGTTTACTCAGCCGCTGAAAAAGCAGCTTTTAAGCACCACTTTAAGCTCAGTCTCAAATTAGAATGTTGCCAAAGTCTTTAGCTCAAACTGCCGTACTCTGGATCTAAGTGAATCAGTTGATATATATCACTTTCCATCCACACAAGCTTTTACATCCATTGCTCCGACTCCAATCCTTAAAAACAATATTCACATTTAGTTTAAAAAGCTTTTAAAAAGCTTTTAAAAGCTTTTAAAAGCCGTACCTGAAGCCCTTTTGAAAATCATTTGGAAACATTTCGAAATAGTTATATCCCACAATTTCAAAGAAAACTTGTAAAATCCAAATACTTTGCTATTCCGCAAGTAATTATCTCCAGGAAGCTTAATTACCGTCCTCATTTAACCCTTCAAGAAGCATTAGTTAAGTCTTGTCAATGGGCGCCATACAAGCTCGTGTATGCTCCATTAGCGTAACATTGGCAATCCTCAAGTGATTTTACTCAACAAGTGCAGGAGCCCAATGTCAAAAGTTTCTATCCACAGTTGAGGCAAGGGTAAATTAGTGCATCCCCATTTGCATTTAGCCCCACATTCCATCATCCCCCCCGGCCACAGAAACTACATTGAAATGTAATTAAATACCGAAATGAACATGGAACTCCGCACTCAGACAGTTGGAGAGGATAAGGGGGTCAGGCATCCGCCTGCTGTTTCACATATTATCGAAATGTGTCGCAGTTAGTAAATCTAAAATGCATTTGCTGCTGCAGCCGCCATGCTCTATTTACATTGAAATTATTTTGTCTATTCAACACTTTGGTTGTGATTCTGCCATAGCAACGGGATCCATTAAATGTTTTAGGCCTGTCAACGGACTTTGTAATTTTGTTGTAATGGTTCCCCGTAATGAGGTTCGATGCATGTGTCGCATTTAATTGGGGTTTGTGAGTGAGCAGGTGGTTGAAGAGCTGACTGGAGCAGATGTGTTTACTTGGCTTGCTGTGATAGTAAAAGCATGCAAATGATGGGTAATTTATTTAGTCGGAAATACTATTGGGAAATTACTTTTGATTGGTATTGGGTTGATTGAAAATCTGTGAGAGAAATTGAGACATTTCCGGAATTTATGCACGACATTGATATACCCGCTACTTAGGGAAAGAAATGTTGAATATATTGAGATCGACTTTGATCTTTTTTCGCTTTTTACGAAAAATTAATTTAAGGACTGTGTAATATGGTATAATATAGAAAGAAGGAAAATTGGGGCTCGATCCAAAAAATTGTAACAAAAGATATCGTTCCAAGTTTGGTTAAGATAGCTTTAAAACTGTCGGAGGAGATAACAGACGGACAGACGGACGGACATGGCTATATCAACTCAGCTCATCATGAAGATCAAGAATATATAGACTTTATGTGATCAGAGATGCTTCTTTCTGTACGTTACAAACATCCGGACAATTTTAATATACCCTCTCCAGGCGTATAACAAGTAAGACAGCCGGTCAAGCCCAACTGTAATACACTATAGAGAAGCAGATGAAAACAGCGCTGCTGAACAATAAATGGCGCCACTACTTGCATTGAACAATGAGAGACTTTTCAAAACTGCCCAATAGATAACAATACTGCCAATAATTTGACTAAAGTTCATCCGTTCATTATCATTTTTGCTTCAAATTGACCTTGTTTATTTAACATCTCTAGAAGGTACAAACTAGAGGTGTACCCGTGACGTGAATTTGAGCGTGTCACGTTGTGTAACCTAGTGATCGTTTGCAAAGACAGCGTTTCGTGTGTGAGCTTTTGTGATCCGTGCGTGTTTCGTGAGAAAGCCCACGTCGAACATCGTGAATATATGATATGCAATACTTACGAAAATTGACTTTTTAAGTGATAATGAAGAAATAACGAGAAGGCCAAGCTAAGTTCGTCTTTGACGAAGTTGTAATACCCTTGTAAATGTTTTAATACATCAGAGTTTAAGAACGCCAGCATTAAAACAAACAATTTTACTAAACTAAACCAAGGCTGCAAACCTCTAAAATTTTGCAGAAGGTTCGGTTCAGGGGTTCGAACCTGTTGTAAAGTCTAAGGTTCGGTTCGCGGACCGGTTCTCGGAACCGCTGAACCCAAGGTTTTGGTTCGAACCTCGGTTCGCTAAAACATTTATCAATAGTTTCGATTTATAAATACTTACATTTTAAAATAATATTCTATATTTCAATAATGTAATTTTTGTAATAAAATTCATTAGCTGACACTTTCAACTTTTGAGAACTGCTTTGTTGAAGGTAAGTCTGCCTTCACACTGTTCGACACATCACCCATGACATCTAGTAGGCTCGCATTTTCCCATGAAATTCTATGATTTTGACAATCTATTCAAATTTACAACATAACAAGAAGCAGGGCTTCTAGACTATCATGTTTCATGTGTCGAACAGTGTGAAGCAGCCTAATAAGCATTCTAGGAGCTGCTGATCTATTCCAGCTCTTATATCAGAAAGATCAAACTTAACTGTTGAATAGCCATTATATATAACCGATTATTTACAGATTTAAAATTTATTATGTGATTATCGATCTTCGTATATATTTTTGAATTGGCCGTTTTACTTTTACAAATTTATGCGGAAGGTGGCAAAGAAATCTGTGAATACTAGATCAAGGCTTTCTTTGTCTACGAATTGAATCCACTTTGCATTGAACTGTCTGTTTCAACTGCTTAAGAAACTCCTAATTTACTTAAACCGGATCTACTTACTGTTGATATGAGTATCAACTTCCGTAAACCTTATTGACCCAGAGCCCAACGTTAATACGTAAACTGAAGTGGAGTTGAGAACTAAACTTCTCTTTTTCGGAATCAGACGTTGAGTCGTTTAAAGTTAAATTTGGATAGCTCTCATTAAGAATGTCTTGCTGTCAGTCAGCATTCTGTAATGTGCTGCTTTACAACTTATTTGTTTGATCAGAAAATACCTAAGTTGGAAATCTTGGGTCTAGGAGCATTGCAGCAAAAATTGGTACTGAACTCATAATATAAGAACGATTATCGAGGCATTTAGATCTTTATAAACAATGTGTTGCTAAGGAATTTAAAACAATTCTTCTTTTTCTAAAAATCACTTGGTAGTAATTGTGAGTCCTGCAGCTTTACAAAAGTTTTATTATTGGCCGTAGCATTAAACAGATATTTTGAAATACGTTCCATTTAAATGTTTTTAGCTAAAGCGGTTTTAAGAGTTAGTAAACGTTTGCACATTTTGTAGACTGAGTTCCATCGCGTCCAATAGTCTAGCACTGGTCTTTACAAAGTGTTTAAACGATTAAAACAATCGAACTGTAATTATTGAGTCCTCCAGGTAATCTATTCAGGTCATCGTTCAAATCAAGAAATGCTTTTGATTCACATGAGCAACCTTCATCAACATTTCATTCTTCATACATATTTGCATTCCTTTTCTGCTCTGCAGTTATCATTTAAATGTGCTCCTGCTCGAACCATATTCGCTCCATTATTGACGTCGATAGTATAAATCTGAACTAGAGAAATGTCGTAGGATTGAAGAACTTTTTGAATGATACAAGTCGGATTAACTGTAATTTCTTTATTTCCCTGGAATAACTACTTAATTTTGCGAACCGAACCTAATTTTTCGAAAAAGTGGTCCGGTTCGGGTTCAGGTTCGAGCTGTCAAAAATATTAGGGGTTCGGTTCACGGTCCGGTTCGTCAGGCCCAAAAAACCCGAACCGAACCGGTTCTTAGGGGTTCGGTTCAGGACCGGTTTGCAGCCTTGAACTAAACCCACTTTTTGACCGATAGTTTCTATGGCAGCTATAAGATATAGTCATCCGATCCGGTCGGTTTCAACATATTAGCAGTGTGCAGTAAAAAGAAGACTCTGTGCAAAGTTTCAGCTCGATAGCCTTAAAACTGAGAGACTAGTTTGCGTAGAAACAGAGAGACGGACGGACAAAGCCCAATCGACTCAGATCGTCGCCCTGATCAAGAATATATATAGTTTATTAGATCGGAATTGGATATTTCTATTCGTTGCAAACTTCTGGGCAAAATTATAATACCCTTTGCAAGGGTATAAAAAGCAGGATATATAATTTGAACACACAGAATTTCAAGTATCGTTTTTGTTAAACCGCGCGTGAATCGTGCGTACAGGGATTTTTAATTCGTGAATCGTTTGTGACGTGAAGTATATGTCCCATACACAGTGTCGTACGCAGGGGGGGCGGGGGGTTTGGGGGTTAAACCCCCCCTTGAAATTTACAAATGCATTAGGTGAGAATTCACTTTTCACTTTTGTGAAGGGTTTTGGCCTAAAACCCCCACCCCCACCCCGCCCCTGGAAAATCACCACTGCGTACGCTACTGCCCATTCATGTCGAACCTCTATCTCTTCCCATCTCTGAGATCTGTGCTATCTTACAGAGGGACACATGGACTTGGCTATATCAACTTGAACATTGATGCTGATCACAGTACCTTTGGACAGAAAATAAAAATCTAGATCTGCGGGGACTTGTGCTCAACACCTCGACTTTTTCTAAGTCCATGTCAGTACTACTCGCCCACGGCCTTTGTTGATGGTTAAAATCAAAATCTTTTATCTATAACATGAAGTCATTGGAGTTTTCAGGGTAGCCGCCGATTGTAATTGTATATCGATATTAATTCCACTCATGGTGGAATTAATAAGGTGAAGCCGAGCGAGACTGCGCCAAAGGGCCGAACGGCAATACACAAGCAGAAACAAACAAATATTCTCCGTCTCTTTCTACCTTACAGGTATATATCAACTGGCCCTCAACAGAGGCTGACGGCTTCACCTTATTAATTCCACCCTGGTCCCACTGAATAAAGAACGAAGTAGCAGAAGGCGTTAGTAGATTAATGACAGTCATTTGGAAAGATGAACGAAAAATGTGTATATGTATAATAATGTAAATAGTAACCCTTAGCCTAAGCCAGTCCCAATTTTCCTTATATTTATCAAGTCAAGTAAAATATGTAGCGAAATTTCCAAACTTGGTGTGAACAACTGGTGCCAGTTCATTAGTAGCAGCGGCCGAGACCGTCAAAGGGTTCTTTTCTTCTTCAGGCGCTGTAGCTTAAGGGCAGTTAATTGGTCAAAGTATCTGAACATTCTTGTCGGACTGAATCTTCGTGTTACTAAAAACACGTGTCAAGGTTTTCATCGATACCATTCACACTCTTGGTTTTTTATTGCTGATTTTCCCAATTGAACTGCCATTCTACATATATTACTGCTTTGATTGAAATTGTTGTACATTTCATTTCCATTTTAATTCAATTCCGAATTCCTTTTGTTTATATTCCCACAGGTAAAGCAACTTGGCAACAAATCGGTATCCTGGATTCGTCTAAGGGATAAGCACATACTCACTGTCGACAGGTAATTAAACATAAATTGCTTAAGTCCCAAAGTTATGCTCTATTGAAAGACGCTTACAGACATTTCTGTGTCAGTTCGAATTTATGTTAATAAATGTCTTGACGATATTACAATTCCTGTTGATTTCTAGCAGAGAATATTTTGATTATTATTTGCCTTAATTGACACCGAATGTGTTGCTAACGAGAAGAGCATAATAAACATCTAAATGACCCGGGGCCATATCAGAAGTTGGCTTTTCATGCCAAGAATGTGTTTCAAATCTAATTAGAGCAGAAATTATTGCAATAAAAAAATTTGCAAGTTGGAATTCAATCGAAAACAATTTACAGCAAAATGAATTAAGAACGCAAACTTTCTTGTCCTAAAGTTGAAGTGGATTTTCAATTACCCATAGGTGGGCCAACAACGAATTCAGCTTGTGCAAATGTGGATGTCCTTTTTATCCCCCTTTGGTATGACATGCCAGGCGGAAACACAAGTGTGCAATTTCATTGAAATTTTTTTAAACAAAATCCAGAGTAAAAACTTTACCTGTCTGTAGTTTTTCCTGCTGCAAACATTTCCAGCTTATTACTTTGATAGAAAAGTAAAACCAATGAACCTTTCACATTAGATAAGGACACGGCTGGGCGTGCGTGTGTGTTTGGCAAACGGATGAATGGCTGAACAGGAATGAATGACCGGCGAGGCAAGCAGAGTGTGGAGACCATTGAAATTTAGCTGAGATAGTGTCCTTACTGATTGCTTCCTGCAGTGCAAGTGCAGGGCGCTTTTCCGCTGACCGTGTGTGTGTGTGTTTGTCCCGGGCTTCCTGCTCCAATGTCTTCTGTCACATTTATCTAGAAAGTTTTCCTTCTTTTTTGCTGCCTCAAAGAAAAACCCTACTGCTCCTTCATGGCATATCAAGCATAATGGGAGTAGATTTCAAAAAAAGGAAGACGAAGAAAACTTTTAGACACTCGCGTGTGGCGTCGGGGACAGTGTGTTGTATAATAGCGCAAATGATGTGTTTACACTATCATATAAATGTCACGTGCAAGGCGATCTTTTGTTTGTCCACAGGATACCACCACCCCTCCACACTCACACAAGCCTTTGAGATTTATGGCCACACAATAGATTATTTCTGTTTGCACTGGTTGGACGAGAGCCTGGGACAGAATAATTACGCCACCTTGGCTACTGGTCGGTTATCTCTTATCTCTCGCACCTGCGTGTGCAAGCCACAGACGAGCTGCCCTTAATGGAATTCTCCAATGAAAACCACAAGCTGCACATAAAACATTTACTTTAGCCCAGTTGAACGAAATGAATTTTTAAATAAAATAGTCTTCTGCAGCGTCTTAAGAAAACAAAAACTTATTAAAATTTAGTCTGGCAGGAAGCACGAAATGGAGGGAAAATAAAATGGGTGTCACGAAGACCACAAACAAAACAGCTGAAGTAAAAAAAAAAGAAAGCAAGGCTAATTCGTCCGGCCGAAGTTTTTATACACTTGAAAACGCTGTCTCAAGGGTGACCGACCAAACTAGCAGGTCATAAAAACAAAAATTACCATGCCGTGATGGGCAGTTTTCTCAAAAAACCAAAATCATTTATTAAATGAAATCAAAATTAGCTCGAGTTAAAACTGAGGGATATTCGGTGAAGCAGACAGACGGACGGAAGGAAAGAGGACGGACAAAGCTTAATCGACTTAGCTCGTATGATCAGAATATATATACTTTAGTGGTCAGAGATATTCCACGTTATTTGGAAAAATTATAATACACTTTTCAAGTGTATAATAAATGAAACAAGGAGAAAGTTGGTAAAGCGCAACTATAATATACTCGTACCAGTTTTATCGTAGGAGTTACGCTCGTTCAAGTATGTCATTCCCTCTTTCTCTCTCTCTCTCTCTGAGATTGTCTTTGTTAGGTAAAGTCCGGCGTTTGTTGTGCGTGTGTGTGGAGGGAGGAACGGGGGATCACTGGTCTAATTTGCTCATAACTCTAGAGCTGTTCATCCGATCTTTATCAAATCGATAAAAATATATCGTACCATCCCTGAGTTCTGTGTTTTTATACGGACGGACTGACGCACGGAGCGGTGGAAGATGGATAAATAGTGGTGAGCGGGTGAAGAGGGAGTGGGCAAAGCCAACAAAAGTGCACAAGTCTTTATTTAATATTGTAGACCCGAAATTCACTATGGTCGTGCGGAAGTGGTATGTTTTATCTACTTCACTGGCACATAATTTCGGAATTTTCAAGCACCTAGAAAATTTGTTTTGGTCCTTTAGGACGGGATTACGGGGAACTCGAAACTGTGTACAAGATAAAACAACACAACTTCTTAAGTCTTGAAGGCGGGCAAAGTCATGACGGGTTCAGCTAGTATATTTATAAAGAAAATTAATTTCACTCTATTCTAATAAGATAAAACAAATATAGTTTGAGAAACACTGATATGAATGGGCTTTGGGACAATGATGATTAGCATAGAGCACAAGAGGGCATGCTAAGTGGGAAAAAACGTGTTCAGAAAATGAGTTGCCATCAACTTAAAATGAGAACAGAACGTTCTCAAAATTTTTGAGAACAAATGTTCAAAATGTTCTTGGAATGAGTAAAGTTGTACTCAATCGAATAATATTTGCCATACAACAAAACTGGCTTCTAACAGAGAAATATTCAAGAGAGAGAGCGAGTGAGATCAAGTGGCTCTCTTTTTGTTCTCTCTCTCTTGTCAGCTCAACAAAGCATAAGTTGCCCTCTAGACGTGCATATCCAAAACTGTTCAACGGCTGAATTGGCTAAAGCGTCAACCCATGCTTTGAGTGCTCAAATCCCAGTCAAGCCCGGATAAATTTTTCTGTGTTTATCTAATATAACTTAAATCAAACGAGTCAGGTGGAGTGATTCTGATTCCCATGGCACATAATATGAGTGGAGGGAGAGGCAGCAAGCGCGCACATCCAGAGTAGCCTTGCCTCCCTTCACTTCCAATCAAAAGAGGTATGTCCCCGTTCCCTATTTCACCCAAATGTTAGGAATCCGCCCACACCTGGTCCCCCCCCAAGTGCAATCAAAATTTTTTTAGGTGAGTTTAAAATGTTCTCAAAAATGGAACAATATGAACTCAATTTGAGTTTTAGCCTTCTCAATAAATTGTTCTTGAAGTGAAAACCAGGGACTGAAAATAACTGTTATTTTGAATTTGTTTGATTAGATAAATTAATATGAAGCATTCACTTAAAAGCTGTTCTTCTAGTGGAACAACAATAATTTCGGTTCAGCTTCTCAGATAAGCCCTGATTTCATATTTCTGATTATTGTTCAAAAAATTTTTTCGCTATATGTTGTTGTGGATAGCGACCTTTGTTTTTTATTTGGGATTTCTTAGCTGGCTCGAGGTCAATGTTTTTTACGTGCTTATTAAAAATAAACAAACACGAGTTTTGATTTTGGAAAATAAAAAACATTGACCTCGAGCCAGCTAAGAAATCCCAAATTTTTTCGCTATTAATTACACTAGTTTACAAAATAATAAAAATTTCGCGATCCCGAACATTTGGTAGCAATTTCTTGTGTAAGTCCTTCCGCTGAGTCCAAAAATCCAATCCCCAAATTTTTTTATGGGGCCGTTTTCGAGAAATCGCGGAAAAGCTAGTTTTTCGATTTGTGAATAAAGTACCTTTAGAAAAATGCGTATATCTTTGGTACCGGTTCTTGCATTATGATCAGGTAATGCTTACTTGGAAGGTGATTGAACGCCCTATCACAAAATAACTTAACCGGGTACAAAATAAATTTGTTAGGTCATAGTAGCCCTTTAATAGAATAGTTTGAATGATTCCTATGCCTCCTACGACGAACATAAAACAGTCAAACTAAGTCAATTTGCTTGAAGTTGAAACCTGCCCTTTTTTACTAAAATGCCAATATCTTCTTTATTCTTCAACGGATTTTAATGAGTTATGTGGCGTTGCATTTTAAATAGATAAATCTTTAGGGACCAGCCTTAAAATAAATTTTACACAATTTTTTTCTTTGTGAAAATTGCACTTAAAATCCTGCTTTTTTTAAAAAAGTGATAAATTTAATGCAAAGTTGCCGATAAAAGCCTTTATAACGCCTAAGACCAGCACCGGATTAAGAAGTGGTGTATAAACGAATGATAGGGCGTTCAATCACCTTCCAAGTAAGCATTACCTGATCATAATGCAAGAACCGGTACCAAAGATATACGCATTTTTCTAAAGGTACTTTATTCACAAATCGAAAAACTAGCTTTTCCGCGATTTCTCGAAAACAGCCCCATAAAAAAATTTGGGGATTGGATTTTTGGACTCAGCAAATGGATTTACATACGAAATAACTGCCAGATGGTCGGGATCGGAAATGCTGTAAACTAGTGTTATTAAATATTTTGATTTTTTTTCATCGTCCATATCATTTTAAAAACCCGTTCATGCATACTTTTTGGTAACGATTATGCTCATTTTGAGTCCAATGTTCTCGGTATTTTCCCTCTGTGTATAGACTGAGTGTCATGATCTAAAACACTTTGGATAAAAACAGCGAGACTTGTGGTGAGTTGAATTGCTATAAGTTCAGCGGTATTACCGGAAGTATGCTACTTAAACGCACTTCGTATCTAAATCTGGTTCAAATCCTATCTTTTACTGTACTTTAAAATGGATTACAAAAGGCAACAAAATTTTACTTTTTATAGCAATTTCAAGAGTTGGTGGTGATTCTCGATGATTTGCGTAAGCCGAACACGTCTAGATTTTTAGTAATTTGAGCTTAAAGTTGATTATAATGACTTTTTTGACCCTTGTTAGACGGGGTTTGTAGGGAACTTAAGCTTTTGACTTAACTCTTAAACATTTCCATGAAGTGCCATTTCATAACTATAAGAAACGCTGCCCCAAAGAATTCTGCAACTTTTTTAAGCGAAGATATCCCATTTTGACTTCATGTGCTAGAAATGAAACAGTGTTTTACTGCCCAAAAGTATGCAATGGGTTTTAATAAAAAATCATAGAACATACTTTACGATAATATTAAACATAGTCAGAACAAACTTGTTTAAAAAGGGTGATAAAATGCATTTTAGGCACCAAGCATCTTAGCATGATAGACAATTTCCAGAAAATAATTTTTAATTACCACCAACCCTTCCATAGTTCTATCAATATCTGTTTTTAGTTTCTTAAATATGAACATAAACTTTATTCTTTTGCGAATATCTCCTTACATTTAGCTTTCTAGCTGGACTAGAGAAAACATTTTAGAGTAAAGAACCACCAAATATAAATCACACTCCCTACCAAAATAACCGAAATTGTGCTGCATAATCAATTGCGTCTAGTAAATATAACTGATAAATATATTTCTAACTCCAATTCATCAGAATAACAAATGCAATCAGACTTCACTCTCTTAACTTCAAGGTGACACGTATCTTTGTGAATGTCTTCTACCATTTCGATTCCCAACTCTCCTCTCGGTCATAAAGCTGGAAACCACCCAACCCACTTATCCTCCCCACTGACCACTTTACTTGAAATACCCACCCCTCCTGCACCAGCTTCACCCCAATCACACATATTGTTCTTGCTTTACTGTTTTATTAACACGTTTTTATGTGCATTGGTTTCATGTATCTATTTGTGGTCTACCATCCAGAGATCTGTGAAACTTTTTATGAGGCTCGCTCACATTTTTTTCGCTTTGTGCCAAAGCAAACAATAAATTGCAGACGAAAAAGTTATGCGGTATCGGGTCACTTCCCAGCACTTGAGTACGAAAGCAAAGAAAGAAGAGAGAGTCTCGGCTACTGGGAAAACTTTAAAACGAAATGAAAATTATAAAGTAACTACAAAATCTTGATAAGAAATACAGCGACCAGGGGTCGGAGGCGCGGGTGGCAGCTTAAACGAAAGAGGGGGGGCGCACAAGGAAATGGCAAAAGTCATAAAATGTCGAGTTTTACGAGTGCAAAACGCAAGGGTCTAATCTGGGTTTAGTATCAAAACTTGTTAGTGCTGGGGGACGAGGTGAAGGGGTACCCCCCTAATAAGCAGTGTCAACGCATGTGTGCATGCCAGTTGCGGGGCGTGGCCCTTTGGCTCGTTGCACATTTTTGAGCCAAATACGGAAACATTTTTGCACTTTAGGCAAAGTGCAGAGGGCAATTTCAGAGAGCAAGAGGGAAGAAACAAAAATATTGCAACAATGACATTAAATGCAACTTATTTTAGTACCTCCCCCTTCCATTTGGACGACATTTGCATGTTTCGGTGCTGCAAAACACAACACAACTTTGTTGTCCTCAGCTCCTGCTTCTCCTGCTCCTTGTCGAAGGAGGCAGGAAATGCAGCAGCAGCAGCAGCAGATGAAGAAGAAGCTGTTTAAATGCCGCAACTAAATAACTTTGAGTGGCCATTAGTAGCGGGGACTTAGCGAGTAAGTGAAGCCTGCTCCTGCTGTTGTGGGACGACTTTAGCATTGTTGTTTCGAATCCGCCCATCCACCGACCCACCCGCCTGTTGACTTCTGGTCCATTGGTAGAGCAAATTGTATTCCTGAAATTGACTTGAAGTTGGTAATGCAAATTTAATAGTTGTATGAAATGGTTGGGCAATTAAGAGTGTGGGGAATTGTTTTAAGTTGCATTTTGGACTTAAGGATAGTTGCATTTAGTTGGTATTTGATGGAATCTAGGGAATATGCAATTCAATAAACTGATGAGAAAAAGTATTATTTTTAGTCAAAATATGGTAAACAATTTATACATTAATTTCCGTATATAAAATTCAATAACTTTCAAACCATTCACTTAATCTAAAAAACGATATGGAGCTATTTGAAGGAGTATTTATTACGTTTTCCTTAATACGTACATTTGGTTGGACCCCTTGAGTGAGAGCTCTCACCCTATCTATCTGAAACTTTTTGATTATAATTAGCGTAAAAAAATTAAAGGTAAAAAAGTTGAGTTATAACAGGCATATAACTCATACGCAGTGTGGCCTGTGATCATTAGAGCGGTCCCCAAACCCGCAAAATGGAAAAAAGGAGGTCTCAACATTCCCAAAGCTAATAATTAATGTATAATTAATAACTGTGAAAATCAAAAAATTGTATTTGAATTTTAAATGGGCGCGACAGGGTCTTAAAGTTTTTAAAAATATTACTCATACGACATGTTCACCAAATACAAATTTTCACAAACGAAGTTATTAGTTCATTTCAATTACTGTCATTGTTTGAAATTCCAGAAGGGATCTACATTTGTGGAAATAAAATATTTTTCAAAGAATAGTTTATAAATAAAATCATCGCCGACTATTTATAAATGAAAAAATATATGATAGTAGGCAACACTGCGTATGAGTTATTTACAAAAACTTTAGACGCCATTCGCGCCCGTTAAAACTCGACTTTTTTATCTTTTGTTTTTATTTACGCTAATTATACATGATAAAGGAACTTATAGGGGGTGAGAGCATGACCTTATAAATTTCATATACATGGGGACCGCTCTAATGATCATATATTTTTTTCATTTATAAATAGTCGGCGTTGATTTTATTTAAAAACTATTCAAATGAAAGATAACAAAAGTCTTTGCGTTATTTCAAAAGATTACAGCAATTGAAATGCACAAATATTATCGATCTAAAAATTTGTATACTGTGAACGAGTCGTATGAGTAATTTTTTTTCAAAACTTTAAGGCTCTGTCGCGCCTATTTGAAATTAAAATATAATTTTTTGATATTCACAATTATAAGTTATTTATTTATTTATTTATTTATTTCGAAGTAAGTTTAACAATGTTCAGTCAAACAATATTTACCTAAGAGTACTTTACCTAAGATTAAGCTAACGGCGAACTCTGACCCGGTGGGACAAATTTATTGGCAATAGCCAGCTATGGTCCAACCACAGCATAAGTGGTCAGAGTACGTACTAGCCATTGCATGAGGGTTTTAGTTGAGGAGTGACATCAGGGAGTTCTTTACGTCTAATAGAGAGCTATCTATAGAAAATAGGTGATAGTACTCATTAGTGGTATTCCTGAAAGTTGATTTGCTTTTGATTTGCTTTCGTGAAAGCAAAAGCAAAGCAGTTGGTGGAACGACCCTGATTTCATTTTGATTTGCTTTCAATTGGCGCCAAATTTAAACATTCGCGGGTAAGCAAAAAATGACAAATGAAATTGTAAAATTGAATTTTCTAATCTTCTTTAACAATAGTATGTGATCAGAATCTGTAGTTCTAAGAAGTTTGTAACTTAACTAAGGTGAATTCAATTAATTATGTATTTGTTTATGACCACAGAAAGTGACTGCCATTTGATAGATCCAAAGAGGAAGGGGCAGGATAAAATAGTGGAAGAATTTGTAACCTCGAACCTTCTAGGAGAGCTGTGCAAATATGTAAGCCTGAACACTTTTGACCACGTCAAGCACAAGCTCCAAGAACTCGGGCACTTATGACTCTGTCCACTTAAGGCCGCGGGCCCTGTTTTCAATAGTCTCGAATGCAGTCTTAGATGCAATAAATAGTTATCATTTAATTGCTAAAATATGGAAAGCAAAATAACTTACATTTTTTATATTTAAATCACAACAAAATTTAAACAAACACCATGCGCGCGGAGCCATTTTTTCTACGAGAACGGTCTCACTAAAACGAAAGCAAATCGAAATCAACTTCGAGGCTGATTTCGCGAAAGCAATTAGTATGACCTTAATTTCCTTACATTTTCTGGGCACACTGCTCATTTTGTATGGAGCAGCTGTGATCAGCTGTTTCGCGAAATCAAATCGGAAGCAAATCAAAAGCAAATCACTTTCAGGAATACCACTATTGTAAACCAGGCACAGGCAACGGAAGGGGTCTCGATGCGCATAGTTCGTTAGGCGGGGCGGTAGATAGATGGGCATATAATGACGAGTTGCTCTAAGTGGCACTGACAAATTAATTAGACTTAGGAGAGCAGTTGAGTCAATCTCACCGGACAGTAGCTTTTGGATGAAAACTACAGCATGGCAGATTCTTCTGGATTTAAGTGATAGGAGGTCTATTAGGCGCAATCTCTGTTCATAGGGAGGTTGGTGGATAGTGGTGTCCCAGTTTAGGGCACGAAGGGCGATTATCAAAAACTGTTTCTGAACTGATTCGATTTGATCCTGGTAAATTTGGTAATGCGGAGACCAGAAGCAAGAACAATATTCCAGGTTTGGTCTCACCAGTGAGGTGTAAAGGAGTTTGGTGGTGTAGGGGTCATCGAATTCTTTGGACCATCTCTTAATAAATCCAAGGACGCTCTTAGCCTTGTTGCAAATCACAGAGATGTGACTGTTGAAGCTCAAATTGGGCTCAAATAGTATACCCAAATCATCGACCTTGTATATGCGAACTTGCGGTTCCCCATGAATGGTGTATTCGAAGAAATAAGCCTTGGTTCGGTGAAAAGTCACAATATTGCACTTAGCAATATTAAGGGGAAGACGATTCAGGCGGCACCAAGCACTCAGAGCGTTATAAACCAAATATTAGCTTTGGGAATGCTGAGACCTGGTTTATCCACATACTTTTTACATAGCTTTTAAAAACCGGAAATAATGTTGTTTTTTTTATCAAAAAAAAAATGCATTAAGGGAGGTATTCATAAATTATAAAACCAAATAGTAAATTTTGCATTTTTATTGGCAAAGCTTTTTACGAAAAATTACTTATACGACACGATGCTAAGGTGAAAATACTTACAACAAAATTTTGGCTGCAACCAATATATTTCCATTGCTTAGACGTGGGAGGTGCTTTTACTGGTTGGGTTCTCAAACAAATACTTTTAAGTAGAACAGCTAACTTAGAAAAAGAGTTCTCGATACATAATATAGATGGAAGATGAGAATAACTGTGGAAAGCCCTCCAATTCAGGAAAAATACCACGCACTTAGCCACAAAGAATACATTGAACAATGAAGAAAAAAAAAAAAAAAAAAACTTGAAGCGGCAGCAGCTGGACCAAACGGTAACACATTAGAATGAATGAACTAAGAAAACTAATAATGGAACCAAGTTGTTTCGGATTGTAAGGATGCAAAAAGTCAACAAACTGTCTTTTTACTCACTAGGAAAATTTTAAGAAAATGTCTAAAATAAATTCTTTACCCGCGAAAATTGAATTCAAATTAAGAGTACTTTAAAAAACCGGGAACTTTCTGCTTGAATCAAGTACAAACGGTGTCAATAGTGCGGTAAATACGAAAATATTTAATTCAAGTTTAAAATTCTTATTTCCAGTACGATTTCATAAATTGTTTCGGAATATCGTTCATTTCGAACTATTTTGAAATCATTTTTATCATACTTTTTGTTTGTAATGTTTTTAAGCTCAACCCGATTTACTCTTAAAGAAAGTGAACAATTGAAATTAATTCAAAATTTAACCCACAAAAGTATTGGTCCAATACTTTCTGGAAACAAAGCAAAAGTTCAAAATATGAGTACAAAATGGTCTTAGTTAAGGCCATTCGAAATTTATTCTTGAAAATATGACTCAGCATTAAATCAATAAGGCTAGTAAAACCCAAAGGAAGTAGATGGTTTTAATGCAGCTCTGAAATATACCCTAGCTAAATAACACTAGCTTACAAAAATAATTGACCCCTTTCAAATGAAATGTTTTCTTTGCCTAGTATCTTGATCTTAAAAATAGATAGATCTCACTTTATAATCGTAAGTTAGAGTTAAGCAAGATCTGAATCGAAATGGAATCAAGCTGCCAATAATCGCTTTGAACAAGGTCTCTCAATCGGTTAACTAGTTCAAATTCAACGTCCAAGAATATTTAAAAAAAAAAAATCGTTTTTTGCTCGAAAGTGCAATAAATTTCATTTTTTGATCATTTAAAAGAATTTAATCACTTTCCATAATTTCTGTTCCCATTTCAGAGCTGTCTTCATTGCCGATCAGCGTTTTCTGGCCATCAAACAGCCCGACAAATATTGGACGCTGCAAATCAAATATGTTCAGGCCCGGGATGCGGGTGCCTATGAGTGTCAGGTCTCCACAGAGCCAAAAGTCAGCGCTCGTGTCCAGCTGCAAGTTGTGGGTAAGTCCCAGAGTAAATCTGGCCATGAACATGAATTGGAGGCAAGTCCTAAGTTCTGTGCACATGCAATTAGGAAGCACAAAGTGAAAGGTCAAGCGACGGCAACATATGCGAAAACTTTTTGGGACTTTAGACAAAGGGAAAGAAGGGTCGAGTTTTGGGGGTCGCACATGGGCCGAGATCTTTTGCATCTTTCATGTGGCATGCTGCCTTTTGAAATTACTCGGTAAATTGCATTCAAATGCTGACCAGCTGCATTTGCCATTGCCCAAAATGCTGTTTTTTTTTCTTCCTTACATTTCACCACAAAGCAAATTTCTTTGCTTGGTCAAGTTTTTTAACGAGAAAAGTTTTGGTTGCACACACACACACAGAGCACAGTCGACTGGGTGTTGTGGAAAAAGTTAATTAAATTTGATGTTTGCACACTACAAACCGTATGACCAATGTAGGGAATTTCTACTGTAATTGATATGAAATACTTAGTGTTTTTGTGCAGAGATACATCTATGAATGTATGTGCTGTGGGTGACAAACAACCGCACTGACCACATCCTCTCAAGCTAAGCAATGTCATCATCTGGCACCAAAAACAAAACTTTTTGTCAAGCAAATGAAAATCAATCCAAATATTTGCGGCGAGAACATATTTAGGAATTTTCTTTCTAACAAATCGGAGAACTATTTTACAATAGAAGAGTTTCATTTGAATGTCAGCAAAAGATCTTTAAAATAAAGAATATACCGAAAGTAACTTGTAACTTGCAAAAACTTTAAACTTAAATTTTTAAAATTGTAATAATCATATACACTAGAGCCCTGCATGAATGGAGTCAAAGTGCCCTTTGATTCTTGATCTAAAAAACAGGTTCAAGTAAGTGAAGTCAGAAATTGTTTTGGTTCAAGTTAGTCAGCTCCAATTCCCTGTGACTTCAAACAGAGCAAGTTCATGTGTTTCATTAAATCAAGACAATTTTGAAAATGAAAAATCTTCAAAGAAAAATCGGGACCAAAAGATTTAAAAAAAGACATTATGGCAAGATTAACTGAAGCCTCCTTGAGCAAAACAGAAAGGATTGGCGAGCACTTATAGCAGTGGCCAAGACTGTAAAGTATTCAGATTCTTGGGTAATTGTTTAGTAGAGCTACCCCTCACCAAAAATTTTTCCCGTTTACCCATTTTTCGTTTTGGAGTTTACCAAGAATAAAATGTTTACGTCAAAATACTTTTTCCAACAGTAAATGACTGTTAAGGCAAAGATAAATATGTTTTTTAATTAAAAAAACTCAACTTTAAATAATTTTTACTATTGAACCACGAAATTTTTGTGGAGGGGGTAACACTACTAAGCAATTTCCGAGAAGAGAATGTTTTATATAGAAGAAGAAATTTGTCTTTATACATATTAGTTACAGACTTTGTGGTAGATGAGTTAATTGAACCTTTTTACTGTGACTGAAGACTTATTAAGTTTAGACTTATCCTGTTTCGGTCTAGAATCTGTTTAGAACGATTCGATCTTGGAATTTCTTACTTTGAGTACGAATAGTTCTTACATTCAAAATTGACCGTTAAAAATTCTAAAACAGAAAACAAAATGTTATTCAAAAAAAGTTTTAGTTTAAGATTGTTTCGTTCTTGAAGTAAAATCAAATCGCTCTTGGCTAACATAAATAAGTCTAGATCATGCTTGTCTTGAGCTTTAAAAGTTCTTAAAATAAATCCCAAATCCCAAACGTTCGTAAAGTCAAGAATTCAGGGACTTTTAAAACTGCTCTTGAATCATGAACTTCTGTACTTAAATCAAGAGTTTTCTGGCTTAATGAAGTCTGAATACTGAAAGTTCTTAAATTAAGCACGAAAATTTTTTTCACTCAGTGAACCAAGCGAAATTCACAGCTAAGAGATCTCTATGGGAATAAGACTGCTAAGTGCTTGTAAAGACCACACACGTATCTATGTAACCATGATTATGACAATACTGAGCAGGGGTTTTATATTATGGAGAACCAATAGCAAAGACAATAGTCAAGCTCATAATGACTGTTTTAAACCACGTTCCTAAACTGACAAATCATTAAATAATAAAAATATAAATAATGCCAAACAAACTTTACTCCCAACCAAGTTGAATAACAGGCCACGATCAATGCACAATGCAGTTCACACCTAAAGGATCTCCCTGGGCATAAAACCGTGCACCATCTTTTTATTTACCCGTCTTCATGACAAATCAAAGTCATCATATTCAGGCTTTCCACTTCCACGGCAACTATTTCCCAATTTTTTGGACTGGTTGGCCTTCTTCTCCTTTTTGCCAGTCCACAATTTCCAACTATTTAATCTTTACAATCTTCTGAACTCTTATGAAATATTGCAAATTTTCGCTAATTTCTATGGACCGATTGACTATAATTTTCCATTTATCTGTCTACAATTGATATGTATTAAATCCTCTTAATATTGCAAACTTTGATGAAAAATTTGTAATTTTCGCTATTAAATAGCTATTAAAAGTAATTCTGCTATTCGGGGCGACAACGAGTCTATCAAATCAGAGACCTTTAAATTCGGTATATGGTTTTGACACTTTACATATTGTATGCTCGCAAAATAAGTTTGGCGCTTAATTGCACATTCTTGAATTCTATGTAAATAGACTCTGGACCAAACTTTGATTACGCTGCTAAACTATAATCGAGAAGGCTAAGCTTACTTTGTCTGTGCTACAAACCCATTGAGCCACTTGAGTTGAGCATGTTCGATCTAGTTACTTTGTTGAGCTGATCAGAGCTGAATCGTTTCAAAGAGCTCATGCCTCACATGTCATGAGCTTTAATTCAATGGAACAAAATTGTTTTAAACTATGAGTAGAAGTTCTCAGTTAGATCATATCATAAACAAAGACAGGGTAACTTTGATTCTTCTTCATTACAAATTTGACAATAAAATAATGTATGAATAATTATTTTATTAGCTTTAATTTGGTGTATAAAACTAATTCATAAGCTATTTCATAATTGAGATATTCGTAACTAAGTAAGAAATACTTTTTCAAAAATGCAAAAAAATCGGTAATTTGGGATTGTCTCGAAATCTGTTCTTCTAAGATTTTTTTAAACTACAGATTCGAATTCAGCGCGTGATTTTACATAAGGAATGACATCACATTGAGGAGAATATGAAGAAATCTTGGGTGCTTTCCTGCTAAATTTGAAAAGTAGTTCGTTAATCACAAGGGTCCATAGAAGAGGCGATAGAACTCTGCCCTGAGGCGTTCTCCCAGGTGCCTCTCTTGTCATAGTTGTGGTACCCCACTCGACTTATACTCTTTTGCAGATCATCAGGTTGTAAATCTATCCATGCCTTGTGTATTGCTAGTGCCCGTAAGCTTCCCATTATCGCTTCAGTGGCATATCACTAGATATGTCAAGGAATGCTCCTAGGGCATGGTACAGTCCCTTCTCAATGGTGGCTACTTATTGATTTCCAAAAACCGTATATTTATAAATATGAGAAGATTGAATCATTTATTTTCTTTACATTTACTAGCCATTCATTGGGTGATTTGTGAAGCCCATAGAGTTCAGATTCAAAATCATGTGCCACATAACTTCTAATCGTTGATTTTCAGTGCAAACCAAAACCCATTTAAGCGCCTAACGGATAGGGTAAAAAGTAAATTTACATTTCGAGCAACAAATTGAATTTTCTTTTTATTCCAACTAACACTTTGGTTTTATGAAAACGAAGAAAACGTTAGATACGTAAGAGGGCACACCACATGCTGGGGGCCTGGCAGGCATACAAGGCCAAATGCCAAAGAAAAAGAAGGGTGCAGATGGTGAGAGCGGGAGGGCCATAGACTGGATAATGGCGTTTGCCAAAAGTGATTTTCGCATTTCCGGCTGAGCTAATTTGTATGCTAAACACTATGTGTGTGTGTGTGTGTGAGTGTATGGAATCGGGACACCCAGCGGGCGGCACCCAACAGGTATCAAAAAAATTTGTATGCGCGGCCACATTTGCGTTAATCTAACGACAAGTTTAAGCACAAAAGATTTCTATTCATGCCTGGAAGAAGACTTCCCGACAATGGATTCAGTCAGCCTCTTCTATTCTAGTATTTTTTGCCATTATTTGCAGTCATTTGGCAATGTCCGTGTCCAAGTCCAATCATCCTTTGTTTGATGTTGGCCTTTCTTTCCATTTTGTGCCATTCGTTGCCATAACCATTATCGGCAGCACCTACTATACCATACTATACCAAGCCATACATAACCCCGTCGTCGTTTTTTCGTCAGTTTGGTGCTTGATTTTGGTTTTTTCTGTGTGTGTGTGCCTTGGCTATGTAATTTGTATTTATTGCATCGTTTTGTCTGTGCCAACGACCAAAACTCCCTTTGCATGTTTGGCTACCCCAGGCCAACAGCTTCTGCCTGCTTCTGTTGCGAAGGCCACTGCCAATGGATTTCATATTGAGACTTGCTGGGCCTGCTGTTTGATTTCTAAGCCGTTGGGCTTGTTGGGGTAATGGGCTCGTAGTTTTCGGTCAATTTGTTATGCGTTATAGGCAGAGAGAGAGTAAGAGATGGCCTATTTGTTTTCCTGCTTTCTGGTTGGTTTAAATGTCAGTTTCCTTGGTTTTGGCTCATTTACTTGAGCCAGGGATAATGGTTCAAAAATCCCAAGATGCGGTTAAAATTGAAAATCAAAGGCTATTCTGATATTTTATACCAAAGTTGGGTTCATGGTGACGCTTTTGATTTTTGTTAAGTCAAGTCGAGCAATATAAATTTTGTATGGTGGATTGGGTGTTCTGCTATGGACGCCGTGAGATGAGGTCCCTGGGGTCTATTTGAAGTTCACCCGTATTCGTGAGGACTACTTTTTGTTTACAACTCCAAGCAGAGGAGCACAGGAACCATACCTGAAAAATGTATGGTCTAATGATGCCGACAGCCCACATACTTAACCAAACAGTGCATTTTTCAGGGTGCATTAGCAGCTCTTGAACAAATTCGGCGACGTATTCATTGAGCCAAAAATGAGCTTCATTGCTAAAAACATATTGAGGGCATAAAAGACCAGTTTGTTCCGTTGGGGCGAAAAGCACTTTCAAGTTGAAAAAAGATCAAATAAATGCTTTTATTCATCAGACTAAAATTAACTTTAAAAAATGTCAATATTTTTATTTTATTCTGAAAAGAAAACAATATCTTTCTGATCCAAAATCTTATCAATTTATCAATCAATTTAAATTTAAAAATTTCAGAATGATACCAAAATCTTAATATATCATGTATCAAACATTTTCATCAGGGCTGCGGAGTCGAACCGCTCCGGAGTCGGAGACTCTTGGATTTTTGGGAAGTCCCAACCGAACCCGAACCGGAGCAGAAAAATGTTTTCCGCCCTAACCTGAACTTTAACCGGAGCCAAAAAAGTCGCAAATGGGTTCGGCTCGAAATTTATAAAAATTATATAAATGTTAATTTGGCCACAGAACACAAAGGCATTAATTTAAGAAATCAACCTTATTTGTAAATTTGGCCTGGTAATTAGAATCATTTTCTAATAAACAGAAAAAGTTTTCTAAAACTTCGAAAAATATGACATTAAAAATATTTAAGAAATAACTTTTCTAAAAATAGGAATGTGAGAGATTTGTCGCTGAATTGAAATCAATTGAGCGTATTTACCCCGCACGTAAGAGTTACAGGATATTTGCATAATTTCTGATAAATACAATTTTTTTCCAAGTGTTTTGAATTGAATTGAGCGAATAAATATAGAAAGTTTGCTATCTTCTTATAAGCCTATTAAATTAGGTCCAACATTTCCAGACTCTTTTCTTAAATTTATCTTTGATTTTAAAGTAAAATAGCCCTTCAAATAACTATAATAAAGATCGAATATAAAGACTCTTAACTTCCAAATATGTATGAAATGTATAAGGTTTTTTCCATTAATATACATTATTTTGAGTCAGCGAAGACGAAATTATTCCTGAACCCCGTTTCGAACCTGAACCTTAGTTCAGCGACCTTTTGTACCCGCCCCGTGAACCCGAACCCAATAATTTATAAGGGTTCGAACCCGGGTGAACGCCTCCCGATTTTTAGGAGGTTTGCAGCTCTGATTTTCATATCGACTTAAAATTGATATAAAAAACATAGGAGTGAGTGTCCTGAACACTCACGAGGCTTTGATGTGCTAAATTTAAGAGCTGAAGACTGTATGGTGACCATTAAGCCACCTTTAAGTCACTGATTAGTCACTTTCAAGTCAATGTTTAGTCACTGTCAAGTCACTGACCAGTCACTGTCAAGACACTGTCAAGTCACTCTTAAGTTACTGTTAAGTCACCGTAAAGTCACTATCCAGTTACTGATTAGTCACTGTAATCTACTGTTAAGTCACTGTTTGGTCACTTTCAAGTCTTTGTCAAGTTACTGTTTAATCAGTGTCAAGTCACTGGCAAGTCACTGTTTAGTCTCTTTTAAGTCACTGATTAGTCACTGTCAAGTCACTATTCAGACATTGTCAAGCCACTATCAAGTTACTGCTTAGCCAGTGTTGATTCACGGTCAAGTCACTGTTTAGTCACTGTCAAGTTACCTCCATTTTCCCTCCTCTTCCCTTGGAACTCTTTGCTAAAACAACAACACAAAATAAGCTGAACTCAGCGTCACGTGACGCTGAAATCAAATTTTACTCCTACCAAAATTAAAGAGTACGAAAGCGTCTTTTCATATGTTAGTCGGCCGTCAATTCATTTCAAGTTGAACATTTCGTGTGTGGAAAAGGAATCCATTAAAAGAATGTATAAAATAAAAACAATGTGAAAAACACCTCATTAAGGTTGTATTCTCCATGTCGAGGCTGTTTTTTGAACCTTTTTTAAAAATATTTGAAAACGCAAATAAAATTTCCAATTTTTTTTTTTAATGTGACAAACAGATTAAAATAACAAAAAACAATTTACTGAGGGCTGTTCAAAAAGTTCTCGCCCACCAAAGTGGGGGGTTCAAAAAGAAGATATAGGTTCGCCGGCCACTATTCCACGTTGCTCATGGAGAATACACCCTCAAAAAATAACAAAAAGGAAAAGCATTAAATAAAAAGAACCCCACTGCCTCCATGTTTTTTGAGCGAACAAGACGTTCACTTGACCAGCCTGACAAGCCGGCAAAATACAAACTGCGTTCATTCTCTAATATGGTTTCGACGCGACTTGTAGCTTATAAAGAATAGTTGATTGAGCTAAGCTGTCCGTCTACTCTGTGTGTTTTTTAGTCTTTGAGATCAGATTCCGATCACACTTGGATCAAGAGTTTCGCTTTTATATCAAAAATTTTCACTCTTTCACTTACTAGTGCATTTCTCTGATTTTTTTCTGAATCTATCAATTAACACAAAACAAAGTATTTTAAAGTTGTAGGGTTAATTTTTGTCTTTGCGACTTTGACTTAAAACATTTTTTTGATATTTGTGCCGTTTTTAATATAGATAAGATTACAGTATTAGATTCCCCAACGGCATGGTTCCTTTATTTTCTCAGCAAACTGTTTGGAACTCGTACTACTTTTTTTATTAAATCGTCTTCTGTTGCTACACAAGATTGCTTCACTTTAGCTTGTTTGCTTTCTTTCATTCAATTCGCACCCACCGTTCCTCCCACACAGACACACACACATGCCCTCTGAATAAATGAATGAATATATATTATTTTTTTTCAGCCTCATTGAACGACAAACTAGATTTGGTTTTATGAGATTTGTTTTCGGTTCGTCTCGTTTGGTCTCTGTCTGTATATTTTTCTACTCATTTACCGAATTCGTCCGGGTTTTGGGTGTCTGCTTATTTAATTTGCTGCTAATCTTGTATGGCAGAAGCCAATTTTTGTTTGACTTTTGCCTTGTGTTTTATCTTCCCATCAAAAGTGACAATTTCCCTGTGATGTTTATAGTAAGTGTCTCAACACCTCTGGCCTGTGCAGCCAAGTCCATTTTGGAAACTCAACTAATTTCCCTAAAAGCATTTCGCCATAAACTCAATTAATTTAAGTTGCTGCAATTCCCTTGTCACAATCTTCAGTTACTTTTTTCTTTCTCTCTTTTAACAAATTGGGTTGAGTCTGTGAAAGTGTTTGTTTTCCATTTTTGGAAATTAGCAAAGATTGTGGTTAACTATGTTGAAAGTTTTGTGGAATTGGTTTGCCCCTTTATTTTTTTCATTGTTTATTCAAGCTAAACTTTAATTAATTGGCTAATTTGTAAGTACTGAAGTAAGTGGATAAGTAAATCGTAGTTTTGGATCAAAAGATAAGGTAAGATATTCTTAGATGTGTACGCTCTCTGGGGGGACTTCTTACAAAATTTTAAACTTCGCTCTAGATTATCGAACTGGGCAGAAAGAAAACTTGAGGGGTTCCTTTTTGGGTTAGCTGAAAGTTATACAACGTGATTGAAGATGAGGAAAGTCTCTGTTAAGTCACTGTTAAGTCACTGTTAAGTCACTGTTAAGTCACTGTTAAGCAACTGTTAAGCCACTGTTAAGTCACAGTTAAGCCACTGTTAAGGCACTGTTAAGCCACTGTTAAGGCACTGTCAAACAAAAAACATTATAGTTTTCAGCACAAAATTCACAACTTGACCTTAATGCAGGCACTCTTTGCACCCCCACTACCCGTATACCCACCATATCTCCACCCGATCAACTCCAGATTCCCCCACGATCCCCAGTAGAACCCCTCCATATCCCAAGTAGAGCCCACCAGAGTCCCACGAACTCCCTACCAGATCCCCAGATCCCCACCAGATCTCCACCAGATCCCCACTAGATCCATACCAGATCCCCACCCGGTCCCCAACAGATAGGGATCTGTTGGGGTAGGGACCCCAAACTAAAATTCTGTGCAACAAATTTCATATTGCAGTTCACTTTAAAAAATTAGCACATACTCACTCGGGGGAGTCTCTGAAGGTGTGTGTGTGTGTGTGTGGAAAGTGGAGCATTTGCTAATAACATTGCAGTTGCTGCTGCACTTTTTTTTCGCATTTTTTTTTATACGCTGCTCCTTCAGTCAAGCAGCTGGAAAACTAACATGCACCAACATGACGATTTTGACAAGCTGACACAGTTTGGGTGTCAAACTAGAAAGCGAGGCGCGTGTTGCAAGAGCCACTCGAATATTTTGTGTGAAGTCTCGGCGCACTTATTTCGCACATATTTTTGTGTAACAGCAGTGAAAACTCGGCGTATACGTGATTTTGTCAAATTTCAAAGCTCACGTCGCCCCGTCCAAAAAGCAAATGAAGATGCCTCCTCGGTGGGCGTCACATTTTTTGATTCCAACTCCGACTCTTAGTTTGTTATGCATGTGCGTGTGCGCGTCTGCGGGCAGGGGACAGGGGGGACAAAAAAGTTCAGTAAGTGAAAAATTGAGGAGCGGATTTTCGGAGCAAAAAAGGTGCCCAGATTTACGTGTGCTACGTGACTGCCAAGCTGTTAATTCAATAGATTAGTCCAAATGACACAATTCTCTCCCTGACTTCATCATGATTTCTGCTCTTCGCTTTTTCTTGCAGTTCCCCGCACCGAGATACTGGGCGAGCCGGATCGCTACGTGAAGGCTGGCAGCAATGTGGTGCTCCGTTGCATTGTCCGTGGCGCACTGGAGCCGCCCACATTCATAATGTGGTATCACGGGGCCGAGCAATTGGCTGCAGACTCGCGACGCCATCGCACGCAATTGGATCCAAATTTGCCCGAGGCCAATGGCGAGGGTCAGAGCACGGTGAGCTGTTTCCCTGTTGATTCTAATTTAATTACACTCAATTTCAAAATGGCATTTCGCTGTCACGTAACAGTTGCTTCCTGGCACTCAAATTATCATATTTTGTTACATGAAAGTTTCGACTCAGTTGCGGCGCCTAATTGGCCGTGCGGCGATAACTTTGTGACACAACCTTATCTTGGCCAGAGTGAAAAGTTTTGGCCTGCCTCTGGAATTTACATATAAGCTAATGCCGTTTTCTTTATTTTTTTCCTTTGTGACAACCGCAGATCGGCTCATTAATCATCGAGTCGGCCAAGAAGCGGGACACTGGCAATTACACATGTAGCCCGTCAAATAGTCCCAGCGCGACCGTAACGCTCAACATTATAAATGGTAAGTGACGCTCTGGCGTGAATAATTTTATTTAAAATTTGAACAGATTTGCAAACATTGGAGGGGCAGAATGGAAAAGTGTAGTGTGGAGTATAGTTTCTGCCATGGGGTATTTAAAATGTTTACTACAACAGAAGTCAAGGGGCCACATGACCTATAGTGCAGTGTTCCGTTAAGACTTCTTTCATATATATAATCCTGTTCCTGCTAAAGTATATGAGTAGGAAAGTTCTTTAGGGTGAGCTTTGCGCACTCAGCCGCTCCTTCATTGCCTTTTAGGTCTGCATACCCAGATGAGAAGGATTTGGATCAAGGCTGTCACCGTGCTACGGACTAGCTTGCTTTTGTGGCGTTCAATGAAAGGCAATAAAATGAAGCCTGATTGTCAACAAGAAGTCCCTGGAGTTTCGTCCAATTTGTAAATTAATTTAGTCGCTTGCCAAACTGCATTGATACCTGTTGGAACACGAAAAAAATACTTTTTAACTAGTTCCACGGAGCAGATGTCTGTTACTGTGCTCCTCTTCCGTCTTCGAACCGTTAATGTAGATCAGAGCTGGCCAACCATAGGCACTGGGGACCGAACACACTCGGATTCACATCGAAAGCCATGCATTACTGAGAGTCAAAGAGAGAGACAGGTATATTTTTCTGTCCTTTCTATTTGGCCTGCCCTGATGTAGTTGCCAAGCTCGTTCTGTCTTCTGGTAGTTTGTGCCTGTCATTGTTCTCTCTATGGGAACCAGTTGTCTCTAGTCCAGAGATGGGCGCGTCGCGACGTTCCAATGCACACACCAAGCAGCGTGTGCATTAGGCCTCTGCCGCGGCCGACTGCAAAAATCACACGTACGCTATCAGCATTGACAGCTATTTATATTTGCTTGTGCTTGTATGCGTGTGAAAAGTGTGACGGTATGTGTGCATGCCCATCTCTGCTCTAGTCTGATGTTGTCATTCACCGTAATCACTTGCCTTTGCCTCTGAAGATATTGCTACTTTTAGTAGGTCTTATCTGCTGTGCTGCTGTATACTTTAGGAAAGTGTCTTTCTGGTTCCAGGTTCTGACATGGAGCAATTAGAATTAGAGAGAACGTTAACGAGAACGAAATCACTGTGGTTAGAGCGAGATGACCATAACCCAAATGTATCGAGAGAGAGAGAACAGCTGAGCAAAAAGTATCTAGAGAGCGTAAATGAGAGCGAACAGCTGACAATTTTCTAACAGAAGCGGTGTCGACTGAGCAACGTTCCTCTCTAAAACTTTTGCTCAATGGTTCTGAATGTCATCCAGGGCCGACTCAGGGGTAAATCGCAGGGATCCTGTTAAATGGGATTTGGTGTCGGGTGCCTTCTACTAGAGCGGCGCTCAAAGATTAGGTCTGACGAACCGTGAATGATATATGGTTGCAGTCCCCATTTCCTACCGAAAGTCTTGTTGCAGAACTTAAGTACGGGCCTAGGCTTTTCTTTTCCAAAAGAAATTTGTTTACCTCCTTGACCATGTTGAGCTGCGCTTCCCTAAGGCATATCTGTGCATTCACTCAGGGGGCCAATGTGGGCTGGAGCTGCAGTTGACGCCTCGATCCTGATTCTGTAAAAGGCTCCCTCAATGTGGAGAAAATCTGCCAAAGCCCACTTTTTCTGGTGTTAACAGATCTTCCCTCAAGAAAGGTATGTTGAGTTAAAAATTAACATAAAAGGGAGAGGCTAGCGATATGTGGTTTCGATATCAACTGCGCTATTTAAATCTGTTGAGTGTGGAATAAGACCTTGAGAATTACGAGGAACCATTTATGGATGAATGCTTTGAGACAGATTCAATACAACTTTTAGTTGCCTGGGCTGAGATGCGCGGCGTAGCAATGTCGTCTAAAACGTCTGTCCCATTGTGTTTTCAGTCCAAGGGAACCAAGTTCGAGTCGCAGCCGAGTAAGTAAAAGTAAACCAAGCAGCAATCAAGCAGAACAGCAGCAGCAGCACACACAAATATAAATTGTTTTGTGTGTAACGCTTTTTTATCCCCGAGAAGATACTTTTTCGTATCTTCCTGAAGAAACGCTTTCTCTCCTCCAAGAGAGAATTTTTTCCCGAAGGAAGACTATGCAATATCGCCAGAGTGAAGCGACACCCACTGAAAGAATCGCATTTTTATCTTCTGCGATAAAAAATGTTTGCTGGGCAGTTTGCATTTAGAGCAACACGAAGTAAACGCCGTTATGTTAAATATAGGCTACAAACGCACACATATGTGTGTGCTTGCATTTTTTAGAGCACACGTATTCTCTCTATCTATGCGTGTGTCGGCTGCGACGCTGGCAGACTTATGACTTCGTATCCCACGGGATAGGAAAAATGACATTTGGGCAACACTGATTTAGAGCTACATTTTTCGTTTAGAATTTCCACACGCGCATGTAGGATTTCAGTATCCAAATGTTTATAAAGAATGCCTAAAGCGTTCGTGTGATATTTAGATTGCTGCCTGAAAAATGTACAAGTTTTTTGAAAATAAGCTGATTATCTAATGTCGTATAGACTTTGACTTTGCCCGCGCAGGATTTAATTTTTTATATTTTCTACATGTGGCGCTTACACTTCCCATTTTTACTTGTTGCATGCAGTTTTTCTGCACGCCACGTGTAGCTTCCTTTGATGTGTAGCCAATCTTGTTTTCTCTGTTTTGGCAACCTGAAAAATGTCTCGTCACAAACTGTTCCAGAGGTTGTCCATATGTTTTGTTGGGATTACAAAGTAATTTTGGCTTTGAAGGATGTTTGGGCAGCTCAAAGTCTGGTCGCTGCACTGGTGCTAGCAAAATCTGTCCCAAAAATCTTTTCTTGCCTTTGAATTTCAAAAAACTATACATAAAAATTTCAACTAACGTTTCGGTTCCGGTACCTGGATTTTTATTTTGGTATCCCAGTATGGACCGGTAAAACAAACAGACTTTTTAAAATATAAGTCAAAACAAAGTGGGTAAGCAGCTATACACATGTATGTCTACATAAATGATCAATTTTATGTGCATGTGTTTGCCATCAAAATTTCACATAAAGCTAAATTAAGGATTATTTCTTAAAAGCATGATAGCGATCAATGTATTTCCGTCCACTTCACACCGGAAAATAAACATTCAAGAATAACTTTTGATAGTTCATAAAATTCCGGAAATTTTGTCCAATTTTCTGATCACCATTTTAGAACATTATCTTAATTTTGTAGACGTTAAAACGTGGAAAAACTTGATTGATGCCATTAAACTGTTTTGTGAAAATACGAAATTATTTGTATTGTCCTGTTTCTTTTTATTGAAATTAATATATAAGTCGACTTCATCTCCACCTTCAGAAAAAGTACACTGAGAAAAAAATCAATCTAAAATTAAGATTATAATCTTGAATCAAAGAGAAACGGTGTCAAAATTCGACTAAGACCAGATAATCTTAACCCAGTATTATAAGCTCAATTTTCTCAATTTTAATCTTAATCCATCAATCTTGGATAAACATTGTTTATACTCGACTTTAAGATGAAACAATCTCATTTTTAAATATGAAAAGAAAAAACGAAAAAAATTATATTAAGCTGTTATTATTTTTATGTTTTGTTTTTTTTTTTTGTTGTGTTTGATTTAGTTATTAACAATTTGTTGTTTCTGAAAAACTTATATAAATGTTAATTATTAATTCGCTGGTACTGGGACTTGAACTGAGTACCTCGGGGTGATTGACCACACTGCATCGGCACTCAGCATCTCGGCTGTTCAGCCTCATTGTTGGATCGTCACTAATCGTTGTTTAAGAACTCAGCAAGACAATACCAGCTGAGTTCTTACACTGCAACTGGTCGCGCGAAAAAAATTCCTTCAATAGCAGAGACGGTAAAGAGGAAGTCAAAAGCTTTATTGGAACGAGTAGGTTGTGGTTCGAGTCCCAGTAGAGCCGAGTTGTTTTTTTTAATTTTTTTTTTTAATTTTTTTTTTAACAAAATAAATTTATTTATATATATCATAAAGGTTTTTAACTAAAGCTTTACTTAAAACTGTAGGACGGTTGATACATTTCGAGATGATAAATCTTGTTTTTAAGATTTTGAATCTCATTTCAAGGTTTTTTTATCTTGCTATTACAAAATTAAAAGATTCTCGAAAAAAAATTTTCAATCTAGATTTTAGATTGAATTTTTTTTCTCAGTGTAGTTGGGTCAGGCCTGCACTCAGTAGAGGTTCTTTTCGGTTCTAAAAATATCGGTTCTCGAATAGCAGTATACAACAAATTTAAAATATTGGTTTCGGTTCTGAGATTCGATCGGTTGTCGGTATACGGTTCCGGTTCCAGTTTGACTCCCTGAAAAATTAATAGATTTATGCCCACACTTTTAATTTAAAGTATTAATCAACTTCCCTTCCCAGGTGAATCATCGGCATCGGCGGTTACTTCATCGGCACCCACAACCCGTGCATATACCCTATGCATTCTGGCCCTACTACTTAGTGTCATTTTAATCGGAGGAGGACATCCAACATGACATGTTCAGAAGCCAGCAGCCAAAACTATCTAAATAGGCCATAAGCATACAAACTGAAACTGAAGTGAAAGAAACTGACGGATGGATAACATTACTCTGCCAACAGAAACCAAAAACGAAACAAAAATAAAAAGAAGAAAATGAATACCAAAAACTCCAAATAATCCAGTGCATGTTGTAAGCTAGATGATTTTATCTTCTAACTAAATAAAATACGTATAAAGGAAAATAAAAACAAATATAAATAATTCCATCAACTTTTGAGCCCCCAAAATTGAAAAATCCAACTAATTGTAAGTTGTACAAGCTCTAAGCAAATAGTTGTAAAAGATCAAAGATTCCCAATACTGAATTTCAGTTATTTAAGCTTTTATGCATAAATGCATAAAAGTAAATATTTATGTATGCTGGATGAAATTGAAATTGCAAACGATATCAAATCAAACATTGGAATGTTGGACAAACTCAAAATTCATTTGCATGCAGAAATTGGTATTTGCAGAGACCGAGTGTTGTGCTGTGCTCTTCAATTAGCTCTGACTGCCTGGCAAACAAAAAATATTGTTGTTTCTTTTTTCATAATATTTTTGCAAAATTTTTAAATGAAATGAGATTTTTTTCACATTATGGGGAAACAGAATAAGGTAAAAGCAAAATTTAATAATGAATCCGAATCAAAATATGAACGAAAGTGAAGTGAAACCCGTACTTACTGATCAATTATTAAGTTTGTCTACCAAATGATTCGCAGAAATAGGCCGTCCCAATTCGAAAAATTTTATTTAAATTATTTCTGCCTAGAGAATAAAATATATCTATAAACTATATGAGACAGCTGAATCCAATTACTGAAACCCTATTTTATGTTCTCTTATCTCATAAAACAAAACTACATATACCAACACACACACACACACACACACACAGACACAGTTAAATTGATAACGTTAGTAAATTTATTGTATTAAGAGAATCGCATGTTGTATATATGTATGGTAACTGGCAAAAATTGTTCAACACAAACATGTAAATTAATTGAATATACATATAAAAAAAAAACATATTAAACAGCAAAGCCCAACCAAATAAAGACGTCGACAAGTATTCGAAAATACTAATGAATTGCATTTAAACAAACAAAATATAAAAAAACACACATACCTAAACATGGACTATAGGAAAATAACATAATTCATCGCCAAAATGCTGCATAAAATACTCGTATTTATTTACTCCACTTAATGCCAGTTTTTAATCACATGCATAAACTGTAACTGGAGACACTTGAACTGCTTTTAGTTAGGGTAAACCAGGAATAAATACAACATAAATAAAAACAAACAAAATATCCACCAGTAAACAAATATACTTTAAACCCCATACAAATTCTTGAAAATTAATTGAACACGGGCAGGGCATTGTGTTTGAACAAGAAAAATTTAATTGCAATTACGTAAAAGCAACTGCAGCTAATTGAAAATTCCATTTGCAGCACAAGCGTGGGCAAGGTACAGAAATATGACACTAATATAAATGTTTCAAGCATTGAAATACCAATTAATAAAGAAGATATACTTCGGGGTTTGAGTAGATGCTTGAAGCTTGTGAAAAAATCACAAACCCTGCTTTCGAAAAGCAAACATAAGGAACTGCTTTTACTGATTGAGGGTTCCAAATACACGAACCAAGCCCCACAATCCACCTCAATTTGAAGGTAAATAAGAGCTGAGTCGAGTAAGTATCATTTAATTCTTTAACCTAGCATATCCATGGTTTTTTTTTCAAAGACAATTCTGTGTGAATGTCAAAAGATCTTTTATGGTCAAACATACAAGTAATTTAATTTAATCTTAAATGAAGAGCAATACATTTTCCAAGAGAAATTAACACAAAGTTAAAGAGAAGGCTAAGCTAAATAGCTCCATCTGTGCTGGTTTAAGAGTCAAACATTTTTCTTACTTCTTACTTATCTGTTAGGAAGCAAATAAAATTAACAAGCAGCAAGTTAAGGAACGACTAAAAATCTGACGAAACAAATTTTAGCACTAAAATCCATTTTTCGCCCGATCGACTTTAACAAAATTTTGCGAAATTTGTTTAAAAAAATTCTTACCAAGTTGAAAAGCGATAAAGCTTAAATCGAAACACTTTTTCCCAGTAAAACCCATTTTTCGACCTTACGATCTTATTGCAGCTATAAGATATGCAGTCCAGTTGTTGGCAGTACAGGTCCGAATTGAGCGTTTGGCCATCGGGGAGCAGCTCATAGTGGATGATTCCCTGCCAATCCCACCAAACACACAGAAGAACCTTCCTGGCCGTCAATCCAGGCTTGGCCACCGTCTGGGCAGCTTCACCGCTTTTCGACCACGACCGTTTGCGCTTCACGTTGTCGTAAGTGACCCACTTTTCATCGCCAGTCACCATCCGCTTCTAAAACGGGTCGATTTTGTTGCGATTCAGAAGCGATTCGCATGCATCCATACGGGCAAAAATGTTTTTCGCGTCAAGTCGTGTGGCACCCATACATCGAGCTTCTTTTTGAATCCAAATGGTTTATAACGGTTTGATGACTCATGCCCAGCTCTTGGCCGATGCTACGGCTGCTACTATGCCGGTCTCTTTCGATCAATTCAGCGATTTAATCTCAATTTTCGACGACAGGCCTTCCGGACCGTGGCGCATCTTCGATCACATCTGCACCAGAACGAAAACGTTGAAACCATCGTTGTGCGGTGGAAATGGAAACTGTATCGGGTCCATAAACTGCACAAATTTTATTGGCAGCATGAGATGCATTTTTGCCTTTATCGTAGTAGTACTGTAAAATATGCCGTATTTTCTCTTTATTTTGCTCCATTTTTGCGACGCTATAACTCACGAACGACTAAAAACAAACAACAATAAATCAAACACGTGAAAAGCGCGTGAAAAGTGCTTTCCAAAAAGCTCTAGCGTGAACCGATGCGACGAATACAACTAGAACTACGCGCTTGCAAAGACAAGCTTGCGGAAATACCGCCTTTTTTGACAACCTTATATTTGCAGAGTGCAGTAAAAAAGAAGACTCTGTGCAAAGTTATAGCTCGAGGGCTTTAATAGAAACAAAAATATAGATGGACGAATGGACAGTGCTAAATCAACTCAGCTCGCCGTCCTGATCAAAAATAGATATAGTTAATGGGGTCGAAAGTTTATTTTTCAAAAGCTTTGCAAACTTTTGATAAAAAATTTATATTAAATCCCACTCGCAAAAACATATGTTGTAATTTCCACATCCCAGCTCTTCAGATACATTTGAAAGCATGATTTAACATTACGGTCGACGATTCGAAATTGCCATGCGCCTTATCAAACTGTGAAAACCGACCATGTCTTACTTAGTCGTTTAATGAATCAGTAATCTTATGTTGGAGAAAAATATTCCCAAACTATTAAACTCTAGGGCTGCAAATTGGTTCGGAATCGAATAACTTTAAATCGTTTTGATTTGGATTTTAAGCGTCCATTGCAAACATTTTTTTTAAGGTCTTCAAATCATGGCATCATCTAGAAACAAAGTTCCGCTACAAAAGTGTTATTGTTAAGAATTGGGTAAATTTGTAGAATCCATAGATATTAAAGTAGTAACCATACCACTTTTGCAGTCTTTTAGATCTCTATCCCAAAAATGTTTCCGACCCTATAAAACTTATTCTAATTTTCAATAACTTCAAGACTGGTTGTAAACGTAAAAAAATATAATGAGAGACTCAAAAAATGAAATCTATGCTAGAGTTGTCTTGCGTTATTTAGATGACCTATGATTATGCTAATATGAACCAGATTTCAATACCTCTTAGGGAAAAAAAGTGGGAAAAACACATTAGAAAACGGCTGTTGTTATTGTTTTTCGCGCATTCTTTTCAGTCCAAAAATAGTAATAATTACGAAGATTGGACATTCCTTAAAACCATAATTGCGACCGATTGTATGTAAGCTATAAACTTTTCTAATCCGATTTAGATCAAACTTTAGAATTATTTTGAAAAATATTAAATCAAAAGATCAAATTTCTTGTGTATGCCATAAAAATCCGATGTTTATTAAACCTCGAGAATCGTGTAAAGTCGTTTTACTTTAATTAATGCCAAGTTTAAAGGCCCGTTTCATTAAAAACACAAAAGGCTTTCTCACAAAGACGCTTTTTCAGTCACATCTGTTCTAAGGCAGCTGATCTATATACACTAGAAGAAACTAGATCGAATAATTTAAGTATGAAAGATCTTAAAAGAAATTTATTCGTTCTTGAAATTTCAAGCAGTTCACTCTTGGACTCGAGCCAAATTCGTTTTCAAATTGATTTTTATATGCCAGGGGAGTAAAGGGGAAGCAAACATTCAAAGAATAACTTAGGACACGCTCTCACAGAAAGAGAGAGAGTGCAAGCAAAGTTTTTCTTTGTTAGATGCGTACAAATACCATTTGTGTGTTCAGTTTTCAAAGTACCGAGCTTAAGTCCTAGTAAAGCCATCATGTCGGTTGGTCTTTTTTTTAAGAATTCTTTGTACTGGGATTAAGTACTGAAACTCTTGAACGAAGAATGTATTGATCAAAAATTCACTCTTGGAGCCAGAATTTCGCTTTTGGATCTTGAATTTTCACTCTTATCGTATCGATTTTGTTCAAACTCTGTGGAATTATGAAAAACGATGAAGTCTTACGACATTTTTTTAAATTAGTTTTTCGACAGCTCTATACACCTATATTTTTGTGGTCGGAGATGCTTTCTTCTTTGCGTTACAAACATCATAACCTTTATAGACTTTGGAAATCAAACCAATTCTCAAGCATTCTCTACCAAAGCCTTTCTTCTGCTATCCACGAGCTGTTTAGCTAACACTTCCACCAAATCAACAGTCTCCACTGTGTTAGCTGAAAATAAAATAAAATTTGTTGGCCATTGGCTTTAAACTCAAACTCTATCGAGTTTAATCAAGAAATGCATGTTTTTGAAAACCGCTAAAGTGCTACACCACCCCCTGGGGTTGCGCCGCTGACTGAACGCCTATAGCCATAATGATGCCTGTCACTCTCTCTTGGGACCTTTGAGTGATTAATAAAATGCCAACCGCAAGCATCCTTCAGTGTGTGCAAACACTTTTACCAATGAGAACGGGTGGGGGTCGGGGTGTTGAAAAAAGGCAACCACTTTGTTGCGGTCATCAGAGGGATTTTAAAATTGAAGGCGTGGAAATTAACACGTTCCCTGTCGTCTCGATATCAATTGCTTTGCGGCTGCAGCCTATGCTGCGGTTAACCGCCTTTGAATGTAACCTTTGACCCACTTTCTACACTTGCCAGGCCCTATTTATTAGACCCCCCTCCCTCACACACACACACACACACTATTGTATTGATCATTAAATACATTTTAATTAATAAGTCTATGTACTTCAGAACGAAATCAAAATACATTTCTAAGCTTTTAAGTGTTTCTCGTATGATTAACATAAACTAAATTTAGTCAAATGGTTGCATCCAATTTCATCTCAACTAATTGTAAATAATCCCGAGATGCGAGCCACCGCAAATAAATAAATTTTAAATACCAGTACATACACAATATAGCAAAATTACTGTTAAGTACCAACTAAATAATTACATATATGTAAACGGAACTAAAAACTATGTGAAACTTTAACTGAGAAATTTATTGCATTAAATAAAAATAATAAATTGAATAACTCACTCATTTGTGTGTGAAATCTGCTTAAGATGTTTTGGTAAGAAAGCAAAGCTCAAATGACCAACAAGCAAAAACTCAGTGAAAAGATATCCTCCGGAATTTAAACCTCATCCTCAGCAGAAATGCCTTTTATGGCGCCCAAAAAAGTTTTTGAAAGGATTTGCCTACAATTCGAGGCAGCTCCTTGGGGCGCATTTCAATGCTTTCACCTTGTGAGTAAAGTAATAAGAGTGTGTGCCTCCATAATAGGCCTCACACACAAGGAGGAGAAACCTTTTTACTTTTACCCTGCGGCGGAGACGTTGCACCGGAAGTCAGAATTTCTTCTTTTTTTTCCAGCATGGCGCGCACATAAAATGGCAATAATGAAATCAAAATGTGAATGCACTTTGCATTTCCTACTTTAGTTTGACCCACAAAAAGAAAATCCCCTGCAGCCCGACGCGCCTCTTCCTGTTCCTCATTAGTTTCTGATTTGAGGAATTATGCTGCTGCTGTGTGACATATTTTTGCATTTGAAAGCCAAAGTTGAGAGTTGGGTCACTTGCACTTTGTCCGGCTGCCACTTGTGGTTTAGGACTTTGGCTTATGGAAATTCTACTCTCGTTTTCCATTGTTTTGCATTGCAGTTTTACTTTAATTTAGGACTGACAAAAGTCCTTTGAACTCACTTTGCTTCAATTTCAGCATCAGACAATGCAACGACAGAAAGGGGGCTCCCACATTTTTAATCAAATTTGGCCTTGTTTGTGGTTATGCATTTACCTTGGTGACCCAGTATCCTTTTTATTTTTTGGATAACAATGAATGATTTTACTTGAAACAAATTGTCGGGTTCGAGATTGGAAAAATGGACATATGTAGACCAAAGCATTGATCAAATTTTTTTACCATATATTCAAAATACTTTTTTAGATTTTTGGGGAATATTTCAAAACGACATTTTAAAGGGAAATATTTATGGCCGCGACACCGTACAAGTCCAATCACTGTGCAATGGTCTGCTGAGAAATGAAAACTAACTTTAAAACGAGAGCGCAAGTTAAAGTCGGCTGTAACCGACTTCGATATACCCGTTACTCATGAAAAAACATGTTTGACAGTGTTCCAGCGTTCCTTAGGGTGAACATCTGAAAATTTCCCCTTTCTGAACGCAAAGTATGTAACAGGCAGAAGATCATTTCCGACCATATAAGTTATATATTCTGATAGCATCAACAGCCGGTCGATATAGTAGTCGTCGTCCGTCCGTCCGCGTCGTCGTCGACAGGATGTAGAGATGAGGTTTGCAGTGGGATGCTCCACGCAGATCAAGTTTGTTCCCCCCCCCCCCCCAATTTGGAAAAAACGTTATATCTCTACATTTTTAAAGATAGACGATTTGTTTCTCTAGAGATAGTTAGTAATTAGCAAAATGAATCGATTTGCCAAAGAAATGATGAAGATCGGATAAACGGTTCTCAAGTTATAAGCAAAAAAGAGCCCCCCGCTACCCACCCTAAAAAATGTTGATACTTTTCTGTGGTTACCTAAGAACGAACACTTTAAAATGTTTTTCATGAGTACGTTATCGAAGTCGGTTGACGACTTTATATGCTTCGTTTTACTTGGCTATTTTTCACATTCTTGCTCATAACTTGAGAACCGCTCATCCGATCCTTATCATTTCTGCGGCAAATTTATTCATTTCGCTAATTAGTAACTATCTCTAGAAGAACGTCTATCTTTAAAACTGTAGAAGATATAACGTTTTTTCCGAATTGCGGGGGCGGGAGGGGGCGTGGCCAAAATTTGGAATAAACTTGATCTGCGTGCAGATAAAAGAAGCATTTGTCCCATACATGTCAAACCTCTATCTCTTACCATCTCTGAGATCAAGGTGTTCATACAGACGGATGGACGGACAGACGGACATGGCTATATCGACTCGGCTGTTGATGCTGATCAAGAATATATATAGGTACTCTATATGGTCGGAAATGATTCCTTCTGCCTGTTATATACATTTGCACGACTTTAGTACACCCTTTTTACTCTACGAGTAACGGGTATAAATAGCACCAATTAAAAAGAGAAAAGGCGAACAAATCTGTGCTTGATAGTGTTCTTAAACATGTGACTACGCCGTTCTAAGGCCATTGTGTTATCGTCTGTACCACCGGGCTTTTTGCATGCTGAGAGTTTATCATTAGGCTGAAACAGGCAAGCCGCCCGTTATCAATACACAAAAGTACTTTTGGAAGACAACCGCTTCATCAGGATGAACGAATTTCCTAATCTTCTCTCTCCTAAAATCAACGGAGTAAGCCTCGCATTTGGTCACAATACCAAATACTTGGATAGGAAACTACTCTAAAACGACAACATAAATGAATGCAGAAAACTGGCAACCATCCACCAACGTCAAAGAAGGAAGCGCATTTAAATACTCAGACAGTCAAGCCGCCTGTAAAGCACTTGACTCACATACAAACCATGCTAAAATACTTACGAAATGTCGCTTATCTCCAAATAACATCTCACAACATTTCAATATACACAATATACACTGTCTGGACATCGCAACTTAGAAGGAAATGAGTCTGCAAACTGGCCAGAATAGGTACCACCATCGAGCTCCTTTGAGAGAAGAACTCGATAGGGATGCCTATGTCGTCGTCTAGCTACAAATTGGTGGAAACACTATTTCTTCTGTGCTTACGAAAGTGCCACATATCACATCTGCTGGGGACCCTAAGAACGCCTGGGCCTCACTAACCATGACTTCTGCAAAAGTTGCGGATATAAAAAAAAGGAGAAATAGTACAACACTTTCTTTGAAATTGCCCCGCCTTGAATAGAAGGACACTTGGGCTACTCATTCTCTCGGAGACATCCGAGCTAGATATCCTAGCTCTACTCAAGTTTATTCTGTCCACACAATGAATGGTTTAGTAAAGAGAACCCTTCATCCACCGGTATTAAAAAGAGTTAACAGGGAATACAAATGTCATCGCAATGGGTCCAAAGTGAACTAAGCGACAAGTCACTCTCAGCATGTAGCCATTGTAAATTTTCTGTAGTCACTGTCAAGTCACTGCCAAGTCGCTTTTTAGTCAGTTTTAAGTCACTGTTAAATCACTATCAAGTCGCTGTAAAGTCAATAGTGGTATTCCTGAAAGTTGATTTGCTTTTGATTTGCTTTCGTGAAAGCAAAAGCAAAGCAGTTGGTGGAACGACCCTGATTTCATTTTGATTTGCTTTCCGTTGGCGCAAAATTTAAACAATGGCGGGAAAGCCAAAAAATTACAAATGAAATTGTAAAATAGGCAGAATCTGTAGGTCTAAGAAGTTTGTAACTTTACTAAGGTGAATTCAATTATAATTGATAATTATATTTAATTATAAATAATTATTTATGTTATGTATCAGATTGACAGATCCAAAGAGGAAGAGGCAGGATAAAATAGTGGAAGAATTTGTATCCTCGAACCTTCTAGAAGAGCTGTGCAAATATGTAAGCCTGAACATCTTTGACCACGTCAAGCACAAGCTCCACGAACTCGAGGACTTAGGACTCTGTCCACTTTAGGCCGCGGGCCTTTTTTTCAGTAGTCTCGTATGCAGTCTAAGATGCAATAAATAATTATCATTTAATTGCCAAAATATGGAATGCAAAATAGCTTACAACATTCTTTATATTTAAATCACAACAAAATTTAAACAAACACCATGAGCGCGGAGCCATTTCTTCTATGAGAACGGTCACACTAAAACGAAAGCAAATCGAAATCAACTTCGAGGCTGATTTCGGGAAATCAATTAGTATGACCTTAATTTCCTAACATTTTCTGGGCACACTGCTCATTTTGTATGGAGCAGCTGTGATCAGCTGTTTCGCGAAATCAAATCGAAAGCAAATCAAAAGCAAATCACTTTCAGGAATACCACTAATGTGTCAAGTCATTATGAAGTCACTGGCAAGTCACTGTCGAAATACTGTCAAGTCACTGCCAAACAAACATTATTACGAATCGAACTAAATTCACAACTTGATCTCAGGGCAACCACACTTTCCACCTCCACTTCCCTCCCCTTACTTGTTCTCAGCTCAAAACAGAGTAGACTGCTAGCATGAGCATGAGCATTTTAGCTCAGAGCGAAGAGCTTCCAGCCCTCAGCTCAGTGATTATTCGCGGGGCTGAGTGTCAAGCAAGGAGAGAATTGTAAGTCTGACTGAAATCTTCTTCTTCTTTCTCTTCTTCTTTCTTTATTGGCCCGATGCTTGCATCACAACCGTTTGACGGTCTCGGCCGCTGCAACTAATGTCCGCCAGTCGCTTCTGCTCCGTGCGAGCTGGCACCAGTTTTTCACGCCAAGCTTAGAAATGTCTTTCCGCACCTGGTCGTCCCACCTTAGAGGTGGTCGTCCCACCTTGCCTTGTCCCAGTTCTTTCGCATTCCTCTTGTAGACCATTTTTGCTGGAGCTTGATCATCCATACGGGTAACATGTCCCAGCCAGCGCAGCCGCTGTTGCTTTATGCGCTTGACCAGACTAGTATCCCCATAGAGCTCATACAGTTCGTCATTCCTTCGGATGCGAAAGTCCTTGCCAACTTTCAAAGGTCCATAAATCCTGCGAAGAATCTTTCGCTCGAAAACGCCAATCGCCGCCTCATCCGCTGATGATATTGCCCATGCTTCTGCGCCGTATTGCAGGACTGGGATGATAAGCGACTTATATAGCGCTATTTTTGTTCTTCGCTTGAGGTTTCTGCTCTTGAGCTCCCTACTTAGCCCGTAATAGCATCGGTTTGCGAGCGTGATTCTTCTTCGAATTTCCAGGCTGATGTTGTTGTCGCCGGTTATCATCGTTCCAAGGTAGACAAAGTCCTCTACAACTTTAAAGTTGTACTCTCCCATTGCAACAGATTGCCCAATTTGTGTGTACTTCTGTTTCGAGGACACTAGGTACTTCGTCTTGTCCTCGTTTACCGCTAAACCCATTAGCTCAGACTGCTTCTCAATCTCTGAAAACGCATTGCTTACTGCCTGTTCGGTTTTGCCGATAATGTCAATATCATCGGCATATGCGAGTAGCATTACATCTTTATTAAAGATGGTGCCCGATCTGTTGGCATTTGGGCACTGGCGCAGTATATACTCCATCAGCAGATTAAAGAAGTCACACGATAAGGTGTCACCCTGCCTAAAACCTCTTTTGGTATCAAAAGGCTCGGAGAGGTTCGTTCCTATTTTGACGGAGCTTTGAGTGCTTCTCAACGTCATCATGCAAAGTCGAACGTACTTTGCTGGAATACCTAAAGTAGACAGGGCTTCGAAAAACCTTGACCTTATCGGCGTGTCGAAAGCGGCTTTGTAATCGATAAAAAGATGGTGATTTTCGATGTTTCTCTCATAGGTCTTCTCCAGAATTTGGCGCAATGTGAATATCTGGTCTGTGGTGGACTTACCAGGTCTAAAGCCACACTGATAAGGTCCAATCAGTGTATCAACAAGCGGCTTTAGACGTTCACAAATAATGCGGGACAGAACCTTATATGCGATGGGGAGGAGACTGATCCCGCGGTAGTTGGCGCAAACTGCAGGGTCCCCTTTTTTTAAAGATTGGACAGAGAACACTTAGATTCCAATCGTCAGGCATGCTTTCGTCAACCCATATACGGCACAGAAGTTGGTGTATGCACCTTACCAATTCTTCGCCTCCAGCCTTGAACAATTCAGCGGGCAGCTCATCAGCGCCTGGTGATTTGTTGTTCTTTAGCCTTCGTATGGCTAAACAGACTTCCTGTTGGGTCGGGGGATCTATCTCAATGTTGTCGATTGGTGGCATCGTTACTTCTCTAGAGGCGGCATCATGTTCGTCATCGCCTCCCAGTAGGTTGGAAAAGTAACTTCTCCATTTGTTAAGCGCCACTTGCGGATCTGTGACCAAATTCCCCTGATAAGACGGATAAGACGTGGTAATTCGTACATTAGTTTAGAAACTATATCAATGAAGTTCCATGGAAATCCCCAGAGACTTTAACCGCGTTTGGCTTGCAGAACGTTCAAAAAATCCTTTCATTTTTCACCTTATTACTTAATAATCTATTTAAAAGGCTTGTGTCTAAGATAACGATTCATCTTCTTCAACACGGTTCCATCTCTAGCAAAAAAAAATTGCCGTCTCTAACTTTGAGCTAATTTGATATTTAAGGAAGTTACAATTTCGCCTCTTAAACTTTTTGCATGTACGAAGGTTCGAAGTTGAATGTTCACGTAACGTGACGCGAAAGATCTGTTTGGAGTGGTTTTCCCATGACGAAGAAATGTGTTTAATTCTGACTTTTTTGTGAACAAGGCTTGGGAAGAAGTAGTCGATACTCTAACTTGCCGAGAATGTAATTGGCATCAAAACAAAATAAGTGTGACCCACTGCCAAAATTAAAAATACCAAAAAACTGAAATTTATTTATTTTTTAAGTTTGGTCACACTACTCTTACGTTGCACGCCAACGAAACATAGGGGAAAGCATGGAGCAATAAGTACTAGAGAGAAACTTTGCTCAGTCGACACCGCTTCTGTCAAAAAATTGTCACCTGTTGCTCTCATTTACGCTCTCTAGATCAGCGATGGCCAGCGAGAGCGAGGTCAAAAAGTGAGAGTGTATTAGTGTGCAAAAACAAACCTCCGTGAATTTGCTTCGACCTAATCGCTTCGAACTTTGTCAAGCGACTGACGCTGTCTTACTCTCTCGATGTCAGCTTCGGCAAGCGTTCGGGTAATGTACGTGAGAATAGGGAAATGTTTTCGGCCCCGGGATGGAACCGAGGGCCAACGCTGCTCTAGATACTTTTTAATCAGCTGTTCGCTCTCTCTGGCAACATTTGGGTTATGGTCGTCTCGCTCTAACCACAGTGATTTCCTACTGACACTTTGAAGTATCTTTTTGGGCACTATCGATTTTCAGCAACAAAATTGAGCGGCATTCGCAACCTGCCTCTCTAATAATAAGTCCTCTCTGGGGAAAGTGAGCTAAAATATTTTCAACAAATTTTCACACTGGAAAGCAATGGCCAAGTATATCAAACGCCAAGTCCACAATCAAAGTGTTCCACACCTTTAGCTGGGATTCTGATTACGGCAAAAACCACTTTCAGTTGTAGTTTCCAAAAAGAATATACATTTTGCCGATTTTTTGTTTGCTTTTAGCTAAGAGGATCAAGTTGACATACTCCATACTAAATCCAATTTAATTGAAAACAACTTTTGCACGTGGTTGTCAACAAACAGAAGGAAATTTTTTTAGTATGGAATTTTTTTTCTGCATACAAAAAAGCCACAACTGAGAACGAAGCTGAAACTGAGCCTTGGACAAAAACTGCACCTCCTGCTCCCCGCTTTGCCCCTTCCAGCTTCCACTTTGAAATGAACTCATTTCGGTTGCGAAATTACAAAATACTGTCACGTATGTGTTTGCCTTTTAGAATATTACGCCAAAGCCAAAGAACTTTGAAAAGACAAGAAGCGAGGAAACTAATGCCAAGGAAAGTGCATATCAAGTTCTAACATAAATTTGGGTCAAAAACTTTAATTTGAACGAGTGTTGCTGTCGTCTGCAAAATACAAATAAATTAGTTGCATAGGGCGTTGGGGGCAGGGGACAGAACGGAAATTTACTAATTTCAAACTTTTGCACGCATTAACCTCGAAAATCTGCGCACTGGCAAATGCCGATTGGCACAAGAACCGAAGGGAACTTGGAGACACTTGGAAGCGCAGAGACACACACGCACACTTGACTCGCCTTGTATTTGTGCAAATAATTTGGGTCACGAACTGAGCAGGCAGGCATCAGAGGAGCAGACAACTGAAGCTGCTTTAGGATAAGGCTAAGCCCTGGCATATATATTCAGCGACAAGTGAACCCCGAGCAGGGGCACACACAAAGACGTGGGAGTGCGCCACCGAGTCGAGTTTAACTATTGTCAAGTTTTAACCTCGATATGCAGCGATGTAAGATTAGGCCCCTTTGCCCCGTCCGTTTTCATCATCTGCACTGCTCCTTTGGCGGCCACTTGGAATGCAGCGCCGCTGGGCAAAACAAAAATAAGCAGCAAATGCCATGCGTGCCGGAGCCGAGGAGCAGCAGCAGCAGCAGCTGGCTGTCATGCCAACGCACAGGAGAGTCCAAAAAGGGACTGGGGTGTGGGTGTGGGTGGGGGGCGATGTGGTGGATCCGTGTAATCATGCAGCGTTGACAACGACGAGCCTTGAGTGCATTACAACAATTGAAATTGTTGAGGCTTAGGCGGTGAAGGTAAAGTAGTACTCCATGTAAATGGGCATGGGAGACTAAATCGGAGTCAAAATATCGGAAAACTTATTTGAATATTTTTAATGTCGAAATTTTTTGAAGACTTCTAAATATTTGAGTTCAGAAGTCGAACTCAGGAAAAATTGTTGCTTCTTAGAGTAGGAGGCTGATCGAACGATTTGAATCAAAAGCCCCTTTGGTAGACATAAGAACTCACCTTGCCATTCCACCACACAGCCGGTGTGATATATTTGCGAGTCCATCACGAAAAACTTGCCATTCACAGCGAAAATAATTGCTGTCAACATCAACTGAATGTCATTGAGTCGAATTTTGAATGTTATGAATCATAACTTAAGTAGAAATGGCTTTTCAGCATTGTGGACCTTTCTTGAAGGTAAGGAGGATCACAAACTCATTGCTTTGCCTCAATTCTGACCAGCAGAAGGAGACCATAACATCCATAACATCACCATTAGTTGGTGCTATGTATTATGATATTTTCAAAGTATATCATTGATATTCCCAAATACCAAATTGTTGATCTGAAATAAAATCACTTTGATATGATAGAAACGTAAAAGTAATATGTAAAAGCCAATTTGATACTATAATTGTAATTTAAAAATTTTTTTTTATCCGCTCAAAAAAATCTGTGCTGCCAGACCGTTTTTACCCCAAAAATGTCGCAGCCTTTTGTAATTTTTTTCCTTGTGCTTCCAGCAACGCCGAAGTCTCTCTTGTCACTTATCGACCGCTCTGCTCTGACAAGGATGCGCTTCAAAGAGTAAAGATGCCGTAGCCTCATGAACAGTCCACAGTTGGCAGTCCAATGAATTCTAATCTAGACTACCAGCTGGACAATCATCCGTAGAAATAAGTTCAGTACATGTTTTTTTTAGCCATTTTAGAGTCTTACTTATCTGTGAGCTAGAGCAAAGTCTTTTTGAAAGGTCTACGGCTTGTTTGCCAATAAATTTGTGTTGAGACCCTTTAAAACCTTTTCCAAAACGTCGGATTGTTACATTTTCGACGAAGCTTTGACTCCTTTTTCTGAAAAGTTTATCTTGGTGACCCCACCATAGGCGACTCCAAACTTAAACCTCTCTGAACTATCGTAATTAGTATACAGGATTCCATTATAGTAACATTTTCTTGTCAGTAAACAGAATTCGTCTGTGGGCATTGATGAGTGGCCAGTGAGGCTTTTGATTCGTTTTGAACCTTGGTTCGACTACTCTTGACCGAAGTATTTGTGCTTCAATAAAATATTCAATAAATATTCTCAAACGATCTTCGCGAAATATTCGACAAAATGTTTATAACCGAGTGTGTATATATGTCGGAAATGGGATAAGTCATATTGAGTGGCTTATTTAATTTGAACTGACTAGAGTAGTGTTAGCAAGAGTTGACCCAGAGCGTCAATATTAGAGCGAGCAAAGACTCACTGCACTCCGTTTATTGTAAAAATAATTAAAATTAATCAAATTTAATTAACAGACTTTATTCTAATTTAATTTTTCCTAAAATTTTTAGGATTTTGCTCATTATGTACTGAAATAAGTATCGGAACAGGTTAAGGTTCAGCTATTTCTTTTGGTTCATGCTTCGGTCCGCGGGGTTCCACGTCTATTCAACACAAAACAATTTCAACACATCAATTCCACACACGTCAATTCAACACACGTCAATTCAACTCACGTCAATTCAACAAACTACTATCACTCCATCCACGTCTATTCAACACAAAACAATTTCAACACGTCAATTCAACACACGTCAATTCAACACACGTCAATTCAACTCACGTCAATTCAACACACGTCAATTCAACACAAAACAGTCTTCACAAAAAAAAGTCAACACACGTCTATAAGTAATTTCAAATTTATATTTAATAATAAATAAATTGATTTGTTTTGTGTTGAATTGACGTGTTGAAATTGTTTTGTGTTCAATTAACGTGTGTTGAATTGTTGTGTTTGGTGAAATGACTTAGTGTTGTATTGAAATTGTTTTGAGTTTAATTTGTTTGTGTTGAATTGACGGATTGTTGAATTGTGTTGTTAGGTGAAATGACTGTGTGTTTATATAAAAGAGAGAATCCACAAATCCTAGTTAAACAATCGGAAATGAATCAGTCGATCATGAGAGAGGCTGACTTTTTTGGCTAGAAGTGTCAAATTTTGGGAATATCAAACAATAAATTATTTCTGAACCAGTAAAAGTCTTAAGTGCAAATCCAAAATTCACTAACTATTTCAAAATTGATCACAAAATTAACGAAAATTTTCTTTATATAAATAGCAACTATAAACTCTTCATTGCACAGACCATAACGCAATACTTTTCAAATCAAAAAACTGTTTAATTGGAATTAACTACATGAAACTAATGAAATGAAATGAAAGAGAAATTTAAAATATTATAATTTCTGCCGTCTTCCCTATTTCACTGTTCCAAACCATTCCGAATCTAGCAACTAAGTGTGACCAGCTAACTTTTATATATCCTTAAAATTGAGTTTTAAGCTCTTCTTCAAATGTTCTGCATTGCCAAAATGTTTGCACGTTACCTTTCTCTACGGTACCATTGTCTCTAGGGCCAAAACGAGGTTGAGGCTTCTAAAGAGCGGGAGGCAGCGTCACGGGAATCATTCTTTTGGGTAAACATTTCTTACACATCCAGCATTATTGTGGCCTTATGCGTGAGACACGACCCCATGCCATACCCCATACCCCATGCCCCCAATCCCCGTCTGCGACTGACAAACATTTAGGTATTTTCATGTAAGGTCCACATGCCGGTCGGTTCGTAAGTCGTACAAGTTCAAAATCATATATTCTTGGCTGAATTTTGAGGCCAGGCCAGAGAACGTTGCTCTCCAAGGAGCAACCAAATCCCTTTGTTAGTAAATAGTAAGAATTTTTAAGCCAGGAAGAACTATTTTTATGCTTGAATGGCTTAGCTGCAGCTGGGCAAAATTCATACATAAACCATTGACCCCATTAAAAAAAACAGAAGCAAACTTCAACTTTGGCCAAATAAAAAAGTTGAAAATAAACTACGTTCCAACAACACTCAACTTGTAATGAAGTTTCAATATACAAATCAATAAGGACCAAACAAGTTGCAGGGAGAAAGGACTTTGCCTGCAGTCTTTGGCATGGACGAGGCTGGCCTACAATGGTAGGAAAACTTTTTAGACACTTTATTTTCACAGATTTTTGCAGACCAGAAATGACCAAGGCAGTAAGTAGTAGGTGCAAGGGCAAAATACTTACTTGCATCGTAGCTGATTTCAACCAACAGCGGCCAAGGAAAAGTTAATGATGTCACTTCCACTTGCCACTGGACTGCTCAGACACACATGCACACCCAGAGAAAGCTTGTCTGATGAAAACTTCAAGTTAACCGCTTTCGATTGGAAGAAAGTTTTTTCAACCGCAGAGCCAGAGAAGAAGAAGAAGAATGCGGGTAAAAATATAAAAACTATTAAGTTATTGCTCAGCTTGCAAAAATTGTAGGGTAAATTGTGGATAACTGGGGATCGATAGAGTTAATGGAACGATGTTTTCTATTTAATAAACTGCTATAAAGTTTGAACCGAAACAAAGCTCTGAGGACTTCGTACATGCGCTTTGAACGGTTGTGTTGTGTGTTTGAAGCAGCTCCTCAAGCTGTTTTCAATTGATTAAAATTTTTTTTTATTGATAATTAATGTTTAATCGGGTAACTGATGGCAAACAACACAAGGGAAAGGGGAAGCGTGGGGCAAGCAATGTTGAAGTAGGAGATAAAGTAAGTTGTATTTCAATTTCAATACCAAATGGGGGCAAGATCGAACTGTGATGAGGAGTACAAGCCAACTGAAGAAAATTCCAGATGATTAACAGCAGCTGCTCCTGTCTCGAGTACCGCAGCCCCAGAAAGCTTCAGCATGGGTTAGTACATGAGAAATAATAGTCAAGAAGTCCTTGCTTGTTGTTATGTTTAAAATTGTGAATGGCTTGTCATATTCACAGTAGAATCTTGATGAAGATGTGGAAGCCCGTAGTAGGCTGAGCAAAAACAGATATCAGATCATTTTTGTAGTTACTGGCAGTCAGCAGTATTGTGCCGAACGGAAAGCTTGTCTGAATAAATTATTATTTCTTTTTATTTTATTTACATAAATATTTTTACTATATTTTTAACAGAAGGCTCAACTTTTTGAATTGATGATAATGGCTCATCAGATAGCGGCAAATCGCAACCTTTATGTTTTATTTGGGCTTATTATAGACATCCAGCGAGAGGCTTGGATTAAAGCACGGCGAGCGTTTCTTACATCCATAATAATAATAATTCATCAGCGATTATTTATCTTCATGGCCTCGAATATGAGACATGTGGTTCATCAAATACTTACGTACGCGGTATTTTGACTCAACTTATGAGTAGTTTGCACCTATAGAAAAGTTATATTTGTTTTTTTTTTTTTTATGGAAAAATATTAGGGGGGACATTTGATGAATGGAAAAATGTGAGGCCCCGTTATACGATGTGTGTTTTGTTGTCGTTTAGGCATACAAAAAAAAAAATTTTTTTTAAGGTTTTTCGTGTCTGCAAGTTGGATTCAAAGTTTATCACTCATACGTACTGTGTGCCCTTGCATAAATTTGTAATGTTCAAGTAGTTGGCGTAGACCTGTTTTAAAGTCATAACATTTGACAAAAAGGCAATATGACATTTAAAAAAATTGCTTTTCATGTAAATAATGAGCCCTGTTCCGAACTCCCAGTCGATTTTCGTGTAAACATTTGGATTTCGAATTCAATTTATATATTATAAATTTAAACGTAAGTGTCAAGTTAATTTGAGGCTACTAGATCCCGTCGCAATTTTTTCTAGACTTAAATTCATTGGGGATCGGTTTTAGCTGCTCCCACAATTCCAAGTTTTTTATACCTGTTCTAGTAGCCGTAGGTAAATTTTTTTTTTTTGGGCGAGGAGGGGAAATGCCTTGTGCATTTCCTAGTCTGCCGTCGCAGAAGGGTATGTAGGACTCGCACCTACTAAAAACCTCTCTCTCAGGCCTGTATCCACTTCGGAAAAGCTTTCGCATCACCTGCGTGAATGTACGTTGTGCGTATTCTGTATTACGCGCCGTGATGACCGCCACAATGTCATCTGCGTATCCTACCAGAAATGCGTCGTCGGGCATTACTATGCGGAGAACCTCATCATAGCTGATATTCCAGAGGTCCGGCCCAAGTATGGATCCCTGCGCAGCTCCTGCAGTTACTGGAATACATTTTTCGCCAGCTATGGTCTGGTACAACAGCTTTCGGTTTTCGAGATAGCTGTGTATTATACGCAGCAGATACTCCGGTATTCGGAAGCGCTTTTGTAGAGCCTCGATCATATCCGTCCATTTTGCGCTATTAAAAGCGTTTTTCACGTCTAACGTTGCCAGCCGGACTATTGGTCGTGAGTAGTGATTGCTTTGGTGGCTCGCAATCGCCGCTTGAGTGACCTCGTAAATTGCTCCAATTGTGGACCTGCCTGGCCTGAACCCGTACTGCCGTAGGTATATTTGTCGCCTTCCATACTACGTTTTCAAATTTGACCGCAAAATACAAAAGTTCACACGAAAATCGTGTCGCAATTCGAAACCGCGTCGAATATTTACTAAATATATGTTTATGCTAAGCCGTATATTATTTCAAAATTTCTACAACTCTAAGCTTTTCACTTCTAGATGATAGCAAGTTTGGCCGTACACCAAGAGCCTATCAGGATATCTTTAAAGTGAGGCCCTACATGAACTGATCTAAGATGCTACGACTTACGGTTGCGGCCGCATAGTCTTTTTTAAGGTGATGCTTATAAATAGACTCTCGTCCAGTAATTCCTAGTAATTCCTAAACATTGAGGATGTAAAAATAATGCGGATTACAATACTACTTCCTCAGATGGGCAAAATCTTACACTGTGACCTGCGCCCTCCACAATAGTGTTATGAAAATTTTGTTCATTTCACTGAACATGTTCAATAGCTCTTTTTTTTCTAAATGGGTCAACTCAATCAAACCGCTCACTTGTTCAGTGGTTCGTGTTTAATTGCTCTTGTTCAGTTGTTATACCCTTGCAAAGGGTATTATAATTTTGCCCAGAAGTTTGCAACGCATAGAAATATTCATTTCCGACCCTATAAACTATATATATTCTTGATCAGGGCGACGAGCTGAGTCGATTGAGCTTTGTCCGTCCGTCTGTCTGTCCGTCTGTCTGTCCGTCTGTCCGTCTGTCTGTTTCTACGCAAACTAGTCTCTCAGTTTTAAAGCTATCGAGCTGAAACTTTGCACAGAGTCTTCTTTTTACTGCACACTGCTAATATGTCGGAACCGACCGGATCGGATGACTATATCTTATAGCTGCCATAGGAACTATCGGTCGAAAAGTGGGTTTTTGTGAGAAAACTTTTTTTTTTTTAATGTAAACGCCTTCCGCTTCGACAATTATTAGTTTTATACGCTTTTACACAGATTTGGAAGTTTTTGTCAAAATCGGATGACTATATCTTATAGCTGCCATAGGAACTATCGGTCGAAAAGTGGGTTTTTGTAAGAAAACTTTTTTGTTTTTAATGTAAACACCTTCCGCTTCGACAATTATTAGTTTTATACGCTTTTACACAGATTTGGAAGTTTTGGTCAAGATCGGATGACTATATCTTATAGCTGCCATAGAAACTATCGGCCGAAAAGTGGCTTTGATCAGAAAAATGGTTTGTTTTAATGCTGACGTTCGTAAACTCTGTTGTATTAAAACATTTGCAAGGGTATTAAAACTTCGGCAAAGACGAAGTTAGCTTGGCCTTCTCGTTTTTATTTTCTATCAGCTTCCTGATATCTGGCTCGTTCACAATCCTCAAGGCGTGGTGTCCTGTAGCGACCATTCAAGCCAATTGACGGTCTATTTGCTGGCTCCAACATGCAGCTTGGCTTATAAACCCGTATTAATCGACATTTTCCACAAGGGCAGAGTTGTCATTGATGTTGTTGTGTCGGACAACTTGGTCGGTGAGATGCCGATTTGGGTTGCTTCGGGACTTGCAACTTAAAATAATACATTTCGCTGTATTAATATCCAATTCGTTGAAATGCTTTTAAATACCGCTTTGCTTTCTGATTAAAGACATTCTGAATAATATATCGGACGTGGATGCCACACCTAAGAGTTGCTAAACGCACAGTTGCCATACTGAATAATTCACTGAACTAGTGTAGAACTAGACACTGAGCACATATCAGTGCTACTACTCACAGAGCAAAAGGGAGACTGAACAGCTCAAGGTATACTTAACAAGGTAGGCGCACTCGGAGTTGTGAGAGAACTCCTTATATTTGTATCAAAGAGAGCGAGAGAGTAATATATTTCAATACAAAGCCTACTAAGCTACTAAGAAAAACACAAAAAATTCGTCCGCTTACTGACGAGAACGAGTGCGCCTACCTTGTTAAGTATATCTTGGAACAGCTCACAGAGCAAGAGAGAGCCTGAACATTTGACAGAACAAGCCAGAACAACTCCCTGAACAAAAAAATCAAAAGAGCAGGAACAGAGCAATAGAACAGATCGGAGAAAGACAGAGTGAGACTCGCTGAACAAAAATGAATAATTGTTCAGTTTAATGAACAACTCGTTTTTGTTCACTCACTCATGAACAACCCAAAACTACTTTACTAGCTTCAGCGCATTTCATTTAACAAAGATAATTATGGGTAGAGAGAGAGAGAGAAAGAAACTTGGAGATATGAGTTATGAGCTGAGCCAGCCGTGAACCATAAAGAAGACATACAACAAACAAACTTTGTTAACGCAGCTACTTTGACAAGACGAGAACCTAGACATAAACAAAAGTAAATTAAAAACTAAAATTTAAATAAAACATACTAGGTAATAATTATGTTATTTCTTCAAAAATAAACAGACTCCCTGAAGTAGGCAGCAAAGCTGCTGAAACGCGTAGGAGAACAGTTGAGAAAAACATGGTTTAACTGAAGCAAGAAGGCGGCCTAACTCAACCACTTGGTATATCACAGAATCAACGAAACGAACACTAAACTTTGAAATATTCCCTGAATAATCTTTCAATTACAATTATTACGAAATTATCAGTAATTGTCTATTCATTATCTGACTAATTGTGTTAATTGTAACGGAAAGTAATTCAATACCGAAAGTAATGATTACATTACAGCTTTGCTTCTTTGCAGAAGGCATAAAAAAGAAAATTAGCAAATCGCAAATGCATTTGGTTTACAAATTAACATTAAATTACAATTACAATGGCTTTGTGTCCTTTCTACAAGAATCCTTCCATGACTCAAATTGAAATTTACCCAACATTGCAGCTCCCTTCTGGCAAGCTGGCTGACCAACATTAGGCTAATTTGTAAGCATCCTAATCCGTAAACAATTACATTACTCAAACCCAAGTGCAGAGCCTCCCGAATGGGCTGGGACTGGCAAATAGCCAGCAGAAACAGCAATAATCGCGCTACGCACTTAACCAAATTTAAAGCAATTAAATCTTTAAATCGCGTTTAAAATTTCCTTCTGCTCTCTCTAGCATTTTTTGGGCAACTAATTATAAAACGGAAGAACCAAAAAGGACAGATAAATGCGACGCGGCTGCTGCTAAAATAACAGTATTTTGCATAATTGTTGACCCAGAAAGACCATAAGAAAGGAGCGGCAGCAGCAGCAGCAGCGGCAACAACAACAAACACCAAAAGAATGTAATTTCAGAGCCAGAATACTTCTTTGCTTTTTTTCTACTTTTCTGTTCTTTTTTCTCTCTCTTTTTTTTTTTTTTGTTCTGCCCGCCACTGATTTGTAATTAGGAAACGGCCGCCAACTGTCGCCTTGGTTGCAGCCACGCCCCATTTACACCGCAGCTGTGAGGCCGGAGGCATTAGCGAAACGTTAAATACCCAAGTGCCATCTGCCGGGCGGGGGGAATGCGGGGGGCCCCACCTTTGAGTGGCCAAAAGAAAAACGGCAGCCCGGGTAAAATTAAATGAATGAAAGAAAAGTGTAAAGCAATGACGCCTCATTCCCACCTCCCCCGGGGGCCACTTGCCCAGTCGGTAGACTGGCTTTCAGGCATTCTGTGGCTTTCGGAAAAAGTTTATTAAAAAAATTTAAATTCAGTTTTGCCCTTTTCTTGGAGCAATCCGTGTGCTCTCCTTTAAGGAAATGGCCAAAAATTGAAATTATTTAATGTCCGGTGTCAACGTTCGGTGCTTCCTGTGGGGCGCCACCCTTTAACAAACTTTAATCCCCTTTCGGCATTGATGCACAACTTTTGCGGAAACTTCTTTCTACGGAAATTTCCTAATTTTTGGGCCAGCGACCCCTAGGGCCTAGATTTGTGTCTGTCGAATGTTCGGGGCGGTGTTGCATGTTTCCGTCCCCCCCCACACAAATTTACATTACGTTTTGCATAATTTAGAAATGTGCGTTTCGTTGTGACAATGGGTTGGCATTTTGCTTTTATTTATTTATACTTTGCCAGTGGCCAAATGTCCAGAGATTTATGTGAGAATACCAAGAAAAGTCTTATAAATTCTGTGCATTAATTATGTCCTTTCAGCGGCCCACAACATTTTGATGGTGGAGCATGAACATTAACTTGTCTCCTTATCAACCGTTCAATATATATAAACTGAAGTTTATTTAAGTCTAAAAATGGACAGATGCTTTGCTTAGATCCTAGCACAGACAATAAGTAGACGGTTAGTGCCGTTCGGTACTAAAAACAAAAGTGTTGGGTTCATTTTAAACTCTTTTATTTTGTTTAGTGACTTTTGTTCAGATTTGTTTCAATTGTTCAGTGACTCTTATTAAGGAACGAATGTTCAGTGTTCGCTTAATCAGTTAGTTTTGTTCAGTGATGTTTCTTTATTGACTCTTGCTGAGTGACTCTTTCATTGAGTTTTGCTCAGTAACTCTTGTTCCGAGACTTGTTCAGTGACTTAAGAAGCACTTTTTTAGTGACTTTTCCAGTGACTCTTGCTAAGTGACTCTGTTAAGAGAGCCTTGTTCAGGGAATTGATAAGCAACTCATTTTCAGTGACTGCAGTTTTAAAACATTTAAGGAGGCTGTGTATTACCTGTCCAGGAATATCCCATTAAAACGTTTTACGTTCTATTACCAGTTCAAAACAAGTGAGAAAGTCGGTCAAGCCCGACTATATCATACTCTGTACCTGGAGTAGGAGCTGAATGCAGTGCTGCTGCTGTGTCTCTCTCTATCTCAGTCTCTTTCTCTCTCTTGCTCTCTCTCTCTAAGATTGTGCGGTGTTGGTTGTGAAAGGGTGGGAGGGGGGGTGGCGGGGGGAGCTTATAACTTGAGAACCGCTCATCCGATCTTTATCATTTCTTCAGCAAATCGATACATTTTGACAATAGACAATAACTAACTATCTCTCGAAGGTATGAACCATCTATCTACAAAACTGTGAAAGATATGACGTTTTTTTCAAAATTGCGGGGGCGGTAGGGGGCGTGGCCAAAATTGAAAATAAACTTGATCTGCCTGCAGCTATAAGAAACATTTGTCCCATACATGTCAAACCTCTATCTCTTACCATCTCCGAGATCTGTTTGTTCATACGGACGGACGGACAGACGGACAGACGGACATGGCTATATCGACTCGGCTGCTGATGCTGATCAAGAATATATATACTTTATAGGGTCGGAAATGATTCCTTCTCTCTGTTACATACTTTTGCACAAACTTAATATACTCTATGTACCTTCGGTACAGAGTATAAAAACATTAAAATTTTGAAATAATGAATGATAGCACTAGTTTACAGCCAAAAAGACCCATTTCTACTGAAAATTTTTTTTAGTGTAGTTTGGAATGGTGATCTCAAAAATCAATTTCAAAAATTTTTTCATGGCTTTTTTTGGTAGGGGCACTTACATTTTAAGCCATATCTCACTTTATAATTGTCAGATAGAGTCAAGCAAGATAAGAATCGAAAGGTTATTTCGCTGCCGGTAATCGAATGGAACATTGTTTTTAAATCGGTTTATTAGTTTGACTACAATATCCACAAATATTTCGAAAAAATCGATTTTTTGCTCGAAAATTCATTTTTGGTCGCCTGGAAAAAATATAAAAAAATCAAAAAAAAATATTTTTATTTTTTCTACATAAGAACCGCACTTCTACGAAGAAAAACAGATATCGATGATCAAAATCTGTGAACAAACACAGGAGCTGTAAGCAATTTAGTGCAAAACAATGTGATATTTTCTTGAATATTTTAAAATAAATTTTCGTTTGCTTCGACTTTTGTTCCGTTTTTAATTTTTATTTTTGTTCTGGCTTTTCGTTCACTTTATAATTTGACCAAAAAACGAAGAAAAGTACAATGTTAATTTTTGGAAACACACAATATACTCGAATTTGACTGTTAGTTCCTCTACTCAATTTGATCCATCTATGGTACGTGTTACACGATTTTCCTCACAAATACCTTATTTTCTTCGTAAAAGTGCGATTCTTAAGTAGAAAAAATAAAAATAATTTTTTTGTATTTTTTTATATTTTTTCTAGTCGTTTAAAAATGAAATTTCTTGGATTTTCGAGCATAAAATCGATTTTTTTGAAATATTCTTGGTTGTTGAATTCAAACTACTGAACCGATTTAAAAACAATGCTCCACGCAATTATTGGCAGCTCCATTACCTTTCGATTTATTTCTTACTTGACTCTATCTGACAATTATGAACTGAGATATGGCTTAAAAAGTAAGAGTACCTACCAAAAAAATTTAAAAAATTAATATTTCAAAAACGGAGCCATGGAAAAATTTGTGAAATCGATTTTTTAGATCACCATTCCAAACTATACTAAGAAAAATTTTCAGCTGAAATGGGTCATTTTTTTTTTTATTTTTGTAAACTAGTGTAGTTTGACAATTTATTATGAATATTGTTTTACTAATTCATTTTTCAATGTATATTTTCTATTGATAGCCACTACTTTGTCCCATCTTTCTGATAATGATAACTCTAAGTTTAAAGGGAGCATGGTCATTCATTGTATATATCGTAGTTTAGTATTTTGTTATCTGTGGTCACTCTCGCTGTTTGGAAGATATTTCAAAGTGTCTTTCCCAACACTTTTAATTCGACCTCTCCGGACCTCTGTTCTTTTGCAAATATTTTATTTATTATCATTTAATATCTAACAAAACACAATTTTTCGCGCAATAATTCGCGGAATGGGCATGCTACTCGAGAATATCCACCTTTCTGTGCTCCTCTATGCTCATGACATTGTTTTACTGGCGGATGATCCAAAAGTCCGTCAATAAACTGAAAGTGTACTGTAACAAATGGAACATGATTGTCAACCTGAGCAAGTCCACCATCATGGTCAGAAGTTGTGGGCCCTTAACAAAATGTGAGCAATAGGGGTGAAGCTATAAAGGTGGTGAACAAATTTTAGTACTGGGAAATTATTTTAACGCTGAAACTTTCCTTTAAAAGGCACATCTACGAGAGAACCAACTGGGCCAAAGCTAGCATTAAGGCCACGTAGAAGAACTTCTTCTAAAACAAACGTATTGGACTGCACTGAGAAAAAAAAGGATAGTTTTTGATGTTCCAAAGTTCATGTTCGGTATCCATTTGGACTGGATAATTAACCAACTTTTTTTGGGATCCGTTGGATATTTTCGAAGTCGATTTATTTTCGTTTCGTTGGATAGTTCTTGAGCTGTATGCATCATCCAAAGGAACTGAAAAGGTGAAAAGTATATTTTAAGCAAGTAAGAGTGTTGCGGTCGAATGACCCGACAGCAAATTATCCTGTCCCAAGTAATGTGGTTCCCATAGCTTTGAATTTCTTTTTACTTAAAATTTATTTCGGATCTCATTGTGGTATACAGAATAGATAGATGGGAGCATGAAATAACCCCCAGGGAAATTCCCAGCGGGCGTTATTTCACTTTGCGCACGTGGGCATTATTTGACTTTTAAAATTGAAATAACGCCCGTTGGTGCTATTGCACTTTAAAAAGTGAAGTAAAAATAACGGACGTTACTGTTGTAAGTGCCATAACGCCCACATCATCCGCGATTATTTCACCTTCCCTCCTATTATTCAATATTATTAAGGAATAAAAGTGATGAATGCGATATTTAAATTGCGCGATTTTCCAAAAAAAAATTTTCCGACGACTCTCTTTTTCGTATGTCATCATCCACAAACACACAAACCTTTAACAAAATTCTTTGAAATAGCGCCGCAATAACTTTTGTCTTCTTTACTATTGGTATTGTAATATTATAAGAATATTGAAACATATAACACTTGGAACGTCTGAAATCTGAGTATGATTCAATTTGAATTTATCTGATGCTCGATCTTGGCCATGGCTTTGCTCTAATTTTTCGTGCACAAGACATAAAGGATTTAATTAACTTTTGTTATTTCGAGCACAAAATGTTTTAAAAACATGAGAGTCAAGTCTTTCGAAAAACGGGCCTTATTTCACTCCAAAAAGAGAAATAACGCCTGCGGGGTAAAATCTCTGGTTCCATAGGTTGCAAAATTTCTTCATGAAGAAAATGCTCAAGCTCACGGACTGCAACTTGATTTATTGCATTCAACTGGAATCCGGAATTACTCTGATTTCATTTTCACGCATAATCTGCACCTTCGATATATCTAAATATCGATATCGTCGACTAGGAACGAGTGGCAGAACAAAACACAAATGCTCAAGAAGCGGTTTGAAACTCACGAACACCAAACTATGGGGAGCAGAGCTTTGAATAGAGCGCATAGGCTCTATAGTTATTTAGACCAAGGCCTAGGACCCATCGACGTTCTAGACTCTTTGGGAAAACTTCACTCGCTCCAATAATTGGGGAAGAGTGCGATGGCTAGGCTTTTTTTTTGACTTAAGAAACAGCTTTGAATTTGGATCCGTGCCGATGAGTAAGTCGTTCAATGGTTCTGATGGCGTCTCAATTTCAGCTAGTTGCACTTTTCCTGTTCGAGCGCATGACAATGGGGTCATTGTTTGTGCCTAGCGAAAATCAGGAATTATGAATAAGCGGAATGTTTGATATCGAGACGAAGGAACGAAGCAAATCAAAATGCTCGATGCACTTATTGGCGTTGTCCGTCAATTGTTCTGCGACGCGCTTGATTCTGTTATAATTGTTTTTTTTGACTTTAATGCTCATTGAGAAGAACACAGTTTGAACATTCAGACACGCGTAATTTCATTTATTTCATGAGTGGCTGTATTCATTCGACGGCCCAAATAGCCACCCCTACGTGATGTTTGCATTGTTTACTATAACACACAGATAGGCCAAATTGAAACGTTTGATGAAAAACGATATTCCGATAATTTATAAATTTACAAAATTCTCACAATAACACAGATGAGCAGCCTGCTGCGTCGTCAATTCCAAAGAATGTTCTACATAGTATTAGAAGACGGTAAACCGATTCTCGACCAGCCTGGAGCCTTTGCTGGGTGCCGGAACACCCATTTTATAATTGAAACTTAATCCAAATAACAAAGCTTTTCTTTAAGTGTCGTCTGGAACATCTTTTTGATTATATTATTCGAGTACAAACTCAAGTCGTTGACCCTGCAATTTAGTACTCATTAGACGTCATTTTCCATTTTAATCAAAATTGAAGCATATTTAAGAGCATTTTATCTGTTCGCATAATTAAAAGGACAAGGCTACATGGAGAGGGGCAGGACGACGAGTGTTGAAAATGAGTTAGTCAAACAGGCCCAAGGCCATGTCGCAGCCAGGCTCAAAGCATGTAGAAACGCGAAACGAAAGCGTAAGCAAAAATGGAAAAAAATGGAAAATGAGAGAGAAAAATCCCAATGAAAATGGGGCGAATGTGTGTGTGTGTGTGTAAGTGCAGGGAGTGGACAACTATGCCCGTCCAGAGCAGCATCCTGGTGCCTGGTGCGTGGCCAGCGCGGCGTGCTAATTATGATGAAAGATTTCTGCATCTTTTAGCGTTAATCCATTTGGAAAATTAGAAATGAAAATTTAATGAAATTTCCACCAACTTTTGCAGCATTCTCACACATTTTTTCTCCCTGGTTTCCATTTTTTCCTGTGGGCAATTAGAAATTTTTTCCCTTCAACCAAAACTAATAATTGGCCTGAAGCTGGCTTGGTGTTCAAGTTTAAGTTTTTTCGTGGGTTTATTCGCTTCCTTTAAGCAATTAACAACTCGGGCCTCACAACACGTTTTTAATTACCCATTTACACCGGCAAGGACAATGCCAGGACTTGACAGCAATATCGCAAATACGACTTGAAAAACAATTAAAATTGTCGTAATTGTCGCATTAATGTTTTTCTGATAACTTGGCCAATGGCCAGGACTCACAGCGAGGACACCCAACGCGTTCCTAATTGCAGGCACGCAGAGCAATTCAAGAAAAGAAAACGCTTCAAATAATTCAATAAAATTTAATTAAAGGCCATTAAACCGAAAACAACAAAAATGTGAAGGAACAAAATAAAATGTTAATAGCCAAATGTCATGCAGAGGCACAGCACAGAGAACTAAAAATATTTATTTATTTTTTTAAAAAAACTTTTCTGTTGTTTGGGTAACCATTTTCAGTTTCAACGTGTTTCCATGGCCATAAAACATGCCCAGGGGCTGTAGTTAATGGCCCATCCGTTGGTTCTAGCAGGACTAGCTTTTGAATCATTAAACGCACTTGTGGCATCCTCCCTTCGATGGTCCTCGATGAGATGCGGAGGATGTTGGGTGAGAGTAAAATCAGAGTAGATGCATGTATGTATGTGGGGCCAATTGATGTAAAACTATTGTAGTTTTTTTTTTGGAGTAAATACAAGAATTTGTTTAAGAGGTTTTGTGTTACATTGGGGAATGCAAGCTTCAGCATAATGAGCATAACTATGCCGTATAAAAATATTTGTAATCGAAAAATAATTTATTCACACAGTGCGTGTGAGTAGAAAACATAAAACCGATCAGCCTGAACGATCACCCTGGCGCCAGCTGTAAAGTAAGCAGCCACGAAGAAGCTGCTAAAACTGTGGAGTTCGGATTTGTTTTTGAGTCGGCCTTTCTTCTGTGGAAAGCTGACTAAGGCTCCGCTTTGCCCCTGCCAGTTCGGCCTAATAGACAAATTTATTTTTGGGTTTCAAAAAGTCGAAGCCATTTGATGGGCAAACCAGCTGTATACATGTCATGGTCTATAATTTTACAAAGGAATAACGCTTGTAGAATATTGAATTTCAATATCAAATTTCAAGCTAGGTTAGGAAAGTGCATCGTGCACTTTTTCTATTTTGTGGCCTGAGCGAAGTACTCAGGAGGCTATTCGGAATCATGTCACGATTATGGCAGCTGGACTGTGGCATCATTGGACCGTACTTTTTTTTAAAGTTGATGAAGGCAGGAACGTTATTGTGAATGGAGAGCATTGACAAACTCAAACTATTTTTAACCCAAGGAGCTGGACTTGGCTGAAATGTGGTTTCAACAAGACCGCGCCACATGCTACACAACACGCGAAACAATGGCCCAATTTAGAGGCGAGTTCGTTGAACAGTTCATTTGACGTTTGGAACCGTCTAGATCGTAAGATAAACCGGCTTTAGACTATTGTTAAAGTTAAGGTCTATAGCGACATTCCTGCATCAGTTCAAGCACTGGAAGCCAATATTTGTAAAAAAAAACCACACTTTTATACTTCCAATGAAGTACAAACGGTGTCAATAGTACGGTAGGTACCAAAATACTTGATTCAAGTACGAAATTATTATTTCAGTATTTCCTCATTTCACCCAACAAAGCAAAAATATCTGACAATTCAACGCAAGCAAATTTAACACAACAAAATCATCCTAAAACAATTTCAACACACGTCAATATATAACAAAGACATTTTTCCGAACATCAAAATTCAACACACGTTAATTCAACACAAAACAAATTAAACACGCGCAATTCATCCTGGAAAAAATGGTGATACAAGTTTACGCCACAACAACAAAACACATAAGAAAACGAGAGCGTAAATTAAAGTCGGCTCTAACCGACTTCGATATACCCGTTACTCATGAAAAAACATGTTTAACAGTGTTCCTGCGTTCCTTGACCATCCAAAAAGGTATGCAACATTTTTTTTGGTGGGAGTGGGGGTGGCGGGGGCTTGGTTCAGTTTTTTGCTCATAACTTAAGAACCGCTCATCCGATCTTTATCATATTTTCGGCAAATCGATTCATTTTGCTAATTACTAACTATCTCTAAAAGGTAAGAATCATCTATCTACAAAACTGTAGGAGATATGACGTTTTTTCCAAATTGCGGGGGCGGGAGGGGGCGTGGCCAAAATTTGGAATAAACTTGATCTGCCTGCAAGTAAAAGAAGCATTTGTCCCATACATGTCAAACCTCTATCTCTTACCATCTCTGAGATCAAGGTGTTCATACAGACAGACGGACAGACGGACGGACGGACAGACGGACATGGCTAAATCGACTTGGCTGTTGATGCTGATCAAGAATATATACATATACTTTATAGGGTCGGAAATGATTCCTTCTGCCTGTTACATACATTTGCACGACTTTAGTATACCCTTTTTACTCTACGAGTAACGGGTATAAAAATTACGCACTTTTTGCTTCCCAGGGGTGTGTTTAAAAAGTTAGCGTAAAAGTGTAATAAGAGTAAATAGTTGATGTGTTGTAAAATTATTCAAGGAATCGACAAAAAATACTCAGTTTCGTGTCATTTCGAGATTTTTGTCTTCAAAATATGCGGTCACACCTACAATAATTCAAAATTTTTTATCAGTTTAACTGCATATGCCCAGTATATAAATTGAGACATATTCTTCAACAACACCTAGATAGTCGTCATCACCTACTGTAAACATAGTTGTAGCTTTCCTTATTAATGCAGCTTCTCCAAACTACCCTAACAAAAAAGAGCAAACTGTAACTCAAGTTTCATTTGGGGTCGAAATGCAGTCGACATAAAGGAAGGGGGCCGAACGGACTCATTGAAAAATGGTAGCACATTGGTTCGCCAGTTATTTGGGGGGGGGCACAGAATAGAAGATACTCCATTAGGTCAAGGGTAAACCATCTAGTGGCACACATATACACAATTACGTTTTTACGGGGGTGGTAAAATTGTAAATGTGTTGAAATATGTTATAAGTGCGCTGTGTTGAATTGGTTTGTGCTTATTGGATTTGTGTTGAATTGACGTGGGTTGAATTGAATAATTTTAACAGTCGGTTTTCTATTTTACACTCAAAAAAAATTCAATCCATACGGGATCAAATCAATCCCAAGCGGTAATGAAAACAACGTAGTCCCGGACTAGAAAAAGAAAGATTCAGTTGATCCGCCATTTAGATCCCAAGAAAGATTACATTAATACCGGGGTAAACCTTTAAGAACTAGCAAAAAATTTAAAAGTAAAAAATTAGACCACGATTCCAAAGCTGAATCATCATCAGGAAAGATATCTCTTCTTCCTTTCCTCCGCCAGGCCACATGCCATAGGACATTCTTATCAACTTTTGGTTTATTTTAAACTTCTGAAAAAAACAACTAAATATAAAATTTTTTGGGCACAACTGGGACTCGAACCCACGACCTGAACACGAATGGAATGGCATTTCATCGAACACTTCCATCCCCATCTGTTGTAGTAGCATGTCTAAAAGGCTACTTATATTTCTTCATTCCAATTTTTGGACATGTAATCTCGAACGGGATTGAAGTAAGCAAGTTTACAATGAAACAATTTCGAAAGGCATGGGTCAATCCTTAAAAGATTGAATTTTGTAGAATATCCTGGAGGTCGAGATTGAATTTTGAGGCTCATGCCGTGGTTACTCCAAGATTAAAAAGATTGAAAATATCTCACCCTTTTTAAAACTTTTTTTTCAAAATAAGGGGTAAATTCTCTTCCGATCGGTAGTTGTATTCCTTTTGAGTGTACTGATAAAGTGAAGCAGCTAAGTTTGAACTTCAAAGCTTGACAGCGCTGCTTTTTGTATTACATCTAGACAATTATCCTTGACACCAGCAATAGTAATTTGGTCAGCGGTTAAAAAAATCATCCACTAGTTCGCCCGCTTTGGATTTATGACACTAAAACTGGACTGTCCAATTTCCAGATTATATCGCCTGCATGTGGCGCAATTGCGTTGCGTGGTTAATGGGCGTTTTATACGAATTTATTCGAGTACACTTTTGTTTACCCCTAAATTGCAAGTTGGTGAGTTATGTGTTTGCGTTTATAAATGATGATTATAATTTGGCTGCTATCAGCCTGAAGCATTTAGCAATTACTCACACAAAATGGCAACACCCTAAACAGAAACCCAATTCTTGACTATAATAAACATATTTCAATCTTAATGAAAATAGTTTCGCTTTTGCTTCTGCTTCAATAAACAACATTTCCTTATTGTGGGTGCAGTTAATGTAATTACCGCAACATTTTTCTCACACAAGATACTGACGCACACACTCTGGCTCACTCAGCCATACATACATGCCCAAAGGATGCTGTTACTGACAGACTCCCGACACTCTGACTCGTTCAATTGGCAAGATGGACTCATCAGCTGCGTGGGAGTGTATGTGGGGGGAATGTGCGTGTGCGTTTCCGTCGGCAGGACTCTTACGTATTCTCATTAAAATTGACCAGCCATTATTACAGGAACGTGCCGTCTTTCGCTTCGAGCATAATTTATACGCCTGCCGTCTGGAACTCCGTTTGGTCCTTGCTTAAATAGTTCCTCCGCTTTGTTGTTCGTCACTTTATTTATTTAGCATTTTCCACCATTTTATGAACCTTTTATTTTTCTTATCTTTCATATTTGCGCCCATTGCCTTTTCTTTCCTTCATTTAGTTCGCCATTAATTTTCATGTGCAGCTGGCGGAGAGGCAAAAAGGAAAACAATAATATTTGTAGTTGCTAAATGAAAATGCAGTCAGATAATTAAAGTGGAAATTAAGTTTTATAATTGCCCAGAGAAATACAGAGTGTGTTTGTGTGCAATTAGGGCAGGGTTCTTATCAAGAGCTTTGTAATGTGACCCACTTAACATTTGACACCATCGAAAATTGAAAGTCCTGGATTCTGTTTAATAAACTAATCATTTAATTTGAATATAAACTATGACAATTTTCCGCTTGCTTCCAAAATATACCCTTTCCATCAATTTTGTGTCATTTTGTTTACCTTGACATTCCGGGAATTCATTTAAAGCCAATTTTACAGCATTGAAACGAAAAATTTGAGTTTAACATGCAGACGATAGGCTTCCGGCCTCCATGTGTTGTAGCCAAATATCTTTTATTCCTTTCTTTAGTTGTTGCTGCGGCTTTCCCTGGCTCCATGCGACGCGTAGTAGTATTTATCCATCACTGACAATGTCAAATATATTACCCATGATGAATGACTCTGGCGGATTTGATGAATGTGTTTTGTGGCTTTTTCGCTCAGCTCCATTCAGAGACCCCCAAAAATAAAAAAAACGGAAACGGAGCACCAACAAAAATAAAGAAATGCCATTGAAACTGCAAATGATTTATAAAAATTCAAGCGGCATTCAATGCAGACACGTCAACTTTGATGTAGGCGTTCAATTGGATCAGTTTTAGCAAATCAAACAATATGCCGAGGGTGGATTCAGACATAAAACATGTATTCATAAGTAAATACATTTACAGCAACGGGAATCATAGCCATGGCAATGAATCTGTCAAAAGTTTAACAATATTGATCAAATATTGTTGTCTTTTGTGAAAGCTAGCAACTCCAAAAAAAGATTATCATAAACTAGCTAAAAACCCAAAGCTCTTCGTTCACAAAGCCTTATTATATTACTGATGCGGATCCGCTTAAAAACCGGAACATTTCCAACTGCCCATAGACAACCTTCAAACTTAATAATATAGTTCCGAGCTTATATAATTTTAGAATTTGTTTCCGATCGCCCTTTTGAGCTACAAACTCCCTTTTGAACTCTCCTTCGCCAGCATAAACACGATGTGCAAGAAAACAAAACATGTTTTTAATTGGATTCATGTCCGGAGAACGTTCTAGCCGTTCAAGAAGCTTTATTTTCTGTTCATTGAACCACTTCTGACTGGCCCTTGTAACTTGTATGTCCGCACTATCCTGCTAAAAGATTGTATACGGGTCTGGCTCTTGGTCCCAAAAGTCTACTAAGAGTTCATCCAATAAGTTTAGGTAACTTTCTAAATTTATGCGACCTGTAATCTTGAAGAAAAAGAAGACTAAGTCTACATTGACGACATCTCATACATAAGCCCGAAGGGATATTACGAAACGTCAAATGTTTTGAAGCCAGGAGTGGAAAAATCTGTTACTCTAAGATAAGAAAAAGGTTAACTTGAATGGCCCAGATGATTTTAGATACGAAGGGCACAACATTAAAGCGGTTAAGCGCATTTCGACTTCCCAAAACTGCAGTGGCGGCTCTGTAATGTTTTTGGGACGCTTTTAGCTTTCACAATCGGACCCCGATATGCCAGATTAGAGGTCGCAGGAATACAGAGAGCTTTAAATAGCTTATTGGATGAAATGTTAATTAACTTTTTGAGCAAAGAGCCGGGCCCGGACACCATTTTTCAGCAAGATAACGCGCTCATTCACTTTTTAAGGGCCAGTCATGAGTGGTTCACTAAGAAGAATATCCTGCGCGTAATCCGGACATGAGTTCAATTGAAAACATGTGTGGTAACCTTGCACATCGCGTTTATGCTGTTGGACGAAAGTTCAACTGAGACTGAAGAGCTTGGAAAAGCTGTTACTGAGGAATGGGCCAAAAACCGGATTCAAAGTTCAAAACTACTGACAGCTCCAAAGAGGAAGGGCAGAATAAAATTGTGGCAGAATTTGTAACTTCGAACTTTCTAGGAGAGTTGTGCAGATAAGTCACCATGAACATATTTGACCAAGTCAAGCAGTTTTCTAAAAGAACTGTCACACTAAAACAAAAGCAAATCGAAATCAGCTTCGAAGCTGATTATACGAAATCAATTAGTATGACCTTAATTTCTTTGCATTTTCTGGGCACACTGCTCATTTTGTATGGAGCAGCTGTCATCAGCTGTTTCACGAAATCAAATCGAAAGCAAATCGAAAGCAAATCAAAATATAAAAAATCCAAAAAAATTCACTTTAATTTTAAATGGGAGTGGCAAAACCTTTAAAGTTTCAAAAAAACTTACTCATACGACCCAATTAGCAAATACAAATTTTTACAACGAAATTATTAGTTGAGTTTGTAGTAAAAGAATTAATCTTTTATTATTGTTCAAATTCAAATCTATATATAAATAAATCCGTTCCCCCGACTGACATATTATCAACCCACCGCCTAAACGGCTTATACTACAGGTTTGAGATTTGGCATAGACCTACGTTAAGTTATGGAAAATTTTGGAAAATTCCACCCGGAAAGGTCGGAAAAGCGTCGGAAAAGTCTGTATGGGAAAAATTTTATTTTTTATACGATTGACCTGAAACTTGGTTTGTAAGTATAGCCCATAATAATTCGACACGTGTTTTCCCGATTTTGGAAAATCCGCCCACGAGGAAAATGGCCGGAAAATTCTGCATGCAAAGAACTATTTTTCCTCCAAACTCGGTTTGTAAGGATAGAATACGAAATAGTTTAAAATGTGATTTTCCGATGTTGGAAAATTCGCCCCATGCGTGAAAATTCCCGAAAAACTTGCCTTGAAACTAGGTTTGTAAGGTCAAAATGAGAATTCATTTGTGTTATCATTTTCCGATGTTGGAAATGCCCACTGGGAAGTGGTTGGAAGATGGATGGAATGTGGGTGGTAAGTTGTTTTGGAAGTGGGTGGTATGTGGATAGGAAGTGGGTGGGATGTGGGCGGAAAGTGGGTGGAAAGTTCCTAGCTAGGCTGGTGTAGAAATGCCACAGTTTTGGCCAAAAAATTAGATTTCTGGCCCTCATTGCTTAAAATGGTTAAAACTAGCTTTTGTTATTTGTACACTTGAAAAGTGTATTTTTATTTTTATTATTGATTAATTATCTACGACCACAAAAAGTTTATATGTGTATTCTTAATTAGTTTGAAGAGCTGTCTCAATAGAGCTTTATCCGTCTGTCTCTTTCTACCTAAACTAGTCACTCAGGTTTGAAGCAATCAAGCTAAAGTTTTGCACAAAGTCCTCTATTGACTGCACGCTGCTAAAATGTTGGAACCACCGGAATCGGATGCCTACTTCTTGTAGCTGTTATAGAAATTATTGGTCAGTAAATGGACTTAAGTAAAAACAACTTATTTGTTTTCAATAATACCGCTCTTACTCTTGGTCATATTTAACATTGTATGTTTTTAAGATTAGGGGAGAGTCTCCGGTTGTGGACATAGTTGCGTTTTTCACTTATAACTTTTTTCCAAGTCAACATTATGCGGTGATATGAACATCATTGTAAAGCTAGAGACTCTAGCTAACTTTCCTCTGAAGTAACCTATTGTTTTAGACAAACGGAAAAAAATTTGCAGCAATGTATATGAAGTGATGATTTTTGGCCAAAATTTTTTTTGTACCCGGTTGTGGACACCCTTGTAAAATCGATAGAAATGGAAAAATATGAAGTAAAATGGCCATGAATTGATGAAAAAAGAACTTTTATTTATTTAAGAAGCCTTCAGTGGCAAAATGAAAAAAATGATTCCGAAATGCAATGGATCGAATTTGCAGCGGTCAGTTTATTTGGCAAGAGCGCCAAACAAATCAAACAGAAGTCGACATCTTCCTCTTCTTCCTATGACGAAGACGCCTTTTTCTTGGCATCGCGTTTGGCCGACGGCTTGGCTGGTGTTGTCGTTTTCCTGCCCGGCTACGTTTTTGGGGGGGTTTCTTTTAGTGCGACACAGAATCACGCTCGGCTGCGGGCTCAGCTGATTTGTTTGCCTTCTCGCGCAAAACCTCGACGCTTTCCGGAGAAGTTAGCTTAGTGGTTTGCATTGGCTTGCGACCGCGATTCGATGGCTTTTTCGGAGAAGTTCCTTGCACCGGCCCAATTTCATCCCAGCCGAAGACGCTCGTGAAGTGGATGGCTCGGGGGAGGATAACACCTCTTTTTTCGCCCAATATTGGGACCGGCGGAAACGATGTTACGACGCTGATTGTCTTCATCCAAATCAGCTTCTGTGGCGACTTCTACTGCTCTTCGTTCGACAGCCTCAATGAAGTCAGCTTCGGAGAAAGCATCAGGGTCATATGGACCAAAACCGGAAAAATATTTTACGCCTTATGTGAGAATGGTTAAAAAACACACCATGTTTGATGGAGTTCGTTGGTTGCAATCTCGAACGAATTCCAACAATACCGGACGAAACATCTGCAAAATTTGCTCTGAATTTCTCCAAATACCGAATCAAAGTGGTTTGAGGAAGCCCATATTCCTTGGCTGTAGCTTTGACGGCCTTCTTATCGATGAGGCATTGCTTATTGGCATCGACCTGCCCATTAAAATTGGTATTTGTTGAATCGGACGATTTTTTTGGTGTTGACATGGCTAAAAATGCACAAAAATTCACAAAAATGCTTGAAAAATATGTTACACTAGCATAAAATACGATATTTGACAGTTTTATGGCCAAACACACGCTTTAAACACATAAAACGAGGGTGTCCACAACCGGTGCAAAAGTGTGTCCATTCTTGGAAATGGTAGCCATTTTTCTTTTGTTCAGCAAATTTTGACGACACAAACATTTCACTGAAACTTGATATCACATCACAAAGTACACTTAATGCACTAAATAAAAAAAGTATAGTATTCACCTCTTTTCAATGTTTTGCTTCGATTTAACGCAATGTGGAAATTGAAAAAAATAGAAACTCGGAAAAATTTTCACGATTTTTTTTATTTGCTCACAGCAAGAAACCAATTGCGTGTTTACACTTCGGTATCGGCTTAGATTATGTGCACTGTCAAACTACAAGTTTGACATTACTCAGTTTGGTGTTATCTGTTACCTGTCAAAAAAATAGACTGGGGTGTCCACAACCGGAGCGTGTCCACAACCGGAGACTCTCCCCTACACTAGTTTACAGCCAAAAAGACCCATTTCTACTGAACATTTTTTTTAGTGTAGTTTGGAATGGTGATCTCAAAAATCAATTTCAAAAATTTTTTCATGGCTCCGTTTTTGAAATAATATTTTTTTTATTTTTTTGGAAGGGGCACTTACATTTTAAGCCATATCTCACTTTATAATTGTCAGATAGAGTCAAGCAAGATAAGAATCGAAAGGTTATTTCGCTGCCGGTAATCGAGTAAAACATTGTTTTTAAATCGGTTCATTAGTTTGACTACAATATCAAAAAATATTTCGAAAAAATCGATTTTTTGCTTAAAAATTAATTTTTGGTCGCCTAGAAAAAATATAAAAAAATCCAAAAAAATTATTTTTATTTTTTCTACATAAGAACCGCACTTCTACGACAAAAAACAGATATCGATGATCAAAATCTGTGAACAAACACAGGAGCTGTAAGCAATTTAGTGCAAAAAAATGTGATATTTTCCTGAATATTTTAAAATAAATTTTCGTTTGCCTTTTTTTTTGTTCCGTTTTTAATTTTTATTTTTGTTCTGGCTTTTCGTTCACTTCATAATTTGACCAAAAAACCAAGAAAAGTACAATGTTAATTTTTGGAAACACACAATATACTCAAATTTGACTGTTAGTTCCTCTACTCAATTTGATCCATCTATGGTACGTGTTACACGATTTTCCTCACAAATACCGTATTTTCTTCGTAAAAGTGCGATTCTTAAGTAGAAAAAATAAAAATAATTTTTTTGTATTTTTTTATATTTTTTCTAGTCGTTTAAAAATGACATTTCTTGGATTTTCGAGCAAAAAATCGATTTTTTTTTAATATTCTTGGTTGTTGAATTCAAACTACTGAACCGATTTAAAAACAATGCTCCACGCAATTATTGGCAGCTCCATTACCTTTCGATTTATTTCTTACTTGACTCTATCTGACAATTATGAACTGAGATATAGCTTAAAATGTAAGAGTACCTACCAAAAAAATTTAAAAAATTAATATTTCAAAAACGAAGCCATGAAAAAATTTTTGAAATCGATTTTTTAGATCACCATTCCAAACTATACTAAGAAAAAATTTCAGCTGAAATGGGTCGTTTTATTTTTTTATTTTTGTAAACTAGTGTTATCTGCCAAGTTTGGTCGAAACCGTTGTTGCCTGCTTTTTTAAGTGTATTTGAGCCTTGGCACAGACAAAGTTAGCTATTGCTTTCGCTTTTGTTTTTAATCCTGTTATAGACCAAAAATCATTGGCAGGGATTTTATTTATTCTTTTGAGGGGTGGATGAAGCCTTACTGAATTTTTCATTGATGATGCTGCTATTCAAAATGGTATTAAATAATTTTATGGGGCAGGAATGAGGCTTTAAATTTTTCCTTAAATGACAAAAGTTTCTCTTGTGTGTCAAATCAGACTCTTTAAAAACAAAGTGCAGCGAATTTCAGCATACTTTGACTCGCTTACACCAGATACTTTTTCCAATGACCAAAAATTTTGACAAAAGACAAAAACTGGTCATGGTAATAATTAATTCAACCAAAGGCTGCCTTCTCACTCTTAATATTATCATCAGAGAGTCTCTTAACAGATATATGACAAAAAAGGCAGCTTTACCATTTACATTCTAAGTTTGCCTTTTAAAGGTTTTGATAAGCCAATTTGCCCATTAGACCACCACAATGCAAAAAATTTCAAGTAGCTGTCAATATTGACCAAATAGTATGACTACAATTATCGAGCTGTCAGCATTTATACAGCCAAATGGATTTGCAGTTCATTCCCTTTAACTTTTCATATGCCCGACTAACGGAAAATCATCATTTTCTTACACACACACACACACACAAAATGTTGCCAGCATTTGACAGGCCAACATTTGGGATATTTGACCCATATCCTCAGCATTTCTGTGTGTCTAGAAAAATTGAAACCACAAAAAAAAAGAAAAAATAACTAGAGCGTCAGTTAAAGTCGACTCTGTTCGACTTCGATATACCCGTTACTCAGGGAAAGAAGAATTTTAAAGCCATTTGACAGGCTTCTGACAAAAGTGGTGTTCCTTAAATAGAAGCCAAAAAGTATGCAAAGTTTTATATCTGCGGGCTGAACCCAAATATAAGACATTAGGTGAAATGCTTATGGCTTCTCCCTTTTTTTATACAGAACAGTTGTGAAATACTTCTGATCTGCGAGCAGACAATAGAATTCGGTTACTCTAGCTCTTCTTCATATTTGATTGTGTTTCCTTTTGCCTGTTACATACACGTCCACAAACTAAGTATATCCTTTTTACTCTTCAAAAAAACGACTTGGTATTTTCTTTTACAGTTGACTTAAACGACTTAGTGTTGTCAATTTGGCAGCAAGTTCTGTGCAAACATTTAAAAGTATCGCCCGTTAAGTCGTTTACATCGTTTAGCTTTTAACATAATTAAGTGCAAATACAAATCCATAAAATTTCCATTGTTTTTATGGATTGGGAATTTATAGTTTTGTTTGTTTTCATTACATTTTGAGTGAATGTATTTATTGGTTTTTTTACGGTCTGCAACATTAGAAGTTTATTTTATTTTTGAACTTGCTGTTTAAGTACTTTCACTTTAGTTGGCAAAAAAAAAATAAACAGTGTCAGTAGGGAAATTGTTTTTTATTCAATTATATGCATAAAAAAAGGTAGAACAAAGCAATCGAATGAATTTCAATTTATTTGCTCTGCGTATTTGAAGTATGAATAAATAGAAATGGAGTTTTTGTACAGGAGTTGGCAAACTGTTGCATACTCTACTATTAATGATTTTCTTTTTTTATCCACTTACACTTACACACTTTTTCACGGGTTTCCATTTTATACGGTTAACTATTTACAATGTACATACGGGTTTGTCATGTCCATTTTACAGCGTCTGTATTCGTTTGTTCCTGTCTGTCTACTCGGTCTGCTACTCTCGTTCATCTATTCTCACTTAAAGTGTGACCGTAGTCTCAGACTTAAAATACCTTAGGGCCAAAAATATTTATCAATTTGTATATTTATACAAATTGGAGGATATTTTCAAATTATTCCAAATTCTGCCGACCTGACAATTAGATTGCCCTCGATTTTAACAAGATTCAAAAGTCATTCTCCAGCAATACATTATCGAGTCGAGGCTAGCGGGCTCCGACATGCCCTCAGCTCCTGCGCACTACGGTTCCACGGTTCGTGTATAACGGCCATGCGTATTAGGTTCAACGGCTCTACGGTTCGACAGGGCGAAACGGAATCTCCGGCGATCTGACCAAAATGGCGGCAACTGAAGCAATTGATTTTACGGGTCTGTCCAACAGGATTAGCGAAATAACACTAGTTCCGGCCAACAGTTTCCACCTGGAAAAAGATCTTTTCGAGACAATGCGGAGTGAAGGGCGAGGCATGGCAAGACACGCAATACCTATAAAGCAATGGCCGGCAAAACACACATGCTCATTTTGTCTTTGCGTGTGTGTGTTTAGACAAACGAGAGCGCTCTCATTTAACCAGAGGCGGCCAAATGGAGAGGACAAAAAAGTGCGCTTGTGTTGGTGAACAAGAGGGCTCTCTCCAGACAACACACATTTTACTTGCAATGCAGTGCTCACCGATTCACACAACCCTAACTTCGGCTCGCGTTTGCTTAAAATCACGACTGACTTCGGCTCATATCTTAAGGGAGATACGTCGTATTTATTAGAAAAAGGGGCACTCTAAGCAAAGAGGAATGCCTGCAAGTTTGAAATAGAGAAGCTCATTGGCTACATCTTCGAAGTGCAACGTTATTGGCAATCGGTAAAGGAAGAATTTATTTAGCGGATACAGTAGCTTGTGCATACTGAAGCTATGTGGTATCTGTGGAAGACCCGGGAAGCCAGGTGTAGTAGTGAGGGAAGTGGAAAGACACGTTAAGTTTTCGGCTAAGGCTTTTAGGCCAAGTCGGTGCTACCACCAATTATCATTTTCGATTATTTTAGTTTTCTATTTAGGATTAACAACGAAAGTACTGTTACAGGTATATCGTAGCCCTACCTCTTAGACAGATCACGGGGAACGGGGTATAACAGCATAACAGATTAGTCAAACAAATGGATATTCACCAAATACATTACAGGTATCCACGACCCCCAGTTGAGTTACGGAAAAGTTGAGTTGATGAATTTTCAACATGTTCAATTGTGAACAACCCTTTTTGTCAACATGCCAGTTGAATTGTTGTTTTCTTCTTCTTGTTTTCAACTTGTCAAAAAAATAAAATATAAAAAAATTGGTGTTAAGTTGATTAACAGCTTGCAATTGTATTGTTCCGGCTGGTCTCGTCAGGATATAGTGGTTCCATTGCGAAAATTGCATCTATCGGAGTCGGCGACGGTGGAACATTATCTAAGATAACAAATAGAGTATTTGGTGCTATTCTTGAAAGAATAAAGGAGTATCTCTATTGGCCAGATGTATCAGAGCGTCAGCTGCTTGTGTCACAGACGCTTCACAAACTGCCGTACTGTATAGGATACGTAGATGGAACGGAGATCAAACTTGCAGAGAAGCCAAAAAAAAACCACGTAGCTTACTACTCTCGTAAACGAGTTTATGCTATAAAACTGCAGGCGGTTTGCGATCATAAATTGGGTTTTGTGGTTAGATATCCGGGAAGCATTCCTCTGTCTAATTTCTTGATTCCACCATATCGAAGTATTTCAAATCAAATGGAGATCGAAAATCAGAACCGCTTTAAATGACGTCACAGTCAACATCGCGTGCGCATTGAAAATTGTTTTGGAGCAAGGCTGCAAACCTCTAAAATTTTGCAGAAGGTTCGGTCCGGGGGTTCGAACCCGTTGTAAAGTCTAAGGTTCGGTTCGCGGACCGGTTCCTTAAGCCCCTGAACCAAAGGTTCTGGTTCGAACCTCGGTTCACTTGAACATAAAAAGACGGTTTCCAATTATTAATACTTTTTGTTTAAAATAATATTTTTTATTCCAACAAAGCAATTCTAATTATTAAATTCATTAGCTGACATGTACAACATTTAAGAGCTGCTTAGTTTAAGTTAATGAGCATTATATCTTCTAGGAGCTCTTCATCTATGCTAGCTCTTAGATCAGAAAGAACAAACTTAAGTGTTGAAAAGGCTCGTTCAACTGATACCTGAGTTGCTGGAACAGCAAGTATAGTCAAAGCAAAATATTTCTTAAGTCCTCATTTTTTTGAGCTTTCCAAAATTTTAAGACATTTGTCGATGTATGTTCTCTTGGACAATTTTCGAATGAATCTATAACTTCATTTACAGATTTTATATTTGATATTTGATTATTGCTTTCCATTTGTTTCATAAATTTCTCTTCTTCGCAATCAGACGTTGAGTCATTTAAAGTTGAATTTTGAAAACTCTCATTAAGAAATTCTTTATGGCGCTTTAGCATGTCTGCAATGTGCTGCTTTGCTATTTTTTTGTGGTCTGAAGTTAACAAAGTTTGAAATCTCGGGTCTAAGAACACTGCAGCCAAAATTGGTACTGAACTCATAATAGAAGAACGTTTATCGAGACACTTAGATAGCAATAAAGCATGTTTTGCTGAAGATTTTAGAACAATTGCTCGACGTGAAAACCAAGCGTAATAAAAATCACTTGGTAGTAATTGCGAATCTTGCAGCTTTAAGGAAGTTTTATAAATTGGCTGCAGCAAATTCAATATATTTTGAACAACGTTCCATTCAGATGATTTTAGGTGGAGCTCTTTTAAAGAACTCTTAATGCAAAACTCTTAAAGAGTTAGTAAGCGCTCGCACATCTTAAAGGTAGAGTTCCATCGCGTCACACAGTCTAGCACTGGTTTTTTCAATTTTTCAATATGCAATAGATTTAAAATAGTGTGAGTACGGAGTTTCTTACAAAGTGTGCGAACTCTACTGATGTCAAACTGAACGTCCTTAAAAAAATCGTTAACTACTAAATTTAAGGTGTGTGCAGCACAACGAACTGTAATTATAGAGTCCTCCATGGAATCTATTGAGTTAACTTCGTCATCGTCCAAATCAAGAAATGGTTTTGATTCACATGAGCAATCTTCATCAACATTGCATTCGTTATAGTCGCATTCCTTTTCCGCTATGCAGTTGTCATTTAAAAGTTCGCCTGCTCGAACCATATTTGCTCCATTATCCACGGTGATAGTATAAATCTGGCCTAGAGAAATGTCGTAGGATTGGAGAACTTCTTGAATGATAGCACTCAGATTAAGACTCGTATGCTGGACGTGGACCTCTTTCATAGCCAGCGTGTAAATGCGAATTTCATTATCTTTGTGAATCTGACAGTTAATGCCAATTATGGCGCGATCCAAACGACTTACGCAGTCAACTTTAATTGATATCAAGCTGAAATAAATTTGTAAAAACATATTTTTAATTTAATTAATATATTTTTGAAAGTACATTTATGTATTAATATTTATGTGCAACTTGCTTTGTACATAGATATGTATGTTATATACTCGTGGACACAGTGTCGATTCTAAAGCACGAATTTTCTTGCATAATTTAAATTTAACATGTTAAAGAAATGTATACATACATACATATATATGCAAAGACATTGTATCCCCAATAAAAATTGATACATACAAACACAAATATGCACAATCTTCTAACATATGTTTTTACTCACCGATTTTTTAGAATTCCACTAATTTCATTGCGGATGGTAGAAGCCTTTGATTTCACAAGGCTTCGAATATTTTGGCGATTTATGGAAATTGGCTTTTTAAACGCATTACATATCGGCTCAAGAATTTTCTTGAAGCCAGAGTCTTCAAAAATTTTTAGGGGCCGCCCATTTTTTGTGACCATTTCTATACACGCGTCCCGGAGCTGGTTTTCACTTAATTTTAGTTTTATAAATGCTTGATCTATCTGTAAGAATTTATTCATTGTTGGCTGCTGATCAATTTTCTTCTGGCGCATTTTTTTTTATTTTCAATTTCTTCGTCTATTTTTTTATGATGCCGCTGAATGTGCCGGAGCAGGTTGGTCCCGTGCCGTCCCGTCATTCCAAATCCGCATTCATTACACACACTTTTGTCGTCCTTTTTTATATATTTATAATGTTCAAAAACTGGATTCGAAGCCATGTTGCGCTGGTAAACAATTGAGATTTAAATGGCGTGTCTGTCGGCTAATCACAAATAAGACGAATTCGAACAACGCACAACAGAGAATAGAACAATAAAGTAAGGCAAAGTCAGAGAACGTTCTCTCTATTAGCTAATATTAGCTCTGGTCAACTGTCAGCTCGCTCTCTGCTTCAGCTTGCAAGTCTATAATGTGTTGATTTCACATCTTTTGTCTCTTTTCTTCTTATTATTTCATCATGGCGACGCGTCAGTGCGACTCGTCGCTGCTGCAGGTGTCTGCAAAGCAATGCATAAAAATGTGCCCGTATCGGACGAAACACTCAAAGAGAAACAGAAAAAATGTGCCCGCTCCCGACTACTAAATGTGCATATATGGATATACTGTGTTAATTTTGGGAATTTATGCACTGCAAGTTAAAGCGTTTTGCATCTATTTGTATGTACTTACATATGTGGTTATAGCGAAAAGCGCGTGTTTTCGCGCCAAAAACATGTACAAATACATACGTATAAACGAAAGGGCGCGTACGCATGTTGTCCGCGTGGGCGCGTAAATCAATTTAGTGTTTTAATCGGCAACATGGTTGCCAAATATGTGAAGTGCAAGTGTGTTTGTAGTTTCACATAAAAATGTGGGAATAAAACAAAAACCAAGACTTTTTTACAGTAAAGTCCGGAAATATGTATTTGCGTATATACGGGAACATCGTTGCAAATGGAATTGAGGCATATGTATGTACATAACATGTATGTTACAAAGCCATACAAGCTTAGTGCAAAGCACAATAGTTATACTAAAATATCTATAGATTTCCAATATTTCCATGTTCACGTCTTGGGAAAAAAGCATTTAATTTTGTGAACCGAACCTAATTTTTTGAAAAAGTCGTCCGGTTCGGGTTCAGGTTCGAGGGCGCAAAATAATTAGGGGTTCGGTTCATGGTCCGGTTCGGCGAACCCAAAAAACCCGAACCGAACCGGTTCTAAGGGGTTCGGGTTCGGACCGGTTTGCAGCCTTGTTTTGGAGTGTAAAAAAAACAATTTTGCAGCCTGAAAGAAATGCGTGTGAGAATTACTGATAAAAGAGCCAAACATTTTTTTGCCAGTGGGTGCTGCATTTTTCACAATATTCCTTATCGTGAGGGAACACATGCAGAGAATGAAAACGAAGAGATCGAGAATTATATGCCAACTTTGAGTACACCAACCCTCGAAGAAAAGCGACAAGCAATTTATAATTTAATGTTTGAATAAATGTTTATATTTTTCCATTTTTAAGATCAAGTTCATATTTAAGCAAATTAAATTAATTCGGTACCAATTTTTCTCTGTTCCTGGAAGGATTTCTGTTCCTCCTTCCAACTCCAACTTTCTTACCTCCATGGTTTCATGCCATTCTAATTTTTCAGTCTCCAGCTTTAATCTTCCCTCATCTTGTGCTAACTGACGTTCGCTTAGCTGTAAACCCCGCTTCGTTTTCACATATTCTATTAATGACAGTATTTGCTTTCTTCCGTTTTAATTTGGATACACAAGATTCCTCTCCTGGCGCTTCACCATCTTCATTATTTGGTAAATCAATAACTGGCTCGTGTTGTTCCGCCGACACTATACCTGATTTTTTTTGTCAGAATGTCAATTTTCTACACTAGAAGCTCTCATTTCAACCGGAGAAATATTGCTCAATTACGTAGTAAGGGGCAGGGCTGCTTAGTTGTGGAATTTCTGGCTAGTGTATTTTGTTTTTTATAAAACTGTCAAAAATTTCTCATCTCAACAATTCGGTAACTTAACTGGGGGTCGTGAATACCTATATTATTTACATGGATTTCTATTTACGTACGGCTTACTATTTACAATATGCGGGCTACTTTTATTATTTGTTGTTTGGGGTTCTAGGTTGCTTATATGGTTGGGAGACAAGGGGTCCTCCTTGGAACGTTTGTCTTCGGTGGAAAGTGGCATTTGTGTTCCCTGTGGGAAGAAGAGATGGTCAGTCTTCGCAGGAGCTCAGTAAGGACCCCAGACTGGGATTTTGAGCACTGTTGTGAGTTTCGTATCTCTAACGAAGTCTTGACGCTCCTGATCATTTTGACTTTCCTCATACAGTCTCGCGTCAGTGGTCGCATGGATATCCTGCTGCTATTTAAATGCGTTACTTTTATTCATGCTTGAAGGTGCTTTTCTGCGGCTTTCAGATGAGCGACCACCGGTCGAGACCCACCCGTGGTAAGGCTACTCAGAGCAGGCGGTAGCCACTTGCCTAACCTCACCGTTTCAGCTTGGACTATTTAAGACCCGGGCCTCCAGCTAGGCTGACTCTCAGCACGGTCCAAATGACAGCTTAGTCCGGGAAGGGGCTAGATATTGTGTAGGAATTGGGTGTCTGTGAGGGCACTTATAGCAGGCTGCAGCACTAGCGCCATGTAGGTGCACTGCGGCGTCTTGCTGTTTGGAACTGCTTATTTGTGGGTTAAAGCCACTTAAACGCGACTATTAGGTTAGACTTAGAAGGGCCCATTGCTATCGTTTGATTTTTTTTTAACTGAGCGTTTGTCGTCTTTCGACTCTGTCTGTCTACTCGGTCTGTCATTCAATCTTATTTATAGTGTGACCATCGTGCTTGGTTTATAATACCTTAGCTTTAAATTACTTAACGGTGTTTCTGTACATACATATTGGCGGCTATTTTCATATTATTTCAACCCTCTTTTAGTTTCTCCTATTATTTCCTTCTACTTTCTTTTCTTTCATTCTCACTTCTTGCTTTCGCATATAACTATATCTAACCAATAAAACTTTAAAATTAAGTATGGGAAATTTGTGGGAAATCAAGTTATTAAACAAGTCTTTAAAATAAAACTTACAATAATTTGTGCTTCCTCTCCTGTCGCTTTTAATGTCACTTTCGAAAGTGTATGAAATCCAGTAAAACCAGATAAAGGCTTGATGCATTTTTTTGTCATTTTTTCGCTATATAAATGCATGTACAATACGCACAGACATACTCGTGTACTCATGTACATATTTGCTTGTTTGCAGTTTATGGCCTGGTCAGGTGTTGGATTCATTTGTTCAACCATTTTTCTATCCCCAACCCCATCCCCATCGTTTAGCCTGAATTACACTTCTGTCAATATTTACCCGCGCACGGGCCAAAACAAATTTGTTTTGAAAAATTGCACAAGCAAAATCAAAATTAATCGAATGCGATTAAAATATTGACACTAATTGAAAATATGGCAAACATAGAAAATGTTTCTCCTAATTGAACTGATAACAAATGAAATATGAGCAGCGCAAGTCCGCGATTTTAAAGCGCCGCCTTAAATTTATATGCCACAGCGTTGAAAGCGAAACAAACAAAAAAAAAATAATGTGGGCAGTGGAGAAAATCTAGCGAGATTTATAAGAAGTGAAATTAATGTGGCAGCCATCGCGAGCGTCTTCAAGGCAAAGCCAGGCAGCGAAGGAAACAAAGTAAAGGCAAAAAATGGCGCTGATTGTTGGGCGGTGCCGAGACGCAGGCCTCAGGCCCGTTGGCGGCGGCGGCGGCTTTGCTCCAGCTGTGAGTTCGGCTTGCTCCAAATGCGAATCGAATTTATTTTATTTAGAGCTTCGTTGCCGAAAAAAGGGAAACTTTTCGCGCTTAGTTGCCTTCTAACAGCATAAAAACACTTTGCCCACTTTCTAGATTTCTTTATATCTCAAATATGCTGTCTCCTTCTCATTCTCACTCTGTCTCCCTCTTTGCTGGCACATTTGAAGTTATTTCAAAAGTTTTTTTTTGTGTTTTTTCCTCTGTGTGTCGCCAAAATGGCAACTTATCGCATTGTGTGCGAAAAATGCCGGAAATTGAAATGAAGCACATAGCCGGGGGAAAAGGAGAAGGTCACCGGGCATTGGTCAATAAAGAAGAAGTCTTCGCTTGGATTACATTACAATAAATGTTATAATTTAAGAGGTATACATAAAAATTAATGATTTTTGTTTATCTGTGCTCCAAACAATTCTTAAATTTGAGCATAAAAGGGAATTTTGTTATTTCTAAGAGATTTTACTAGAATGGAAAACAAATGAATTGGGAATGTCGGAATGAGCTGGCATAAAAGGATTTGTTGTAATCTCGGAAAGTCTATGAAACATGCTTCAGGATTCAAGATGCATTGGTCATCAGGAAAGTTGACAATTTGTAGCATACAACGGATAGTTGTATCCTGTTCGAGCTGATGGAAGAAGTAGACCTGTGCGGAACCCGTGCTTGATCCGGCTATCTTCGTCGGCAATGTGGGGGAGGTTCAAAGTCTGTTACCGCCGGCTACTAGCTCGTGGAATAGGGCATACTTATTTAACTTTAATATTCACGGGTTGTTTTGATTCTATAGGGTATCGAAAGCCTATTATTTAGTCAAGGAGGAATAAAAGGGGTTAGAAGAGTAGTATAGAAGAGAAGAGAAAAGAAAGGAGACTCAGAAGGACATAACATGTTCTGGCCACACTGAGGTGTTGTTCAGTGGCCACATTCCCCACCCTACCATGATCACCACTTGCAGGTATGGAACTATGTCCATTGGTGATCCCTAAAACAATGAAGCGTAGTTCACTTCATCCCATGGCGGCTCATTATGATTTCCGGGCGAAAAGTTTATCTTATTCGGACTTCATTATAATTTTATTCATTGAATTCATAATTGAAAAGGGGTAGCATAGTAATATAAAGTAAGAAAATAATAAGAAATAATTTTAAGGAAATATTTTTAGCATTAAAGGCATTTAGCATTAAACTGAGCGCAAGTGAAATAAAAACCAAAAGTTAGCTGTAAAGTAAATGTAAATTAATTATAAAACACAGTTCGCCATTGGGTATGTAGGCCTATTATGTATGTTTATGTAATTATAGTATAAGTAAATGAATTAAATTTAATTTAAAAATATTTAAGTTTCCATTTTAACTCTTCGTGAGCTATTTGGTCTTCCTCAACGAGGTACCACTGTACGCAGCTAAACAGCTGAGTTGATCTAGGTCAGGGTTTTGGTTACAAGCTCCAAGTGGGAACAGAAAGATAAACCAAGATCTTCCGTTAGTTTTCGTTGTGTGCATTTGCTCTGTCTTATCAGCAGCGATTTAACGGCGATCCGTGCCGGCGCTCAAGTAAGAGTAGGATGGAGTAACAATAAATTTAAGAGAGCACGGCTGGGATCAGTGGGACACTTCTTATGGTTTCTCTTATGGCTTCAATTTACTTTGCGGTTGGGATGTGTGCACATTTCTCTTTACTTTGGGTTTTTAAAATAAAAAAACCAACTGTTTGACAGAGTAAGAGCGGATGACAAAAGCTGCGCTTACTCTTTCAAATCAAACAAAATATGCATTAATTATGGCCTGAAGGGCTTCACTTACGGCTTGATGATCCAGCGGGGGGAAAGGCCTTTCTCCAGATGATCAGCTGTGGGGGTTGAATCTCGTTTTTTGGATTAGGAATTCATATTAAGCTTGTTGTTGTTGGTGTGAGTTCAAGAGGAGCACAGTAGCCACATCAAAGCAGATTTAGCCAAGAGAAGGGTTTATATGATAGCAAAAAAACAAAATCTTTACAGAACTCTCACTTGCACTGGGAGAGCGTTTTGCCAAATGGGCCACAAATAACTATTTTTACTGGACACAAGAATTAACCACTACTTTAGCTCTTTTACTTTTAATTTCACTTGGCTTTCTTTGCTTTAGTCACTTTGGGGGAAGCTTTGAGCTTAGTTAAAGATTATTTTAAAGGGGAGAACACTAGCTGGATTAGGTTGCTGGCGGGAGCTGGTATCCACGGATTCCGTTTGGAGTGAGTAGCTAGGCCGAAGATTTGAAGGTACAAAATGCAGATTGTCTTTTCGGCGGGGAGCTGGTATCCACGGATTTCGTTTGTAGTGAGTAGCTAGGCCGAAGATTTGAAGATATAAAATGCAGATTGTCGTTTCGGCGGGGAGCTGGAGCTCGATGACTGGCAATCTGGGACAAGGGGCCAGACCTTTATATTGGAGCAAAAGGAGGTGCCACGTAAGGTATAATTAGAATAGGGCTGGTGAAAAGAAAAATGATCGTATATTTACCACGAGCTGGCTGGCCCCAAAGCTGTTATTTGCCGTTTGAGGTGCCTGTTTAGAGAGGCTCCGGGTTAGAGGTTAGGGATTCTGAAAAGATCCGATTTAACCTTTGCCTGGATTGGTTTGGTGGGTCTGCCGCAAAACAATAATTAGCTGACGCAATTGGACGAGGCAACGGCATAACTCACCAATTGTGGGCGGCTATTGGCGTGGAGCAATGCCAAAGAGAATTTGATCGGTAGCAGCGAAAAGTAAATCTTGGGATTTATTTCTTTTGACGGCAGATTTAATGATTATTAATTGCTGCTGCTTTTTGGTGGGCCGGGTGATTAAACTTTCCACTAAGGTGATCGGGAACAATTAGGTTAAGTCAAAAGCGGACTATTATAATTTTTCCGCTGACACGTCTGCGTAGCTCAAGAACTTTTTAGCGAAAAGAACGAGGTTGAAAGTTGGCGTGCTCAGCTAGAACGGAAATACGTGGCTGCGTTTTTCGATTGGTAATCGATATAGTGCCTTATCGCATAGATCGAATAAAGGGTGATTCGATAGTGCATCCAACAATCGGTATTAACAGAATATGCTATAGGCTATGAAAAATGTTAACCGATTTTACTTAATGGTGCACACAAATAGGTGCACTCGCTTTCTTGTAAAATTTCCTAAATGAAGTTTTGATGCTATGCTGAGGGACGGGATTTTTTTGTTGCCTACTTTTAGGCTTGGTGAAACTTATGAGACAAGCGCCACTACAAATTTTAAAAGGAACAAATGAGAGGAACTATGTGTAAGAGCAATAGAAGAAATAGGATTGGATGACGAGTGAGTTATTTATTTTCTACCTTGAAAGAAGGTTTTCCAAAAGACAGTATTTCATATAGATCGGCCCAAAAATATTTTCCGACTCTGCTTGAAGGTTCTTTAAGAATAAGTGAAGAATAAGTTTTCAATTCATGTGCCCAAATGAGATTACAAACGGCTACAAATTATTTCGCATACTCTTCCTACAAGCCTAAGTGCAAGTCGATCCGATGGAAAATTGTATGATTAAATACGAAAGAAATCTTTCATTTTAACAGGCCACACAAAAGTGGAGAAATTCTAACATCGAGAACATGGCAGAACAAGTTTGTTTTATATTTTTGCGTCGCTCCCTCCCACCCTCGCAATTTCCCTCAAAAGTAGTAATATAAATAACTATTCAATCAATAATCGTAGGTAGCACTTACCGTTAGCAAGTTTAAGAGTGAAACACTTAATACTATATAATGATTGCGTTGGCATAGAACATTTGAATCAAAAATGACCCTAAATATGCTCCAACCAACAAAAATAGCTCATTTTGGCATTCCTTGCAGGAATATATGATAACGGAATCAGTAGAAATTCCAAATTCAGAAATTAAAACGTAGAATTGTTATTGGGCATATCCACCAAAAAAGTCAACCTGGGCCAAAAAATTAAAAGTAAAATTTTCATAGAGAAAGCATCAAATTAATCTAATGTAAGCCAATCATACATTTCCTTATAACTCAAATAGATATATTTTGTTTCACAACTCAATTTTTCTCATTTTGTAACAAAAATTGCTTAATTTTTTGGAAAAAAGTGCCTATAGATTACATGTACTTTCGCTATCTAAAATCTGTCTGATGGTACAAAGGGGTGTACATGAATGCATAAGAAACCATTAGAAACTATGCCAATGCAATTAACCGCTTTTTGCTTCGCATTATAGCGAAATCCACATAAATATTCAAATTCTATAATGATTGAAAAAATGTCACGTTTGACATGTCACGTATCGACAGAGATAAATATTTTTTTACAAAAAATGTACTCAAGATATTTAAATCAAATAATATTCGTTTCAAAGAACTATTCATTCATAAGATATTAAAACTATTTGGGCTTAGTTATTGTGTTAGCGAAACGCTAAACTTTGTCTTAAGATAGCAGCTCCTTAAAAACCACTTTTGTTTTTGTCACGTTCGCTTACAATTTTTTCATTATTTTGGAAACCGTATATCACTTGCTATACTTTTTAATACTAATTATAGTGCTTGCTAAGAGCTATATTAATTCTACGAAGTACAAATTTGATTATTTTTTACTTTTTTTTAATATGATGGTCACGTTCGACAGAATGGAAATGCCCATATGTGTTTGAAAACTTTTTGGTTACTCTAGATCAGGGGTGCCCAAAACGAGCTTACCAGCGCGCCATGAACAATACACAAACGCCAAATATATTTCAAACAATAACAATTAAATGAGATAGAGAGAGAGAACCGATTCTTGTTTGTGTGTATGTGTGGTCGTTGCTACGCAAATCATACTCGATAGCGCGACAAGCGTTCAGCAATTTGTTGTTGGGTTTGAGTTTGCGAGAGACATAGGAGAGAGAGAAGAGAGACACATATGATGTTGTTGTTGCAGGTCAGAGCGCGACAACAACAAAACACAGCGCAGGCATAGAATTTGTTTTTGTTTTTTGCTGGCTTATGGCATGCGCAAATCTAATGCGCGCAGGCTATTCCTTTGCGTAGAACAACAACACATGCGTGTCATGCGCAATAGGCATGGGCGCCCCTGCTCTAGATGGATTCAATCTTATAACGTAATATCTAAGATACTAAAAGTATACACTACCGATTTCTTGCACATCGGCTAAATTCCAACAATTTATTTCTCCAGGGAATCATTTTTACCCAGTGCTCTTTGGTGTGTTTTTACATAAATATACTCCCTCAGTTAATAAAGGCATTACAACAGAGGCGGCCATATGGAGAGGACAAAAAAGTGCGCTGGTGTTTACCAAAACAAGAGAGCTCTCTCCAGACAAGACGCATTTTACTTGCCATGCAGTGCTCACTGATGCACACAACCCTAACTTCGGCTGTCGTTTTCTTAAAAACACGACTGACTTCGGCTCATATGAGCTGAAGGTGGCCGGGTCGGCATTACACGCTTTTAGCATATGCGGACGATGTACAATTTATACTTCAATAGTAAAGATTTATATTTTACCACAATAGACTTCACTTGTTTACTGACTCTATCCAAACCAGGGCTCAACCAGTTCTGAGTTAAACCGCGTCTGCGTCATTTTTGGAAATCGGCGCAGAACAAATTTTCTGTCCGTAGTAACGAAAAATCGAAAAGGTTTCGGTTTAAAAATGTGTTTTTTCTATATTTTTTGAAGCATCTATAAATTTCCAAAGAAATATGCTGTCCCTACCTTTTCGGAAAGCTGACTACGCCCTTGTCCAATACCCGTTAATGCACTCATATTTTTGACTTAGAACCGAAATAGCTTGCAAAAGAAACGTATTGCTAAATTGTATAATCGTCAAGGGAACTAAAAAAAAGAGTGTGCGTCATGAGACGCACGGTACGAGCGAAGCTCTTTTCGATGAATCCGATTTCAGTAATGGAAAAAGACACATTTGGATTCTGTATTAATAAATGTTAAATTATCAAATATTAGGTCACTCTCAAAACACTGTAAAGTCACTGTTTAGTCACTGTTAAGTCGCTTTAGGGAACTGTAAAGTCACTGTTAAGTAACTGTTAGTTCACTATTAAGTCACTGTTAAGTCGCTGTTAAGTCACTGTTAAGTCACTGTTAAGTCACTGTTATGTCACTGTTAAGTCACTGTTAAGTCACTGTTAAGTCACTGTTAAGTCACAGTTAAGTTACAGTTATGTCACTGTTCAGTCTCTGTTAAAATTTTGTTAAGTCACTGCTAAGTCGCTGTTATGTCACTGTTAAGTCACTGTCAAGCCACTATTAAGTCACTGTCAAGCCACTGTTAAGTCACATTTAAGTCTCTGTAATGTCTTTGTTAAGACACTGTTAAGTCCGGATCCCAACTAGAGCCCACCAGATCCCCTCCACCACCTGCCCTCAAACCCCTACAAGTTGATCTCCCCCATATCCCCACCAGATCTCCACCAGATCCCCACCTGATCCCCACTAGATCCCCACCAGATCCTACCCAATCCCCACCAGATCCCTACCAAATCCACACCAGATCCCCACCAGATCCCCACCAGATCTCCACCAGATCCCCACCAGATCCCCACCAGATCTTCACCAAATCCCCACCAGATCTCCACCAGATCCCCGTTAGATCCCCACTAGATCCTCAACAGATCCCCACCAGATCCCTACCAAATCCACACCAGATCTTCACCAGATCCCCAGTAGAACCCCACCAGATCCCCACTAGATCCCCACTAGATCCCCACCAGATCTCCACCAGATCCCCATTGGATCCCACCAGATCCCCACCAGATTCCTACCCAATCCCCACCAGATCCCTACCAAATCCACACCAGATCCCCACCAGATCCCCACCAGATCTCCACCAGATCCCCACCAGATCCCCACCAGATCTTCACCAAATCCCCACCAGATCTCCACCAGATCCCCGTTAGATCCCCACTAGATCCTCACCAGATCCCCACCAGATCTCCACCAGATCCCCACCAGATCCCTACCAAATCCACACCAGATCTTCACCAGATCCCCAGTAGAACCCCACCAGATCCCCACTAGATCCCCACTAGATCCCCACCAGATCTCCACCAGATCCCCATTGGATCCCACCAGATCCCCACCAGATTCCTACCCAATCCCCACCAGATCCCTACAAAATCCACACCAGATCTTCACCAGATCCCTACCAGATTCACACCAGATCCCCACTCGATCTCCACCAGTACCAAACCAGAGCTCGCCAGGTCCCTACCAGATAACCGCCAGATCATCACCACCAGAACCCCACCAGATCAGCCCCCAATCCCCGCCAGATCCTCACCAAATCTTCACCAGATCCCCACCAGGTCTCTACCAAATACCCATCACCTTCCCCCACTTCCACCTCACACTATCCCACTCCACACACAACCCACCTGCTACTTCGCGGTAATGGTAAAAGCAGCTGATTTTGCAAATACAAAATACAAAACACAAAATCAAAGACATACCCCAAAAGAATCTGTCGCAAAGACATACCCCAAAAGAATCTGTCGCAAAGACAAAATTTTTCAAGATTTACCCCCCAGTCTGACGTCCGTAAAAGAGCTTCGCTCTAAAAAAGCATCAATGATTCTGTACAATGTTCATCTTTATTTTCCGATGAAACTGAATCTTTCGCTAAGTAGCAAGAAAATAATGAAAATGTGACAGATATCAAACCGGTGAACGAATTCATTGATTCGATTGTTTCAAATTTCTTATGCATTAAAGCAGAGCGCATGCGTCACACAACAACAAATCCGGGACTTGCGAAATGGGCATGATCACCCCTGTATGACAGCTTTGAAAAAACTATCATTGTAAAATACTTAAATATATCACATTCTTTGTATTAGAGGCCAAAGTATCCTGCCAAAGAACCAGTAGGGGAATTTGTGATCATAGTTTTGTTTTTCGAACATAACTTCGCCAAAAATCGATATTTTTTCGTTCTGTAAATTTTGCATTTTAAGGAAAATATGCACAAAACTTTCCTCATCACTAGTTTTAAAAAATACAATTTTTGAGGTTTTTTTATTTCATATTGAAAAAAAGTGATTTTTTTAAATTTCAAAAATTTGTGAGGGGTTGTGAGCCACCCATCAAAAAGTTCAGAATTCGTGTTTTTAAGCAAATATTAGTGGTATTCCTGAAAGTGATTTGCTTTTGATTTGCTTTCGATTTGATTTCGCGAAACAGCTGATCACAGCTGCTCCATACAAAATGATCAGTGTGCCCAGAAAATGTAAGGAAATTAAGGTCATACTAATTGCTTTCGCGAAATCAGCCTCGAAGTTGATTTCGATTTGATTTCGTTTTAGTGAGACCGTTCTCGTAGAAAAAATGGCTCCGCGCGCATGGTGTTTGTTTAAATTTTGTTGTGATTTAAATATAAAAAATGTAAGTTATTTTGCTTTCCATATTTTAGCAATTAAATGATAACTATTTATTGCATCTAAGACTGCATTCGAGACTACTGAAAACAAGGCCCGCGGCCTTAAGTGGACAGAGTCATAAGTGCCCGAGTTCTTGGAGCTTGTGCTTGACATGGTCAAAGGTGTTCAGGCTTACATATTTGCACAGCTCTCCTAGAAGGTTCGAGGTTACAAATTCTTCCACTATTTTATCCTGCCTCTTCCTCTTTGGATCTGTCAAATGGCAGTCACTTTCTGTGGTCATAAACAAATACATAATTAATTGAATTCACCTTAGTTAAGTTACAAACTTCTTAGAACTACAGATTCTGATCACATACTATTGTTAAAGAAGATTAGAAAATTCAATTTTACAATTTCATTTGTCATTTTTGCTTACCCGCGAATGTTTAAATTTGGCGCCAATTGAAAGCAAATCAAAATGAAATCAGGGTCGTTCCACCAACTGCTTTGCTTTTGCTTTCACGAAAGCAAATCAAAAGCAAATCAACTTTCAGGAATACCACTATTCTTTATTAAATGAAAAAAATAAAAATTTTTCTCATATTCTGAATTAAGAAATATTAATGAAGAGTGAAAATTGATTGACGGCATCAGGCTTGTTTTCTTTTATATGAGAGCACTTTTTGCTGATGGCTGTTCCTGTGTTTGCCTTTTTTAATGTTGTTTTTACTTCTTTGGAGAGTTTTTCCTCTGTTTTATTGCGCACAATTGCAATATTCTCTTTGGAAGTCAAAACCGACTTTTTTTCAAAGTGGCTCACAACCCCCCATATCTCACTTTTTTTTTGGTGACGTCACATAACCAAGAAAAAAAATTATTTAAAAAAAAACATATTTCTATAAAAAAGTAATTGACCAAAGATATTTCCCTCATACTTACTTTTGGCATTACGAAAAAATTTTTGTATAATAATCACAAGTCAAAAATGAAAAAAAAAATACTTTATTTTTTGAAAAAAAAAGTCGAGTTCTGGTTCACAAACTTAAAGAACGTGTTGACTGATCGGTTGCTAGCCAAAAGTTAGGTAATAAAAAGGGAGAAACTTAACATAAACAAAAAGTCTAAATTTAATTTTTTTGTGGCCAATATTCGAGTGGCTCACAACCCCCAGCGGCTCAGAACCCCCATTCTCCCCTATTAATAAAAGCATACAGAAATACTCTAAAATGTACTCCATTAGGGTGCTTGCACACTTGCAACTGAAAGATAAACTGATGGCTGACCATGATATTTAAGTAGAGCTGCAAGCCGAGATAAACAATCATGATTGATTCCGCAATGCTGAGAACTTTAAAGATCAAACCAGTACAAGTTGCTAGCATGCCTTGAGCGGTGTTATTTGTCAAGATCAGCCTAAAATTCCTCCGTCAGTTTATCATTCAGCCACATGTGTGCGCGCGCTCTTAATAATTAAATTTTTGAAATAATTTCCAATTTAATGTTGACCGAATTAGCGTACAACAAAATTATTCCTGAACCACGGTTTAAACCAGAACTTTGGGTTAGCGACCTTCTGAACCCGCTTCGTGAACCCTTGGGGTAGGAACATCACTATTAAAATGGATGCAGCATATAGGATAAAATTTTTTAAAGAATCCCAGAGAAGCTCCGAGTGTTTGATATATAGACACCTGAACAACTATTTCTCTTATAAGAATATGAAACTGATGAGCGTATAACAAAACAACAAAAATATTGCATAGCACCCGCGTGACTCTCTACAGAGTATATTATAGTCGGGCTTGACCGACTTCCATGCTTGTTTTTAATAAGAAATTTGGTTTAATGTAAAATTTCCTTATTTAAAAATCATTCTAACTCTAATTCGCAAAACCAAACATGTACGAAGTGTTTCAGTGGCTTTAAAGAAAGTAGCTGATATTTTAACCCTTAATTTACAATTTCCAAATTTGTTTGCGCCATTTACGAATGCATAACCACCTAATTTAACCTCTTTTGTCTTAAACTTCATGTTTAGTTTGTTATATTTTCTGGCCAAATTTAATTTCAATCACAGCTTGCAACTTTTTGAAATAATCATAATCTTCAGTACTCACACACTCGTGGCTCAGTCAAATGAATATGTTGTTTGACAGTTTTGTAACTTTTAGTCAATTTCGTTGGCTGCCTGACAAGATTGCAATATTGAGACGTTGTACTTACTCCATGTAGCAATTTTGTCTTTCTCCTCTGACTCCAATTGCTGTTCGTTCCTCCACCCCCCCTTCTGAAACAGAATCAGTCAAGCAGACGGAAATTCTTGTATAGACGGCAAAGATGTTGGCTGTTTTCACCGAAAGAGAGCGACTGCTTGTTAGCGCTGATTTTATGCAGATTTTCAACGGGAAATTTATGTAGAGCTATGCTGGATACATTGTAGCTATTGTAGGGACTGTGCCTGGCTGATCCGTGTATGGGAGTGGGGAGGGGATGAGGGGATTGGGGACTATGGCCAAAGTAGCGAAATAAGCGCCAGCGACAAGCAGACAAAGTACACGAAGTGTTCGTTTCATTTCAAATTGATTTATGCAAGGCTTTCCGTCTTTTTTATTCCAAGTTTTCTGTCTCATTCCGGGCCGAGACAAGAAGTCAGGAGCTGGGTGTGTATGCTTGATTACTTTTTGCAATTGCTTGGCCCCACAGCTGCTGTAAGCTAATCTCTGTTGAGCATGGTCAGGGCGTGAGCCCACCCATTAATGACACATGGCAAATAATAAAGCTGTTCTGTCTAATTAACCTAAAGCAAGGGAAAGTGATTGGGGGGGATGCGACAAACTCATAACTTAATTAGAGCCAAGAACATGAGACATCTATTTGTTCCAACTACACGGTATCAAGTGAAACATCAAAGGGTTCTTCAATCAATTCGTATTCGAATATAAAATTTATTACTAATTAGCTGCAAAAGTTTTCCCACACACACATGTGCCACACCCTTACTCTGACATGCAAATTTGATACAAAACTTCCGACATTGGCAAATTAATTAGGGGTTCGTTTAGGTCGCGTCCCTCCCACAAAATGCGACTTTTGCCTGTCAGGCAGATTAGCCTTCTGCTCTGTCGCTGATACATTTTGTTGCTGATGCCGACAATATTCGAATGAGAGAAAGAGAAAGCTGTTGAGGCATATGTGGAGTGGGGCCAAATACCCCTCATTTGACTCGACTTGCCTCGTCTCTCTATTAGGCGCCATAATTAATAGCAGCTTAACTTATAATTACGGTCACCAAAACCACAAGCAAACGTTTTAAGCCTAATAGTTGAGGTAGTTTCGTAATTTATTGGGGTTGAAGGCGGGTCATTGATTTGTATGCGTTTAGGAGACACATGTTTAGTTGTTAGGGAACAAAAATCACACAGCTTGTTTAATTATAACATTACCAGTTGATAAACAATATTAAAGTGCTCTGGAGGAAGTGTGTAATGCCATAGAGCAGGGGCCGGCAAAAAACACATTTACATTTTGACACTGTCATAAAATTCATTTTACACGCGGCACCGTTGGCGGAGAAGGGGAGCAATGAGCTTATACTGTAGGTGTGTCGACTGCGCTGGTGCTGAGCACTTTTGTATGCACAGTGAATAGCGACGCGCCGACCGTTGCCATAGAGCTTCAAAAACTGATTTCAACTACTACTTACTACTTAAGTAAGGCTGCTAAGTACTGCCAACACCAAGCCTGGGTACTTCCTGTGGCCGTGTTAATAAACTAGTATGTTGTTATTGAAAAACTTGTGAGATGGTTTTTAGGGGGCCTAGCTGTCGGGCCATCCAATACGGTCCTTATCGAGCTCCTGCGATAAGGAAGAATTTGAAAACAAAGACGGACAATCCTCTCCCCACAACGATCCTCTTTTGTACCTCCCACCGGAAACAAACTTTCCAAGAAGGACTCCTTTCCTCCAAGAGGACAAACAACATCAGTAATATATCGATAAAAAAAAACAAGTAAGAGTGTTGCAGTCGAGTGCCCCGACAGCAAATTACTCTGAGCCAAGTAATGTGGTTCTTATGGCTTTGCTTTCCTAAGTTCAAATTAAGTTAACTTCTTCGACTAAATATAAACTTTCGTGCGGCCTGACTTACAGACGGACATGGCTAAATTAAGTAGGCTGTTAATGCTGGCCAAGAATCTATATACTTTTAAGGGTACAGGGTATAAAAATTATATTTCCCATATCAATTATGAAATGGTTTTTTTTTATATGAAAAATTTATGTAAATGTGTTGAAATGATGTGTTAGAAATTTCAAACTGATATTTTTTAACATATCATTATTACATTTTGTAGTATCATTCTAAAAATATTTAATATAAATTTATGTGAATGATATTTTTTTGGATCAGAAAGATATTAATTTCTTGCCAAACTTAAAGTTTTAAGTTGTAACACTTAAATGTACATATAAACAAATTCTAAATAAAAATGAAAATATTTCTATAATTGATTAGTTCATCTTTAAGTTTAGTACTCAGACAAAATAAATCGTACGCTAGCTAAATAGACAACTTATTCCGATGGGTTACCCAGCGTACGATGAAGTGTGACTGTTCATCGCCAAAATACCACCAGATGTAATACGGTCACACTGCGCTGACTTGCTTGCTTTTGAATTTAGTTAATTGTTTTTGCTAATATTTAGGGATATTTGGGCAATGCAAAATCTTACTATTGGTTTTAAAATAGTTCAATCGAGGATTTTTTCGAGCTTTTGCTGCTGACATTCCGACGGGTCGGTGTCGGAAAAATTACAAACTATTTTTTCTGCTACCACCCCATCGGAATTGCATCAGCTGTTTGTGCCTGTCAAGTAAGCGGCGCCTCGAACTTTCCGATGCTGAGGTACGGAAATTTTAGTTTGTCGAGTTCCACCGAGCGTAAGCGGCCTGTCGGAATTTGACGAAAGCTTTCCACCCAGCTAAAGCGATTTCGTTTGTTTGAGTACTAAGCTTAAGCAGGTGAATAACAAAATAAATTAGGCTCCATTTACACGACCTGATCACTCAGATGAGTTTTCGTCAGACCTAAACTTATCTGATCAACTCAGTTTCGCTTTTTAGCCCCATACGGACATCAGAAGTAGCGAGAAGTTTCATACAAAAATTGAGGGAAGAAGAAGCAGAAGTTACAACTTCGCCTCTTGAACTTTTTGCCTGTACGGAGGTGCGAAGTTGAAGGTTATACTTAACAGTCAATGTCGCACTTAACAGCTCATTTGTGGATACTATGTAAGATGGCTGTGGGCCTTATTGTGCTTTGACCAACTGAAGCAGCATTGAGAATGCACCATGTAAAGCCACTCTGCTTCTACTTGCATCGATCAGCTGGACTGCTTTCAGCTAAAGTGATTTGAAAAGAAAATAAAAAAAGGAACATGGGAGAAAAACAAAAGCGAAAGAATCGCTTAGAAGTATTTTTGAATGACAAAAAAAATGTTTTTATTTATTTTATTTAATCTTTTCCACCCCAAGCATTCGGACTTTAATATTGTAAACAATCCTTGGGGAAAAGTGGCCGAGCTTCTACAAAAAAATCAACTTGGCATAAAAACAAAATACAGACGATCGAGCAGTGTGACCCACCGCCAATTAAATTAAAAATATCAAAAACATATTTTTTGGCGTAAATTTTTCTTTTTTTCTGGTCACACTGCTCTTACGGTCCACGGCGACGAAACATGAGGTGAAGTTAGCTAAACTACGCACTTCGGATGTCCGTACGGGATTTTACACAAACTTAAGAAGCTCAGATGAGCCAGTTGCAGAACCATTGGTTCATCGGAATCATCTGGTTCATATCAACATTGTGACAATTTGTTTACATAAACGAAGAAGACAAGCAAAATGAATAAAGAGCCACTTAAAATTATATTGCTATCCTGTAAAGTTAAAACAAAATCAAAGGAAACAAATATGGAATCGAAATTTTAATTTAAAATTTGATGACAATTGTATATCGCTTGCAAAAAATGGTCACACTGTAATTCGATAAATGCCAGTCAGATGAGCGCTCAGGCCAAATAGAAACGGTTCAATTTCGTCTGATCGCTCATCTGAGTAGCTTCATGTCAACTCAGAAGCGTTTTTACACGGTCTGACAGCAATTCAGACGAGCTTTGGGAATATTTTCAAATTTTTTTAAGCATTTATTGAAAATTCACAATTTAGCTGGAATGTTGTTCATTGTTGAACTATCTAACCTTCATGAGGAATTTTTTTTTTGAAAATTTAAAAAAATTTAAGTTTGGTACCCATAACCGGCCTACATATATAACTTGTTAGTCTAAGCAATCGCCTTAATTTTTAAAGCAGATATTTATACCCTTTCAAAGGGTATTATAATTTTGCCCAGAAGTTTGCAAAGCATAGAAAAATTTATTTCCGACCCTATAAACTATATTTATTCTTGATCAGGGCGACGAGCTGAGTCGATTGAGCTTTGTCCGTCCGTCTGTCTGTCTGTTTCTACAAACTAGTTACTCAGTTTTAAAGCTAGCGAGCTGAAACTTTGCACAGTTTCTTCTTTTTACTGCGCACTACAAATATGTCGGAAACAATTGGATCGGATGACTATATCTTATAGCTGCCATAGAAAATATCGGTCGAAAAGTAGGCTTTATTTAGAAAAGTTGTTTGATTTAAATCTAAAAGATCTTGTAAAATTTTTACAATCAGATTGTTTTCAGGAAAAATTTTAAATTATTCACTTTTTAAGAAATATTTGTTCGCATAGCTTACCGGGTTCTGATTCATTAAAGATTAATGTGCTTAAGCGCAAATGACAAATCTTTTCCATAATTTTTGAAGATTGGGGAAAACTTCCTTTGGCCTACTCCCAGGCAATAATCGGTTCTCTCTTTCTATTTCTTGCGGTGGTTGTTGCTGGAGTATAATTTTTTTAACTTGTATTGGTATTATCGAGGTCGTAAGAATCTACGGGAGTTTACTTCGAAATGCTTTTTTCCTGGACATTTAATCCGAATCCCGAAAGTCGGTCAAGGCTGACTATGACATAACACATACCATGGTGACAGCGCCCATTCTTTTATGACAATAACCCATATACACCTGCTGTGTAAAAGTTAACCAGTTACAAAACTTAAATATGTTTTGTCCATTCATTCCAAAGAGCTCTATTTGTTTTATTATATATCCTGCGAACGAGGAAACCCGTTTTCTAAAACGGTTCTCCGCTTGCTTCGGCAGTTCGGTTAGTGAGCATCTGTTGCTCCTCTTTAGGACACTTCGCTGGGGTCCCCTGTTAAGTACATATAATTTCAAATTCATAATATCTGATACACTTCATGCCACATTATTTGATTCGGGTACTTCTGTACCTCCATTAGGATTTATATGGTCCTAACCGACGCAATGAACCCAACAAAGCGTCTCGCATTATTTGCGTTTAAGTAATTGCTACTGTTGGAGCCATAAACATTCACCAAAAAAAAAAAAAAAAGGGTGCGGACAGGTGATGCCTCGGCTGGTATTGTGAAAATGATTTATGCCCGAGCCGCCACACACGGCGTATACTTATTTTATGAATTTTATTTTTGTGTGACAAGGCGTGGCTGGTTGGCGCCTTCAACGAGCTGTGTCTGCTCGCATATTTCTTAATCAGGGAAGACACACACACACACAGACAGAGATATGTGAGTTTTATGGAGTTTGTTAACATCGGCCATGTCTATGGTTTTTATTAACATAAATTTGTGTTGGAGTCTTGTCAAGTCCCGTCAGGGGCGGTAAGAGCTTTTGACGTATTAGCAATTTGTCATGCGCAATTAAGCAACAGCAGCAGCAGCAACAGCCACTGGAGCCGCATAAAAATCAATGCGGAGCAACTAATTACTTGGCAAAGGAAGCTCTGACTCAGCTGCTGATTACTTGCCAGTGCCACAGATGAGACTGAGACCCTGCTGCACTCCTGCACTCTTTTGTTTGCCCGCATTAGCTGAATGGACTTGGACCTGCCCACATATGTTGTTGCTGCTGCTGCTGGCAAACTGATGATGTCCCTGTGGGGCATCCTGGCACACAATCACCACAGACAGCAGCAGCAGCAGCAGCTGGTGCAGCAGTTTTGCAGCTTTGAGCCAAACACTCACTTTGATCATTTTTCATTTTCCTTGGTGACACATGAGCTCGACTACTTCTGCTGACATGGTCGGACTTGCCGGATATTTTGATTAAGAAATATATCAAACGCACACAGAGGATGACCAAAGGGCACTTTATTATACCATTATTTGGCTTAGTCATTTTGTTGCTGTTGTTTGTTAATAACCCAGACACACATCCAGCAGGAGATTAGGTAAATTTCATATTTTAAAATTACATTTCCCAAGTTAAGTGACCCTTGGATGCCCCAGAGCGGAGCAAACGAGAGAACATTGAAATTTGCATAATCGCGTGAAGCTTATTTGCAAAAATAAAACAAAATGTCAGAAATTACACACGCCGACAGGAATGTCGTTGGACAAACCGGCGAAAAGGTCAACGGTGTGTGTGTGTGTGCTAAGCTGTGAGCCTTAGCAGGTTAAAAGCACTTTGAATAATTTGCATTTAACATGCGCGACATGAAAATCAAATAAACAACGCCTTCGGCCCCCTTGGCCCCTTTGGCCCCTTTGGATCCTGCTGCCAACCCGTGAACCTGAGTGGCGGCAATTTGTCAAGCTGCTAACTGGGCCTCCAAAAACTCAACTCGTCTGTTGATTTGTTGCAGTCGTTTTTCGTCCTGGCTAAATGCTTCAAATGCGATTTGATATGTGACCATGTGTATGCGTATGAGTAAGAGGCATGAAAACGCACATTTCCTGCTGAAAGTTGGGGCCCACCGAGCGTATACTTAATCCTGAGCTAAGGCTCTAATAACTTTTCCTTTGCATTAGTTATGAGTTATGGACATTGGTTTATTGAGCCACATGAAAACTAAATTAATATAATTTAGTTGTGAACAGGACCTTAACACATGCGAAACCCAACAAATTGTAAAACTTTGTCAGAAACTAAGCAGGACATAGAGAGAAATAAAATGTATTGTTAGGCCACAGCTGAAAGTCAATAAACTCGAAAAAAGTTTTGGCCATACTTCAACATGATCAATTTAGGCGAACAAAAAATGGGAAAAAATATAAATGACGAGCTGAGAATATAAAGCCAAAGACTTGATACTCTTTCATAGCAGATTTTATAACTCAGTACTCAAAATCAATAATATTTATTGCTTGCTTAAATATCGTCCCTGGGAAGTGGAACCGAACGAACGAGCAAATCCTGTTGGCACTCAGCCTGGGTTTCTGCATGAATAGGACTAATACTCCAATGGCTGCCCTGTAAATTCAGTTGCAAAGCCATCTTAGGGCTGTGGTCGAACTGCCTTCGCAAAATGTTCACTGTCCAATTTCATTTACGTCTTTTATCTCTGTTGTGAAGGGCTCTGTTCGAGTATATTTCAGGAGGTTGGCATAAGTTTGAAGTTTCCTTCTTATTTCAGATAACTGGGAGTATATTTTGTATGGTACAATAGTAGCATCGACTTAATCCTGGCATCAATATGGTGCTAGCAGTTACATTTCCTCATTCTAACACTTCTTTTGGCTGCGCTCAGAGAGATTGTTGCAGAGAAGTAGGCAAGTAGGCTGGCATTGATGCCAGCTTTTAGGGTACAATCCTACACACTTCTTATTATTTGTAGGCTTAAGGCTAGACTAATTTAAGTTACATATTTACAGCAAGTGGAGACAATGATTTCATCATTTTCCTGTCGGAATTTTAGGACTTGTAACAGCTTATTTTTTGATGCCTTTTTATCAGGAAATCAACCCTAATGATTGAGGTTGATTCCCCCATAAAAAGTCTTCAAAAAGTCAAGGTCAAGATTCTTCAAAGCCCTGTCTACTTTTGGTACACCGGCAAAAGTACGTTCGACTTTGCATGATGACGTTGAGCATTACCCAAAGCGTCGTCAAAATAAAAAGCGACTTCCCGAACACGAACCTGAACTGAAGCAAAATAAAATAGAAAAGGGTTCGGTTCAAAAAGCATGTTCTATTACATTTTTTCTAGCTGCTATCTATATATGGACGTTGACGTACAATACGCAGTACGTTCAAGTGAGAGAGAGGCGGAGACACTAACATATGACACTTAATCGCTTAAAGTAATGTCAACTACGGGCTAAATATGTTAAAATAGTTGTTTTTAAAGCAGGAAGAGAGCTTCCGAGTTGATTACTCGGAATAGTTTATTGTAATCAGCACAGAGAACACGAAACGGTTCATGCAAAGCATAGTTAGTGGTACAACGATTTATTGATAGGGGTATAAAATTGCAAGTTGGTCTAATAGGAACTTTGAGGTTAATCTGGCCAACCAACCCAAATTAGTCGATTTCACCACTTATCAATCTATGTATAAAAATTACTTCAAGCATAACTCTACGGTTAATGAGGGAGGGAACTTTAATTAAAAATAGTTTACTAGAATACGATGGTAAACGGACCTTAGAACTCCAGTTTAAACCGCGAAGAGCAAACAATAAAAACTGCTTTTGCACAGAGTCAAGTTTATTTTGATGGCTCGAATATTGCGGAGACCACATACAGGATCCGTACTCGAGTATAGGATGGACAAGAAAAATGTACAAAATATTCGTCGTATATGGATCATCCGATTTCTTCGACCAGCGCTTAATAAACCCAAGAATACTTCTTGCCTTACAAATAGTAGCCGTTATATGAGAGTCAAATTTAAGTTGGTGATATTGGATTACACCAAGATCATTTACCTCATTGACTGTATCACTCAAACACTCTAGTGGGACATCATTAATCATATAAGAAAAGAATTGTGGTGAGCTTCTGTAAAATGTCATAACCTTACACTTGGAACTGTTAAGGCTTACTAGATTTTCTTTACACCAAAACTGAAATGCATCCACGTCAGCTTGCAAATTAAAGCGGGAAACCAAATCATTAAACGTTAAACATAGTTTCACATCATCGGCGTACATGAGCACACGAGAATAAGTCAAAACTGACGGAAGATCATTTATGAAGAGTGTAAAAAGCAATGGACCCAAGTGACTACCTTGGGGTACACCAGAGGTAACCTGGATTAGTTCGGAATATGAATTACAGAAAAGAACTTTTTGTGTTCTAAAACTTAAACAATCAAAGATCCAATTAAGAAGGTTAGTCGGTAAACCAATCGAACTCAGTTTGTGAAGCAGCAAGGAATGATTAACAGAGTTAAAAGCCTTACTGAAATCAGTATAAATCACGTCAGTTTGCATCTTACATAAGAATCCTTTGATCACTGAAGATGTTAGCTCTAATAAGTTAGTTGTAGTGGATCGACGCTTCACAAAGCCGTGTTGATAGGGTGAAATAATGGAACTATACAAATGCTGCTATTGAGATGTCATAATTCTCTCAAAAGCATTCGGAATTGCAGATATCTTTGATATATCACTATAATTTTCAACATCCAGCATAAAACAACATTAACATAAAAGTGCAAGTTTGCCATTTTCCAATATTTTTATACCTTCTTATAAAATCAGCTTACAAAGAAACATTTTATTTTATTATATAATATTCAAAAGAAACTAATATTAAATAGCTTTAAATTATTTATTAGCTGTTCCTGCAACACAAGCAGCTCACAGATTCAGTAGCACACTAATGATTAATACTGAAGGTCCGAAATGGGTGCGCACACATGGACATTGAAATTCCCAAACAGTCATTGCAATGGCCTCAGCTGACTTGGAGACGATAGGCAAAGCCTGCTGATGATAGGGCCGCGAAGTTCATAAAACAGCCGTACAGTTGACCAGCCTCCTTTGTATTGTGTGTGTCATGTTTTAAGAGTTATGAACAAACATAAGTATATTGACCAGCGATAGTACCTGGTTGCCCCCAGAGGACTAATACGTACCACTTTTTACACATACACAAGCCGAACGCTCTAGCACTGTAGAAGTCGATTATCATCCCAGCCCTGCAATACGGCGCAGAAGCATGGACAATGACAGCAGCGAATGAAACGATTGGCGTGTTCGAACGAAAAATTATGGATCTTCCTCATTTAAATGAATGCCAATCTGTATGAGCTCTATGGGGACACCAGTCTGGTCCAGCGCCTAAGGCAACAACGTGTACGCCAGTTAGGACATGTCAGCGGGATGGAAGAAGAAGCTCCAGTAAAAAAGGCGTATAAATCGAAGACGGCTGACCATAGAGATGGCAAGGGGGGACGACCACCTGGGGAAAGACATTGTCAAGCTTGCTGTGACCAACTGCTAGAACGGAGCAGAAGCGACTGGATGGCATTACTAATTGCAGAGGCCAAGTCCGTAAAACGGTTGTAATGGCCAATAAAGAGAAAAGAAGAATTAGAGCGCTCCTTTTCCAAAACAAAGATCAGGATTTTCATGGGTTCTAGGTTATTGGAGACAAGGAGTCCTTCGTTGTCCCAGTTGGGAGACGGTTCCCAAATTCTTCCTTAAAACTCATGGCTTTCCTTTCCTACTCAAGTTTTCCTGTATTCGTACCGATTACACCTAGCAAAAGTCGTTAAGAAATCAATATGCTCTTTTAGGGGAACATAAACTTGATGAATATTAACGACAGTTGCTGTGCATATATGCTGCATACATAAACAAGGACATGTAATACGACTTTTATACATTCAATATCAATATAGCCCATGCAAAAGGTTGCCTGATTTTTTATGATTTATTGTGTTTGGTCAGCGAACGTGGCCGGAGCTGAAATGTGTACATACATAAATGTTACCTTTGCCATCATCAGCTTGCTCGTGCTCATGCTCCATTAAATCTTTTGGCGACACATTCAATGAGCCTCATAACGTGCGCTCTAATACCTTGCCTGGGCTGCTGTCGTTCTGGTGGCCATCCTTTTGTTTATAAATGTTCTAATGGAGGGCAAATTATAAGTTTTTTTTGTCGATGCCAGGAGGTTCTGTCTGGTTGCTGTTCGGGTGATAAATTGATTGGACCCCACACACACACACACACACACTCTCTACAGTATCCTAGTACACTCCGCTGTCAACCCTTGGCATGTAACGTGGCTATTTAGCCAATTTATGGTTAAGGTTAAGCGGCAAGACAAGCGGTCAAAGGATAATAGTCACACGGCTCCGCACATCTCAACTGTAGGTGGACATTGTGGCTTCTGGTGTACTTCGACGCCTTTGTCTTTGACCCAGTCGAAATTGTTTGTTTGAGATCAAATTGCTTGGATGCGGGCGATGTTTACTGGCATATTATGTTTCAGTTTATGTACCCACATCCATGCATCTGCACTGCTAACAGAATAGTCGATGCGATTATCTAACACATATTTATGGGCAATTTAAGAGTTGGTGTGCTTATGCTTGTGCCTTTCTCTTTTGGCAGTGCAGACAGGTCTAATATATTTTGCAAATATTTTACGTTCACTGTCGCTTTTTCTATCTTTCAGCTAAATTATAATAAATGTCAATTTACTTTATGACAAAAAGAAGGCCCAACATTAAGAATTAATTCATGGTGTGAAACTTTTGCGGTGAATATTGGAGTTGCACATAAATTTTGCATCAAACTCAACCAATTTATTGTTAAACATTCAACATGTACATAAATCGGATTAGTGATTGGTGTGAAATATTGACACAATATACAATTAAAGCCGAGGTAGTCTATGGTATTAATATCTTTAATTTGACATAACTTGAGTACCATTAGGAGGAGTCTATGAACTTGAAATTTGGTGTGTGATACTAGTTACTAGTTTCGAACTGTTTCCAAAGCGTTTTTAAGTGAATTGGGGAGTAAGTCAACTCAATGAAATTCCTCTGTTTTCTAATCCCAAGACATTCTGACGATTAGTTCTCATTCGAACAAATTGTAATCCTTTCCCTACTTTTAAACAATAGATTGTGAATAAAAAATAATTCAATGAACTAGTATCTTGATCATACACAGAGAGAAAAATAATTAAAATATAAACTTCAAGCTTTTTCCCATGCCTCATTTACCCTTCTCATTTCAACACATGTAGCTTTTCTACATGCAACGTTAAAGTTTCTCATTTCTACATGCGGCTCTAACAGCTACATGCCACGTGTTAAAATGACAAAAGTAAACGAGGCATGTAGAAATGCTACACTTAAGTAATGGGTTGAAAGTCCCGGAAAAAAAATATACGGTTGTCAAAAAAGTCTTGCGGTATTTTTTATTGAATTTTCAATTGTTCATAAAATTGGTTATAATAATGCGATTTAAGTCAAATATGCGCCGTTTTGTTCGATGACGAGTTCCCAACGAGATGCCAACTTCTTAATGCCCCTCTTATGGAAGCTCGCTTTCCTATTGGCAAAAACTTGGAGAGCCAATTTTAGCATGACTCTCTTGTGGCCAACTTCCGACTACCAAGCTCGTTCGCCATGGACAGAAATAGGTGGTAATCACTTGGTGCGAGATCCGGACTATACCGTGGATGCAAAAGAACCTCCCATCCGAGCTCCCGTAGCTTCTGGCGCTTCACCAAAGATTTGTGTGGCCTGGCGTTGTCCTGATGGAAGACAATTCGGCCTCTGTTGATCAAAGATGGCCTCTTCTGCATGAGTGCTGCATTCAAGCGGTCCAGTTGTTGGCAGTACAGATCCGAATTGAGCGTTTGGCCATAGGGGAGCAGCTCATAGTGGATGATTCCCTGCCAATCCCACCAAACACGCAGAAGAACCTTCCTGGCCGTCAATCCAGGCTTGGCCACCGTCTGGGCAGCTTCACCGCTATTCGACCACGACCGTTTGCGCTTCACGTTGTCGTAAGTGACCAACTTTTCATCGCCAGTCACCATCCGCTTCTAAAACGGGTCAATTTTGTTGCGATTCAGAAGCGATTCGCATGCATCCATACGGGCAAAAATGTTTTTTTGCGTCAAGTCGTGTGGCACCCATACATCGAGCTTTTTTTTGAATCCAAGCTTCTTCAAATGGTTTATAACGGTTTGATGACTCATGCCCAGCTCTTGGCCGATGCTACGGCTGCTACTATGCCGGTCTCTTTCGATCAATTCAGCGATTTTATCGCAATTTTCGACGACAGGCCTTTCGGACCGTGGCGCTTCTTCGATCACCTCTGCACCAGAACGAAAACGTTGAAACCATCGTTGTGCGGTGGAAATGGAAACTGTATCGGGTCCATAAACTGCACAAATTTTATTGGCTGCATGAGATGCATTTTTGCCTTTATCGTAGTTGTACTGTAAAATATGCCGTATTTTCTCTTTATTTTGCTCGATGTTTGCGACGCTATAACTCACGAACGACTAAAAACAAACAACAATAAATCAAACTCGTGTTAGCGCGTGAAAAGAGCTTTCCAAAAAGCTCTAGCGTGAACCGATGCGACGAATACAACTAGAACTACGCGCTTGCAAAGACAAGCTTGCGGAAATACCGCAAGACTTTTATATAAAAAAAATCAACGAAAGAAAATTTTAAAATCAGTCTTTAACTTAATCGTGAGTTCTGCGAAGATAAGTAACGGCCATACAAGTGAATGGTAAGTGGAAATTTCTATAAGGGAAATCTGTAGCTCGTAGCCCTTATCTTTCCACTATTGTGATAACTCCTTGCTTAAATGGAAAAAACAAAAATAAACAAAAAATGTAAGAGAGATTGGGAATAAGCTGATTTTCTAATGTCGTGTGGACTTTGCCCTTCCCTACGCAGTATTTAACTTGTCTACATGCGACGTTTACTTGTTTTATTTGTACCTGTTGCAGTCAGTTTTACTGCACGCCACTTATAGCTTTCTGCATTCTACATTTAAAGTGTGGAATTTATCAGGTCGAAAGGAAAGAAAAAGAAAAAAACAGAGAACATTGACTTCACAAGTGGTACTGAACAACGGACTAAGCAAGAACAATTGAAAAGCTCGCAATAAAGAACTCACACTAAACAAAAATTAACAATTGATGAACATCATGTACTCTTGTTCAGTTAATTGAACAACTTAATTTGGTTCACTTACTCATGAACAACCCAACCAAGATATACTAAGCAAGGTAGGCTCACTCGCTCTCTCACAACTCGCTTTATTTGTGTAAAAGAGAGCGAGAGCGAGAGAGTAATATATTTCAATACAAAGCCTACTAAGCTACTATGTAAAACACAAAAAATTCCTCCGCGGAGATGCTTCGCATACAACAGTTGCTTACTGACTAAAATTTAACAAGTTGTCAAGAGAGTGAGAGAACGAGTGTGCCTACCTTGTTTAGTATACCTTGAACCCAACAATATTTTTGATCCATATCTCAGAACATTAAAATCATTAGTCAGAAATTCTTTAGTTTGGTTTGGTTTGGTTTATTTAATATCCCAATGACACAAGGCATACTGCTTATATATGAAGTCATCGGTCACAAAAGGTGTTTACAAAAATAGTAATAATAATAGTAATATTAATAGTAAAAATAATAGCAATAATTAAGACTAACAATATTTTATGTAATGTTTGATATTTTAAATTTGAATAGAAAAGATTAAATTGAATTAAGTTGAACTAGAATTAGAATTTGCCTTTAAATAGTCAGATAATTTAATTTTGAAATGCGTTGCGCTCCCTATGCTCTTAATATAATGTGGTAGGTCATTCCAATAGCGAACAGCCTGAATAAAAAAGTGTTTTTCACAACTGGCGAGTTTCACCCGTTTACAAACAATGTTGTTGGTCCTTCTTGATGTCACAAGTTGCACATTGTCATATAAATACTTAGGCTCTCTAGTTGTCAAAATCTTATGCAGCAGTAATAATGTTCTCAGTCTAATCCAGTCTTCTAGGCTTAAGTCAAAAATTTTATGGGCGTATTCAGTTATATGATCCCTTCGATCCCGGTTAAATGCATATCTTGCAATTGAATTGAATGCAACTTTTAGTTTCTGCATGCTGCCAGCATCAGAGGAACCAAAAATTTCTACCCCATAAAAAAGGGTTGGAATTAGGCATGATTTTGCAACTAGAAGCCTAAGGTTAAGAGGGATGAGTTTTTGCGTGATAGATAGCTGTCGTATAATTCCGTATATTTTTCCAGTTGCTTTTGTAATATGGTTGGACCACGTAAGACTAGTGTTGAAATGGATACCAAGGTTTTTGGCTTGTTCAGCATATTTAATTGCAGTGTTGTTGACAACGACCGTTGGTAGCTCACTAACGTTCAGTGGCTTTTTGTAGATAAGCAGACAGGTTGACTTTATTGGGTTTAGTCCCAGGCCATTAAATTTCGCCCAGTTGCTTATTTTTAAAATTTCGTCGTTAGTAATTCTAATACATTCATTAATTTCTTGTAAGGGACGACTAACATAAAGTTGTACATCATCAGCATATAGGTGGACATTACATTCGGACAAACATTGAGGAAGGTCGTTAATATATAAGGAAAATAACAACGGTCCGAGGACCGAACCTTGGGGAACACCTCGTGAAAGCGGTAAGAACCCGGAAGAGCGTGTTTCGGTAACTACTGCCTGCGTTCTATTACTGAGATAAGTATCAATAAGAAATGTTGCGGTTGACGAAAAATTATATATTTTAGTTAGTTTAGTGCTTAATACTCTATGGTTTACAGTGTCAAACGCTTAAGGTGTGAAGTTTTTTACCTTCCCATTTTAAAACTGAATCCGAGTAAGTTTGATTTTACAGAGTTTACACAGTTTGACCATCAAATGCCAAACAGAATTAAAAGACTTTTAAATACATTTTGATTTGATGTTTTGTTAATTTTTTTATACATTTGCATTGTAAATTCATTTGAATTCATTTCCAAATCAAAGTTTGAACCTTTTTTTAGCTCACACTTGTAAAACTATTTGCCATATCAAAAAATTTCATTTCTGGTTTTAATTTTCATATTTGATAAATATTTTAATAGAAACTTGTGGCTGTTTTTAATTTCGCTGTCAAAATCAGCGTCAAGTCACCAGCTGCAACTAACTGGCATTCTCTGTTTTTGGATTTAAATATGCCTCATTAAAAGTAATAAACTGTCAGGCAAATGAAGGCGAATGGCGAAAATTCCACAGTTTTCAACATTAATTGCGCAAAGCCAAATGCAATGAGGGAATGGATGAGGGAAATGCAAAGCAAACTTTCGTCTCACGCTAAACATTTCGCCATTCGCTTTTGTAATTGTATCCTTGAAATGCATCTGCCATTTTGCACAAAAAGCATTGCAGCCGCATTCTTCTCTATTTTATATAAACATTACAACATACATACATATAATAGATGTATTGTGTGTGTTGAAACCAAATGCGGTTTTCAAATGTCTTCTGCTCGTTTTGCCATTTTGCATGAAAATGGTTTGGTTTACGGCATGCGGCGATGAGGGAGGGGGAGGGGGATCGAGGTGTTCGTGTTTATGGCAGTGGAAAAGGGCATAAAATGAACAAAAAACATATTCTCCTGTTTGTGTGTGTGTGAAAACAGCGTCCCTCACTCTCTGTGTGTGTGAGAATGTCAGTGAATGAGTGGGTCCAAGCTAAGCGGGCATTTCGAGAATGGAAACGTGCAAGAAGCTTAGATTTTCATACACTGTTTGCAAGGTCCTAAGCCTAGTGATGGCAATGTGAATGCAGCAGGAGTCATGAGATTAACGATGCAAATGTGATGAGCGTGAACGGAGAGTGAAGTGGGTAAGCATAGGTGGGATATTTGCCAAAAATAGAACAATACGAGTAATTGTGCAATGTAAACACCTTCAAGAGACTGTGACTTACTCTAATATGGGTGTTTAAGGTAACATAGTGAAATAGGAGTATTTGGGAGTGGGTGGAATACCTCATTGCAATTAGGCCGAAATCTGTGTATGTATAGCCTTGAAGCCTTAAATTGATACGCCTTGTTCTTGAATGCTTGTAAGCCAAACAGGAATAATTAAATTTCTGCTTGTGAGTGAAGTGAGAGAAGTATGTCAACTATTGTTAAAATAAAATTAATTCACTTTAAAATCAAAACCGTTTTCAGGCCCTGATTTTGCAGTTATGAACAATTTTTTAATTTATTTGGTGATGTAGGCATCGAATAAATAGTGCAACCCTTAGATTTAGCTTGCTTTATGATAAAAAGGGATTGACAATTTTTAGTCGGGTCCTTGGGTTGTAATGAAACCTTTTAAATTTCGGTAAGGAAAATTTTAGTTGGAGTGAAATATGATTTCAACGTCTCATGACACTCTGTCGGCGAAAAGGAGGGATCTAAACAGTGACTACCTGTGTCCAAACAGTGATTATGCTGTGACTATCAGTGACTAAACAGTGACTAATCAGTGACTAAGTTGTGACTAACTGTGACTAATCACTGTTTAGGAGGAATCAATTAATAAACACTTAACTTGACTTAACAGCGATTAAGCTGTGACTATATGTGACTAAACAGTGACTCCTTGTGTCTTAACAATGACTAAGCTATGTCTACCTGTGACCAAACCTTGACTAAAGAGTGACCAAACCATTACTGAACAGTGACAACAGTGGGGACCGTATGGGACAGTGGGAAAAGAGAGGTTCTTAAACAATTTCTATTTTTTGCTTTTTCAAGATTGAGATTACTATTTCAGCCTAAAATTTTTTTGCATCATCTATGGAGCTTTACAAAATGTTTGACTAACAGAAAAAAGGAAAGAACACATCGACAAGAGCTCTTGTTCTTGGTATTTCAACTTCCAGTTACTCTTCTTCTGTAAGAAAAACCCTTGTTGATTTTTTAGAACATTGAGCGAGCTTAGTGATTTTGAAATTAAGCCCTTAAATTTAGCAGCATGTTTCCCATTTAAGCCTTTTAAGTGTTAACGACACTCACATCTTATATTTATTCTCCTTATGTCCAGTTGGAAGACGTCGTGATGATCAGCCGAGCGGGTTACTGATCTTTGATGTTGGTAGGGCAAAATCATTATAGGCAATACTGGTTTGCTGGAAGATTTAACGGAGCAGCCAAGCTTATCCAAAGAAAGAAAAAATTTAACCAGCCAATTCACTTCAATTCATTTATTTAGTAGTCGTCATTATAGGATAAATAAGGCTAGTTTTTCAGAAGTTAAAGTGATACACCAATCGTTCTGTGATCGCAATAACCATCACCATCAGTGACGCTGCCCTCAGTACCGAATCCTCCTTATATTCGCTACAGTATACATGTCGTTGTGGTCGTTTCCAGCAAACATATTTAAGAAACAAATATAACTCTTTATACTGATGAACGCCACAATGCTGCTATCCCTGGTTCTGCGCTTTGCAAGATGACGGCTAAAACAAGAGGTTTGAGAGCGGTTTGCAGAGCGTTGTCTGCAAATGCGCAAAAATCTGCATGTATGGGGGGGCACATCATTACAGTGTCTTCTGTTTAAACAATATCCGCGTGGATACGGAGCTTGCGGAATGAGAGAAGAAGGCAGTTAGAATTCGAAAAATGGATAGCAACGGCATGCTCATTGTAGCAGAGACATAGACAGACAGAGTTGACTTTAAAAATTTAAAGATCTGCACAAAAGAGACCATGTAAAATTTGTATTAATCGGCCCAGCTGTGAGTTCCGAGACGGTTTTCATGTAAACTTGGGTTTTTATTATTTTAAATCAACAAATCGATCAAATCGAAAAAGTGTGAAGAATATCTATGGTTCCTAAACCATTTGACGAATTAATTCCACTTGACATTGTGTACTCGGTATTAACAGCTTTAGCTCAGTTTGCCTTCCTGTTTTATAAATTTAAAACTTCACTTTTTATTTGTGTCCCATTTTAGAGTTAAACAAGCAAAGCAAATGCTGTATGCGCGGTATTCCGATGGTCATAAGAAGTAAAAGGCATGACCCATCTGTATCGTCAACTTATCACGATAATATTTATACCATTTATTAATTATTATAAATAAAATTTAAGTTGGATTCCAAAGTTGTAAAAATTATATTTAAAATATCATATTGGTATATTTAATAACCCGTATTTTCAGGAAACGAACACAAATAAAATTTATTTATATTTATTTAGCTCCGCATCGTTCAGCAGCCCAAATAGAACTAAACAATTTTACAACATTTCCCTACAGATCGCATTCAGGGAATGACAGCTCCATTCCATGGCTGCCTTGTTAGTGCCGGATATTATTCAAAAATGATATTTTTATAATATTGGTACAATACTGTATTGTACTAAGATGATCTTATTAACTATATTCATACAAAATCAGTACAAGTGGGCAAAGCTCGCTGATGATTTGGTGGAGACATCAATGAAACAGCTGTACGATTTCTTTGTGGTGTGTTGTGTTCCCGCTTTTGAATAATGGTAATAAATACCAAGAGATAATTAAAGCCCATAGATTTTTCTAAAAACCATATAAAACGAAACTCAAAGTAAAAGTTGCCGTAAATAAATCAAAATTCAATTTAAAATTTCTTATTTTTCGACCACACCCCAATTCGATTTGCACTTTGGAATCGCTCCTGCTTGTACGCAATAATAATCGCACCAGATCTTAGTGCAATAATTCATTTATCACATCTCTGGCATGAGACTTTCTATGCCTGGACACCTTGTTTCCTCTCCGACCGAACTTTGTTTGGTTTTAACATTTCCGAAAGCATTGAAATTGAAGCTGGAAATGTTTTGGAACCCCAGCGCACTTGTCTTGGTTCTTGTCGCACGCAGAGACAAAGCATTTACGTCAACGAGTCTGAATGTGGTCCACTTGGTTGGAAGCTACAACAAGGTGACGCTGCCTGGTGCCTGGCCTGGCAGCTGTGGCTGCTGATGCAGCTTCTGCTGCCTTGCACATTTGTTTGCAGCAGAAATTAAAATGTTTACACAATCCAAATGCCGACGACGTTTCTGCATTCATGCGTTGTCCTTCAGCTGGGAAGCATTTCTGCTGCTGTTGATGACGTGGCTGAAGGTGTCGGCAAGTCCTCATAGTCCCCGCACCATTTGCATACACTTGAAAATAAACTTGATGGTGCTAGAAAAACAGTTTATATTTTGTATATTTATTTTGAGGCTGGCTTTTTCCATACAAGACGTGATTGATGACTCCTGTTGGGTAATTAGTTTCAGCAAAATCCATTTAAAATGTATAAACCATGTTTCAGTGTATCGCTCCACTTTTGATGTTGGTCGTTAGTCATTTTGCATTTTCAAAATAAATTCTGACTTGTTTTTGAGTTTTGCATTCAAATGTCGACCTCAATAAAGGAAATGGCAGGTATTTTAGCACAATTAGTGCCAAGTGCCAGTAACTCGCTCCATGCATTTACTTCATAACTCAAAAGAGGGTAGATCAAAACGCATGTGCCTGCTTGGGGGGGAGAGTCACAGAGTCGGCTTATTTATTCGCTTTGCGTAAACTCAAGGACTTGCCGCTCTGAGCTGCTCGAGCCGCAACTGAAATCTCCGGCAGCCCGCAACTTAACACCGTTTTAATCTGCCATTTGGCACCGCTTGGATTTGCCACATCTTCACTTCCGCTACCCTTCCGACTCGACTCGACTTGACTCAAGGTGCGGCTGGGAAAATAACATTATTGCAGGCAACTTCTTAGCGGCAGTTTGTTGGCTAAAGTGCAGCTGAATATTTTATGAACTTGGCAAGTACTTCGTCTTTACTTCAACTGCCTGCTGCCGGCTGCCGGCTCCCTGCCCACTGGACACGGCATGCCGGAAAGCCTGGCCTACGGCAAGGGATAAGAGTGAGAAAAGCTACTGAGAGCAGTAAAAGGAGCGACAGATTTCAGTTTGGTTTGCTAGGGGGAAAACTTGTCGCATTGAATATGTCATTTCTATTAAATAAATAACAGTTACTGATGTTGGTTAACAGCCAAATAGATAATTGCCCAGCACAATGATGGTCGGGATTTTAAACTTCATTCAAGTCCACAATATTGCAGCATACTTTTAAGGGCGACTTGCTAATTGAACGACTTTTCATTCCGCCGAATAACAAGCAAACCTTTTTAGACCTAGCTTTATTTACAGAATATTTCATTAAACAAATTAGGGTTTATCACCAAAAAAGTGTAGATTTTGTACCTCTTTTTGTGTTCAAAATGAAACATAATTTTTATTTTAATTCGCAGATTTGTTGGGTATTAAATAGCACAGGAAGTAGGTTCAGGACACTGACTTTCGTCATCCATAAAAACATTATGGTTCTGGCAAATCCTGAGAAAATTTGTATTTCATTTATATAATACAACAAATAGGATTAAAGCAAAAAAAAAAGGTTAGCAAATGGACAGCTAGAAGAGCACTTCATGACATCGGAATGCATTCTCCGATAAAAATGCTTAAGACCATTTTAAATTTTTAAGGTAGCAGAAAAATTGCACCATTGATGATTGGAGACGTGTCTGATGAGTCCAAATTTAATCATTATGAGTCAAATGGAACAACTCCAACTTGCCACTCAATCTATGCTGAAGCCATCTAAGTCACCATGGCTTCAGATAAGTTAAGAACGCATTACAAAACATATAACCAGCAGGATGCAAAGCGGTATTGAACCGAACGGGTTTGAACCTGAAACTTTAACTTTTAATTTAAAATCCCAACTTTTTAGTCACAAGTTTTCTTCTATGAAATAGTCGTTGGTATAACCGAGTCATAATTAAATGAGACCTCGAGTTAGCGTAATATTGATGGTCCAAGATAATATAATATTGCTACAATAACTGTTTCCAACCTTAACAAAACATTTGGTAAAATTTTTCTTAATAATCTCTTTATCTTAGAAAAAAAAAGCCCTAAATTTGCCCTCAAAATTAGAATTTCGCCTATAAAGTCCGTTCTAAAGCCACTCACCGTAAATTTTAGAAAACAAAATTTCTAAAAATTACAAAAAACCTTATCTAAATCGTAATGCAAGTTTTTCTACTCAAACGAGCAAGAAACCTTGAATATAAGATATGATTTTTAAAAATTATAAACATTTTTTTATAACATGGAAAATAATTTTCTATATTTTTACTTAAATTCAGGAAAATAAGAAACAAAATTTTTTTTATTTAATTTATTCTCCAACTATCTGGCTTAACATCATCCTAGTCTTAGGGTTCAGTGTATATTCCTTGGCAAATTATTGTAAAACAAAATGTGTGAGTGTCGTTAACACTCACGTGGCTTTGATGTGAAACATGATGCTCTCGAAATGGCATAAATATCAAGGGCACTCTTTCGAAAGCAGAAAACTAAAAGGGAGTAGAAAGCAACAAGATCACTTGCTGCAGTGTTTTTAAATTTTTTCAGAAATAAGTTGTTTTTTGTGCTGATCCATTGATAAATGATGATGTTTCACCCACCCAAATACTACCAAGGTGAGATCCCAGATTCTACTCAGATACCTCCCAAAACTCACCTAGATCCCAACCCAGCTAGATCCCTCTTAGATCCCATTTAGATCTTACCCAGATCAGACTCAGATCCCGGCAAAATCCCTTTCAGATACCACCCAGATCGGACCCAGATTCCAACTAGATCCCGCCCAAATACCGCCCAAATCCCACCCAAATTCCTCCCAGATCCTACACAGAAAAAAAAACGTCGAGATATTTTCAATCTTTTAAATATTGGGTAAGCCCGGCACGAGCTTCAATCTCGATTTCCAGGATATTCTACACAATTCAATCTTTTAAGGATTGGTCCATTCCTTTCGAACTTGTATCATTCCAAATGTGCTTACTACAATCCCTTTCGAGATCACATGTCCAAAATGAGAGAGCGAGAGCGAAGAAATATATGTAGCCTTTCAGACACGCTGCAACGACCAATGGGTATGGTGGTGTGCGATGAGATGCCGTTCCATTCCTGTTTAGTGCTAATCGTCGTGTGTTCGAATCCCAGTGCAGTCAAAAATTTTTATATTTATTTCTTTGTTTTTCAGAAGTCTCAAAATTAACCAAAACTGGTGTGGGTGGTCTTTGACATGTATATGAGGATGTCCTATGTCAAATGGCATGGCAGAAGAAAGGAAGACTAGTTATCTTTCCTGAGATCAAATCAATATTACATATCGAGCTTAATGTTAATCTAGAATAGGCATAAAATGATCCAGCTTTGGGATTAAATTGTGCTCGAATTTTTTGCATATTTTAATCTTTTATTGGATTACACCGGGATATATGTAATCCTTCTTAGGATTGAAAAGTCGGATCAACTCAATCTTTTTTCAGATCGGGTCAAGCATATCCGGGATTACGTTGTTTTCATTACCGCTTAGGATTGATTTGATCTCTATGAATTGTTTTTTTGAGTGTAGCCAAATCCTACACAGATCCCACCATAATCCCACCCAGATCACACCCCGATACCTCACCGATAAAACCCAGATCCTACCCACATTCCGCCAGACCCCCCAAAATTCCCACCTAAATCTTTCCCAGAACCCACCCAGTTGCCCCTCTTCAGCATATTTTGTACCTCTTTGCTTCCCACCTCTGCTCATCCTCTTGTGTGTATGTGTTTGTTTACCGGAAAGCTCCACAAAACAATAACACGAAATATGAATGACGCCATCGTCACGTGACGCTGAAATCAAATTTTCCTCTGACTAAAATCGTTCGTACCAAAATTAAAGATGTTTCACATCAAAAAAATTTTCTTCACTAGAGTTAGCAATTATATTGTGCAAGTCAGTCTGAAATTATTAAGTTCATATCACTCACTTACTTCAAGACTGGCATAACTCAGAAAATACCATTTTTGCCTTAATGCAGAAATATTCGCTGTATTGTGTTCTATTTTGTGATATCTGTTCTACTTAGCATGTGAAAATAAGTCGCAATTTCATTTTATAGGTTCATTTTTAAGTTCGATGCAAGAACGTCATATCTCAGTTGTACTGCTGTCGATATTAAACAAACATACTTTGTCTTTCAGTTAAAACATCATATTTTTAAGTTTTATTTATAAGCATTCTAAATTTATAATATTTTACTGAATTAAGTTGAAACTAAATGAACCATTTTTTTCGGTTCAATTCATTGAGAACTTCAAACGTGTTTTTTTCAAAATGGGTTATTTTGAGTTATGCCAGTATTAAAGTAAGTGAGCGATATATTTAATTTACCTTGGTTTGGTTAGCATACCCTCTTTTATTGTTCTTTAAAAAAAGAAAAAAGGAATTTCAAATTTGTATTATTTATGTAGACATACACTAATCGAAACTTATTTAAAGCCACCTTTATTTTGTTCATTAAAAATGTTTAAAAAATGTTGTAATTTTTTTTTTGACTAAAATTGTTAAAACGTGCTTAGTTTAAGGTAAATCAACAATATCAAATATTTTTATTAAAGTAAAAGCATGTTTTCTGCATTTTTTCTAAAAAGTTTACATTTTACTGCGAAATTTAAATAAAGCCAGTCTTGAAAAAAATATAAAGAATGCAGAATACAGATAATAAAAAAATCTATCAATTATGGATTTAACCTCTAGGCTTATTTATGAGCTTGAAAATACCTAATTGGATGGAGCTAATCATGATTTCGAGTCCGGTATTTTGGCCCATTCCTCAGTAACAGCTTTTCGAAGCTCTTCAGTCGAGTTGAACTTTCGTCCGTCAGCATAAACGCGATGTGTAAGGTTACCACATACGTTTTTATTTGGATTCATGTTTCATGATATTTTCACATGCAGCACCCCTGGTTCACGTCGACAGGATTATTGTCTTGAATAGACACTGCCCTAATTCTGCTCTTGGAAGCCAGACAAAACTGTAAGCCTCCGCATAAATAAAATAAAAGCTCTCTTAATGTGGTCTGAATCAAGTAAGTTTTCTGTCCTGGTACAATTATGTTAAGTCATATGCCCACATCGAAATTGCACTGACATTCTCTGGAATGGCCGGAACTTATCTTTGTGAGTTCAAAGCTGAGTCGGTTAACTTTTTTCTTTCCAAAATTTCAGTGGTGCCTATGATTGACATTTGTTAATACATTAGAAGGTTCTTCACTTCGTTGGTAGTTCAAAATTTTTAATATACATGAAATTTGACGTACTCAGACTGAACTCATAGCTTAACTCTTCGCACCGAACCTTTTGCAGATTTTTAGCACTTTTTTGGTATTTCCATATCCACTTATATTGTACATTTACTAAAGTTAAGTCCTGCGCAAAGGAAGAACTCACAATTGCACAGACAAATACAAATCCTAAGTACATTCAAATTGAATACAAGGCCAAGAGTAGCAGTAAAATGTGCATGGAATTCTGAGATTTAAGTATTGTCAACTCAAAAAAGATATCCCCGCCCGGCAGCTGCAGCTCGATTGTTGTGCAGTTTCTTGAGTTTTGCATTTAAATAAGATGAAGGAAAACCATGGGAAAGCAGCTTATTTTGCTACTTACCTTACATTACAACAGAAAAGAGAATATTTTCTTTTTTCTTTTTAAGTTTTCCGCCCTTCACTCGCTGGTCTCTGCCATTTTCAATTACGCCAACACTTTCGCCATGCTACCAATTTATTTTGGCCAATTCAATAAATTTTTGCTCACTATTTCTGAGGGAATGACTTAGCAGCAGCAAGACGAAACTCACTAAAGCAGAAAATAACAAACAAAAGTGAAATGAAACGAACAAAAAGCAAGCCGCATCGCCTACATATTTCTTTTTCCATTCCCAGCCAGACTGAGGCAGCCCCATCCTCTGGCTGGGAGTTCTCATTTTCGGTGATTTATTCGGAATTCACTTTTGGGACTCCTGGCCGGTGGCTCGCTTATTTGTCTTGCCGGCTGCCCCGGATTCGTTATTGAATTTGCTTTTATTGCTGGTTATTGTTAGTAGTAAGTCGGTCGGTTCGTCGGTTGGTTTCCTGACCCCAAGTACATTATCTTCTAAATAATTTATGTTTGTATACATTTTAATTTAATTTATTTGCACAAGTCTGAATATTTGTTTTCTTTTCGGTTGGGGGGTCAGCAAACAAAATACAAAATACAAAAGGCATATAGTAGTTAGATATATATTTATAGTATTTTGTCCATCTGTCTGAGCAGGGATTGATGGGCCCACGTTATTTGTAGTTATACATTTGTATTAAGACTTGAAAATTCCTTTCAGGCTGAGCAATTATTTTCGCTTTAAAAAGGAAGCTTTGACTTGTGCTTAAGTTGAAAGCAAATGCAAATTAAAGAACAACTTCAATTTGTGCACATGAAAAGCTTAATGAGATGAGTTTTGCCAAGTGGCGTGTGTAATGTGACAGCGGGGGGATGCTGTTTGACTGGCGTCTGTCTGAAGGAACAATAAAGCTTCGGGCCATTATCAACGAGAGACCAGCAATGCGACAACAAGAGCTGACACAAAAGCGCAACTGGATTAGCATCTGCGAGTAGGTGTCTACATCCCGGTTTCTTATTTTGTACTTTGAATGTGTGTGTGTGTGAGAGAGTCGTCCATTTGCAAGGAGGCGCACTATGGAAATGGATGGAAAATTTTAGACAAAGCAGCTTAAAGCACGGTTCGGAAAACTCCAAAACAAACAAAAATCTTCGTTAAAAAATCGTTAATCATTTGGACAGAAAACGTTTTACATTTTGTACGGAGACCAACAAACAGGGTTTTAATAAAATCAAACAACTTCAATTCATTTATTTTGACGAAATAGAAAAAAACGGCTGGATAAAAAGCTGTGAGTATAATTCGGTACAACAAATTGCGTTAAGAAATGCCGCAAAGACAAAGGACATTTTTTGGATCCCAATCAACTTAAAAATAACTTTTTTGCAGTCGACATGGAGAGCATCCAGCAGCAATCCGCAGTGCAGGAAAAGCTGGAACAAAAGCTTTTGTTCTGTAGAATCATTACTGAATCACGGACTTTATGCAAAGTCATATTTTGAACGGGTGAACCGAAATAAGTTCCGACTGCGCTGAAATTTGATTTATAAAAATAAAATAATTACTTTCTTATGCATATATCGCATATTTTGCATGTTCAGTAATTGCGGAGAGTGGAAATGTGCCAAGAAAATTTGAACATGCCCCCCGATTTTTGAATAAAGTAATCACAGGTGAAGAACAACATCAGTCTGGAAATCCGACGAAGAATCACTCTTGCGAACCGATGCTACTATGGGCTAAGTAGGGAGTTCAAGAGCAAAGACCTCAAGCGAAGAACAAAAATAGCCCTGAACAAGTCGCTTATCATCCCAGTCCTGCAATATGGCGCAGAAGCATGGACAATAACAGCAGCGGATGAAGCGGCGATTGGCGTGTTTGAACGAAAAATTCTTCAAAGGATTTATGGACCTTTAAAACTTGGCGATGATTTCCGCAATCGAAGAAACGACGAACTGTATGAGCTCTATGGGGACACCAGCCTGGTCAAGCGCATAAAGCAGCAGCAGCTGCGCTGGCTAGGACATGTCGCCAGGATGAAGGAAGAAGCTGCAGCAAAAAAAGGCGTCTAAGTCGAAGGCGGTTGACTATGGAGGCGGCAAGAAGGGAAGACCACCACTAAGATGGGAAGACCAGGTGCGGGAAGACATTGCCGAGCTTGGTGTGACCAACTGGTGGCAGCTTGATCGCAGAGGCCCAGACCGTCGAACGGTTGTAATGGCCATTAAAGAAGAAGAAGAATCACGGGTGACGAGTCATGAATCTTCCGAGAGGCACTCGCCGACAAAAGTTGCATTTTCGGATTGCACCAATGACAGAAACACGTCGCGCGAAAATGCCTGTCCTGACTCTCCAGGTGCTCGGAAACAACCCTCTACCGAATCCAGTCGGTGCGCGCATGATACAAAGTACAGTCCCGGCGGAAGAAAATCAGTTCTATTACTTTCCGGACAAGCCCTGTATAAGGAAATGTTAAATATTGAAACCAGATGGGGCAACTAGATTGAAGCTGCATGATTTTATGTTACAAATTACGAAGGTATTAAATATGTACGATATTATTGATGTTTATTTCTTATTATAAACGTGCGCACGGTTGCAGGGTTGCAAGTATAGTGTTTAACGAACTAGCTGACAGTGGGACAGATTCAAATTGTGACAGTGGAGAACACGCCCCAATCGGATCTGCTATCCATCAATAATTTCTCTAAAGGCTTGCCAAAAATAATTCACAAGCTTGAGAACTCATCGGATACACTTTAGAATTGAATGGAATTAATGAAGAAACCCGTTCGGTATTGAACAGGGTTCCAAATAGTATGGGAACCAAGTCGACCAGATTTCAAAACTATTAAAAATGTCAACGAATCAATTAACAGTGTTACAGACAAGCGCCATGGCTTAACAGTAGAAAAAAACGTAAAAAAAATGCATATATCTAAAATTTCGTTTTAATTCGATCCTCAATATATTTTATGACTCAATGCAAAAAGAGAAACTCAAAATCCTTTGGTTAAACCGGTATCCCCTCAAAGTTTGCTTTCCCTCTTCGCTTCGAGAAACATATACCCTCACTCTCCAGGCCCATTCAAACTAAATTGAAAACGAATATATATATAGTGAAATATAAAAATATAGCATTTCCATTCTGTCGAACGTGACCGTCGTACATATAGAAAATGAAGACGAGAGCGTAAGTTAATGTCGGATCTTACCGACTTCGATATACCCGTTACTCAAGAAAAAACATGTTTATCAGTGTTACTGCGTTCTTTAGGGTGACCATCCGAAAAGTATGCAACATTTTTTTTAGGGTGGAAGGGGCAGGGGGTAGCGGAGGGTGCTTGGATCGGACGACTATATCATATAGCTGCCATACGAATGCTGAATTTAGTGTTATAACCAGGGCTTAATCCCGAAACGAATTTCGGTTCCGGTTCCAGTACCGGTACGTCCCGAAATGACTGTTTCGGTTAAAGGTTCTATTTTGGTTTTCAATTAATTTCGGTTTTCGGTTTCGGTTACGGTACCCGGATTTTTATTTCGGTATACCGGTACGTACCGGTACTAAGTACTACTTATTTTTAATACTGAAAAAAAAAAAAAATTTTAAGATGAATCTTAATCATTTTATTCCTGTTTAATAAAACGAATCAACACAAAATGAATGGTTTCACATTTCAAAATATATTGTATTTTTTTACGTTGTTATTATGTAAAAACTAATGAATACTAACAGGTGCCCGACGTGCGTTGTTACACCGCTCACAAAGCGAAGAAGTGAAGCATACTTGACAATTACCATCTATCAAATCTTCATCTAGCAAAATTCATCATCCGTCTATTTACCCGTCTTCATGAGACTCAAAATCGTTATAAAATTTTGAAATTTTGCGAATTTTTGTCCGTTTGATCAACACGTCTCATTAACCGATTGACCGACACCTATCATATCTTTATGATAATCTGAACTCATGCAATTTTGTAAATATCCGATTTTTGGGACAGTACTACACATTATTTTACCCTCTACTATGTATTGCAGTCTATCAAATCTTCATAATAATTTTGGGAGTAAGAAAATTAAGCAAATTTCATATATATTTTAGTTGCTTAATTGTTTTTTGGTGTTTAGTTGTTTCATCTACACCTACTGTTTACCCGTCTACATTGCCATTTCCAAACTTCGCAATATTTTGGACTGTTCAAACTTTTGTTTTTTTTTGTCTACATACATAATAATCTTAGGTCCTATGAAAATTTTAGAATTTTGACGATTAGTTTGACCATTTGATCTACAACTCCTATTGGAGGAATCTGACCACCAGTTAAGTACGTTTTAATGTTTTTAAATACGTTTAAGTACGATTTTGCTAGAGAGGACGAACGTGTTTATGTTTGCAGTGCAAGTGCACAAATTTACTATCTTCCCTGTGTACATTCGTGCAAAGTATAAAAGCAAATCAACAGTTGCCTAGCTTTTGCTGTATATATGCACTGGCTATATTAACACGTCTGTTGATGCCGATCAAGATGCCGATCTTTATAAGGTTGGAAATGATTCCTCTTAGTTACATACTTTTGCACACTCTTAATATAATTAGGTACAGCGTATAAAAAAAAACCGAAACCGTACCGGTACCAAAGTTTCGGTTTCGTTCCGGTTTTATCGGTTCCAATAATAACGGTAAACGGTATTCGGTTCTCAAAAAAAATTTTGTATCGGTTCAGGTTCCGGTTCCGGTACGCGATTTGAAACGGTTTATTTCGGTTAACGGTTCCCGTTTCGGTTCCGGTATTAAGCCCTGGTTATAACTGACTTTTCAAACTCTGGTCACCCTATTCCACAACAAAATTCAATTAATCATAGAATTCGTAAGGCAGCTATATGATATAGTCATCCGATCCGCGCGATGTTGACATTTTTGAAAAGCTTGATAAATATAAAGCACACTTGCCAAGTTTCAATCAAAAAGCTTTAAAACTGACGTCATGGCAAAGCTTTATTCAAGGGCATCTTTTCATTTGTTTATAACTTCAAAAATTCATAACTTTTATACTATAAAAGTCTCCATCTTTTTGAAAACACCAAAATTTAAGTTATATTTAGGGCAATAAATTGTTTATCCTTAGAAGCTATATCACTAAGAAAAAATTATAAATAATTTTTAGCAACAATTCTTTAATATTATTAAGTAATTTAAAAATCTATAAAATTATAATTTCAGTAGATCTAGTTAAAAACTTTTCGCCAATATCAACTTGAGACCTGTCCGATGAACCAAACCTGAGATATCACGTTTTTAAAATACCCTTTTTTCCATTTTTTCGACTTTGACGATTTTTGAAATTGTTTATAAAATTAAAAAATTACGTTTTGGTGGGCATGTCGAGATCTAATGTCGGATTTTTTTTATTAAAATGAAAAATAAAAAATTGTTTACTGTTCGGTTTATAAAAGAATGACCCATATGTGACATGTCGAACGTGACATTTTTTCTATCATAATATTTATGTGGTTTCAGCTATAATGCGAAGCAAAAACTTGCAGTTAATAGTTTCTCATGGTTTCTTATGCATTCATGTACAATGTACACCTCTTTGTACCAGCAGAATGTCAAAATGAGAAAAATTGCGCTATCACGGGTTATTTACCGGGTTATTAGTAATTTTTAAATTAGCTTAAATTAGTTTAATTTGATTGTTTCCCTTTGAGAATTCGAAAAAATATAGTTATTTTAACCACTTTTAATATTTTGGCCCAGGTTGACCTTTTGGTGGAAACGCCCACATGTTTTTCCAATGCAAATATTTTGATAAGTTCCTCGAGAAACTTATCATCCCATGGTACCAAGTCAAGTGTGGACGATGTGCATGTGTGTGTACTTCCGCTTAATGTTAGCCCATGTCTCATTATGCTTACTCCACATTGCAACATTTTACAACACTGGAGCTCAATTGTCAAATGCAAATGTAATTTTAGCCTCTAAAATAATATGTATACATTTGCAGACCCAGCCTAACGACTTTAGCCTCATGACAAACATTGTTTCTGTACCGTTTACACTTACGCGTAGTCAGTTTTTCCTTTTCATGTTCTTTTGCAAATGGAATTTTGATGTATGTTTTACTTTTGTAACTATTTATTTGCCATACAACAGATTCTTAACAATTTTAAAGTTTATAGTTGGGCTGTGGGTGCCTGGATCATATTTTGCACTCCGGAATTGTAATTTCCATAAACATAAAGTCGCTCGTTATGGAGCGAGCGCACACATATGGCATACGGCAGTGCCAGTATTTGCTCATCCGAAACAAGACTTCCTTACGCCACTGACGACTGTCCCCCACTCTTGCTCCCACTCCCGCTGGGCACCAAGTTTATGACTCTGCAAATTGTCGTAAACTTGGTTGGGCCAGCGAAGTTTGCGTTACACTCCGGATTACGGGCAGCAAGCTGCAAACTAACCTTAAGTCAGTTTCTATGTCAACAACCCACAGAGAGTGTTAAGTGCCAGCAGATTGGCCAGCTCTAAAATGGAAATGGCAATGGCAATGTGGACTGCTGAATGTATCCAATGGTTTGTAAACAGATTGTCCTCCCGCTCCCTACCGGGCGTTCCCTCAGAGGCAATTAGTGATTGGTGTCAGTTCCAAGCTCAAAACAAACAATCCGACCCACATCCTCAATTCAATTGCGTTGTGGCCATGAAATCGTAATTTATATTGGTTACGGTTGCAGTTTGGAATTCTCATTTGGGGTTGGGTCTAAAAATAAATTCGTTTTCTGTGTTTTGAGTGTGGAAGCTCGCATCGTCACAAGGCCTCGGTGGCGCAGTAGGCAGCGCGTAAGTCTCATAATCTTAAGGTCGTGAGTTCGAGCCTCACCCGGGGCATGTACATTTTTTTGTTCTTTTTTTAATTTCTCTTTGTATTAGCCAGAAATTGCCATCCACTTAGCCAATGCAAATTTTATTGCCAAATAAACAAAACCCATAATGATCACAAATTGATTTCTCATGTTCGGACCGAACGACCATGTGCATCTGGAAACCGTCCAGTGACCAGACAATCGAAAGATAAACACAATTGCAATAAAAATCCAATTCGTGGCAATCTGGAAAAGTTGGCTGTCTGTTAGATTTAACGAAGATGCCATAAATTTGTTATTTCTAAATCGAAATTGATTGGCAGCTGGCCAGTGTCCTGTTTTCGATGGAAGTCTTGATGCTCGCCCGGAGAACCCGCAATTTGGCACAGTTACATGATGAAATTTAATTTGTTTCGTGCATAGCCAAGAGGCGTTTTGTGTGTCATGCATTTTTACACCTTAATTTGCGGCTAATTTGCATTTTGTATATTTTCGCTTGTTGCGCAATTTCAGTTGCAGTTACAACAGCCACTTCAACCAACCCTCCTGTATGCGGTTTTTGTTCACACCAACGCATTGGAGGGGCTTTTTTTATTATTTGTTTGGTGCATGGAAAATGTGCAACTAACGAGTGTGAAATTGAAAATGTTAAATATAAAAAAAAACTATTTTAAATGGACTTATGCTGAGAAGTAAACTGCAGAGGAATTTGCCAAGGCCTTGGTGGTTTTGTTGCAGCCAGAAATAAGAATACAAAGCGGACTCTTGGATAATTTTGGAAATTTAAGCGAAGCTTGAACATTTTTTTCAAGTCTGCTAATGCATCGGCAATTGTATTTTTTTTAAGTTTTTCAGAAAGAAGTAAATTTTAAAAACATCACACAAACAAATAAATCTCGCGTTGGCGTAATATATTACTCCTTTTTTATCGATATATTCTAAGACGCCTTCCAAGGTCTTGAAGGCAGTGACATTGAGTTGCTAAAAGCGGATCAGTTGGTAGACAAAAAAATCCTGATAAATTTTTCTTAGGTAAATTTACCAATTTCCGTCTTTGATTTTCAGCGTCTTCTTTTGCAACGTGTGCATAAATAGGAGTCGGTTTATAATAACAACAATAAACAATTAGGGCCGTTTTCTCATGTTGCTGTTTTTACAAATCTAGGTGGATTTGCTATATTTCGTTCCTCATTAATTTGAAAACAATGTACATGACAATTTATATCAAGCAGAGCTCGCAAATAACTGCTGACCGTTTTTCGCTGTCCAAAAATAACTGTTACATACGGACCCATTGCGCAAAGAGTCAGAGCTGAATCGTTCAGGTCATCTCTTGAATATATCGATCTGCGCTCAGAGAACAACCCATTTAATTGTATCCCTTGGGCCCTGCTCAATCGCAGACCGTTTGAACGCGAGCGAAGAAAATAAAAGTCATTTGCATTTGTGTGCGTGTGTGTGCGTGAGGCGTTCGTTTGGGCTTCTGAGCCACAGAAGCCAAAAACAAACAACAAAAAAAAGAGCGTTTGCGCTGAGCGTTTCATTTTTCGCTCATCTGCTGACGTTTATTGTGTATAAGTGGTCATTGAATGAGCATAACAAAAATAGCTCAACTGAGAACAGTCAACTGAAAACCAAAACAAATCGTAACGAGGTGTTTTGCAAGCGTGTATGTTTTTTTCGGGTATGTTAGTGCGCGAACCGCAAAGGGAAGTACGGTCAACAGTTATTTGCAAGCTCTGATATCAAGTATTTTGATGGTCACACTGAAAAATATTTGAAAACTAAAAACAACTGCTTTTAAAAACAGTTTAGTTTGAATTGTTAATAAATAAACCAAAAATTTAAAATATTGTATGTGCCTTTGATATACAAGACACCTGCAGACATTGCTGAAGAGACAGATGCGCATACTAATTCCCCTTGGTACTTGCTTAAGCCGAGTTCGCACAGGTAACTAATTCGGGCAAATTGTAATTTAAATAGTGTTGATTAATAATTTTACTGTACTTTAAACTTTAACTATGGTTTCATACGCCATTAATTAGATCAAGTAAGGCTAAAAAGTTCCTTTATTTGGCATATGTAGCCAAATTTATATCAAAATTTGTTCAAATTATTTGCCTGTGTCAATTTAGCTATAGTCCTATTACTTAATTTCCAATTACAGTAACAAGTGTTTCCGGAAAAATAAAAATTGTTTTCTTTTTAAAAATTGGCGCCCAATAGTCCTAACAACAAACTAGCGATGGCAGAGGGGCTGCTAACTTACTTTTAGTGCCCTTGCAGACCTGCCGGTAAGATCGTAGCGCAGATGCCCAAATTGAAAATCAATCTACATGAGACAACCAATAGCACAAAAACCACCTAGTTACAAAATCTAGGTGGATTTCGATTTGAGCAAAAACAGGAACATGAGAAAACGGCCCTTAGTGTTAAAAGCATCTATGTCCCGACAGTGCGTGTGTCATATAAGAGTCGGTAGACCCGTGCGTTATACTTACCCACAGTCATATGTTTGATTTCACTGTGCTATATATGAATTAGGCTTCAGCAATTGCAGAAAATATAGAGCAAGTTTGCTTCAGTAGAGCAACAATAATCTTTGAATTAATGAGAAGAAACTTCGGAAAACGCGCGTCTTCGAGCTTTAATAGCTGTCTCTGGGAGCACTCATCACATCGAGTGCCCTGACAGCAAAATACCCTTTGCCAAGTAATGTGGTTTCTAAAGCTTTGAATTCCTTTTATTTTAAAATTTATTTGAATAAATGAAAAGGCGCACTTGCATATCTTCGGTGTTTTTGTTCGGATCTAATTGTGGTATACAGAATAGATAGAAGTTGGTCCTAACATATTATATATTAAGTCACTAGTCTCAAACTTAACGAGAGCGTAAGTTAAAGTCGGCTCTAACCGACTTCGATATACCCGTTACCCATGAGAAAACATGCTTAACAGTGTTCCTGCGTTCCCTAGGGTGACCATCCAAAAAGCATGCAACATTTTTTTAGGGTGGGAGGGGGTTGGGTGCTTGGTTCACTTTTTTGCTCATAACTTGAGAACCGTTCATCCGATCTTTCTTCGGCAAATTGATTCATTTTGCTAATTACTAACTATCTGTAGAAGGTACGAACCGTCTATCTTCAAAACTGTAGAAGATATAACGTGTTTTCCAAATTGCGGGGGCGGGAGGGGGCGTGGCCAAAATTTGAAATAAACTTGATCTGCGTGCAGATAAAAGAAGCATTTGTCCCATACATGTCAAAGCTCTATCTCTTACCATCTCTGAGATCTAGGTGTTCATACAGACAGACGGACGGACGGACAGACGGACAGACGGACATGTCTACATCGACTCGGCTGTTGATGCTGATCAAGAATATATATACTTCATATGGTCGGAAATGATTCCTTCTGCCTGTTACATACATTTGCACGACTTTAGTATACCCTTTTTACTCTACGAGTAACGGGTATAAAAATTGTAGCACTGACAGTTTTTCGCGGTTAGAAGAAGAAGGAGGAGGAATTTGCCAAATCAAGAGCAAACTTGATGTGAGTACAGTATACACTTTCATACATGCCTAAACTTGTGGCTTCATCAATTAGTCTCTGAGATCGACGCGTTCAAAAAGACGGGCAGACGGACATGGCAAAATCGACTCGGCTCTTGATGCTGATATATATACTTTATGGGATCGGAGGTGCTTAATTCAAGCTGTTACATACATTTGCACAACTTCATAATCCCCTTTTACTCATTATACCATTACAAAGGGTATTCTAATTTTGCCCAGAATTTTGGAACGAATATAAATATTTTGTCTGTCCGTCTGTCTGTCTGTTTCTACGCAAACTAGTCTCTCAGTTTTAAAGCTATCGAGCTGAAACTTTGCACAGAGTCTTCTTTTTTTTGCACACTGCAAGTATGTCGGAACCGACCGGATCGGATGACTATATCTTATAGCTGCCGTAGAAACTATCGGTCGAAAAGATGGTTTTATTTAGGAAAATTGTTTGTTTCAATGCTGACGTTCGTAAACTCTCATGTATTAAAACATTTGCAAGGGTATAAAAACTTCGGCAAAGACGAAGTTAGCTTGGCCTTCTCGTTTTTATTTTTAATGAGTACTGGATGTAAAAATTAAAAATTGTTAATTAGGCTGCCTTCACACTGTTCGGCACATGACCCATAATATCTAGTAGGCCCGCACTTCTCTTTGAAATTCTATGAATTTTGAAAATCTAAAACAAAACAAATAGCAGAACTACTAGACTATTATGTGTCATGTGTCGAACAGTGTGAAGGCAGCCTAAAACAAGTGAGAATGTCGGTCAAGCCCGACTGACTATATCATACTCTGTACCTGAAGTAGAAGCTAAATGCAGCGCTTCTACTGCATTTCATCTTTAACAAGCATCAACATTTTTCTTTCAGTCATCTATTCGATTTTAATACAAAAATAGAAAATGGTCATCCTGTTGAACTATTACCCACTTAAGCAAAATAAACTTAATATGCATTTTGTTAGTTGAAATTGCAGTGCCTTGACTTGCTCTTGACCATTGTGGCCAGCCGATTGTCTTCACTTAATGAATTCAAATGTATTTCTGAATTTAATTAGGACAGAGGTTGAGACATATCTGATTGAAAGGTGAGCAAGGAAATTGAGTTAATTAAATATTGAATTAGAAGAACAATTGTTTATTTTGTCTAGGATGAAGATCACTGCTGATACTTTGAATTAATTCAAACAAAACTGAAATTAAATATTTTCAGACTCCCAAAACACAAAAAGAGGTTTAAATTTTTTTGAAATATATTTCCTCTATTGGACAACAATTATATTTTACAATTCTTCAAGTGATTAATTAAAGGCTATAATTAATTAGTTTATGGTAAAAAAAAGTAAAGCTATGTACAAACAAAATAAATGTAATTAATTGCATCAATTTCCGCTTTGGAATTATTTTATTGAGATTAAATTAAAAGAGAAAAGAATTTTGCTAAGCATTAAATGATTCAATTTGTGGGGAAAGTGAGTTTTGTACTTGATTTGAAGAATGGGGAAAATGCGGGAAGTGTAGAAGAACTGACCAAGGAATTGACTAGTTTACAGAGGCAAAAAGTGACCGGGAGACACAATACTTCGATCCAAGAAAATTGACTTGAAAGCATCAGGACACACTTGACTTTTAAAACAAATTTTAAAAAAAGTTTCTTATGTCATCTCTGGTCACTTTTGTGAATGAAATTCTCGTTACATTGGACGGCCACTGATTTCATTTCCTTTCTCTCTCTCTGTCTCTCTCTTTCTCTTCAGAGACATCCATTGCCCCAGCATCCACACCAGGGTATCTTACCACCCGTATGCGAACTAATTGAAATTTTCCTGCGATTTGAACGCATACTAAAACTAGTGGACGACTCCCGTGAGGAGGCAAAACTATTTGAGTTTCTATCTGACAACGATGTAACCGTTTCATGATTGCTATCCTGATGGGAATGATGGCTATGATGTGGATTATGGCTTATGAGCGGATGATGATTGTGATGATGATGATGATGTCCTCCACCAACGCCACTGGAATTGCTGATGCGATGCACATTATGCACCGTGCCCTCGGAATGGCGACGCGAGCATTTTGTGCGGCTAACAGTTGCCGTCATGGGTGCCGGATCGCTACCCTCCTTGCGATGATTATGATGATGATGTGTGGTACTCGGTGGTGCCGAGGCCGTGGCTGTTACTTCAGGATGCGTTGCCAGGGCTGCTGCTGCTGCTGCTCCTGGTGCTGTCATTGTGTTGCTGTTGGTGCGCCGGCGCGAGGAATGTGGTGAGCTGGGAGTACTGTGACTAATCTGCCTGAAGGCCTTGATGCTGGGATGTGTGAGCATGGTGCTCAAGTCCACACAGCTGGCGGTAACAGTGGGTGCAGTGGTCACTGTGGTGACTTGGACTTGCTGCTGATCACCCGAGCCGCAGACAATGGACACGCGACGTGCTTTACGCTTGGCTACTTCATCCGCCTGGTGGAACAGAGCGAAAAAATAATTAGTAATAGAGGGACAAAGGAATTGAACAGAATACCTCTAAGCTGTCCACTGCCGCCTCTTCATTTGTGGCCCCTTCCGCCTCTTTCTCAGTCACATCCAGAGATCGCGTTTGTTGCGAAGTTGAGGACCGAAAAACCGCCCGCTTAGCCGCTGCCGAGGCCAGAGATTTGTACAACTGACTCTTGTTGGGAGACAGCCCCACCGTGGCAGCCTGTGAAGGTGGTGGAGGAGGTGGTTCTGTGGGCATTACGGGCGGCCGTCTGGCCGGTGGCAAAGGTGGTGGTGGTTTTGCGGGTATATTTGGTTTGGCACTAATCGGTGGACGTTGACCCGCAGTTGGACTGGCTGCCGCCTGGTTAACCTGCTCAAAGCCCAGATATGAGCATTTATCCGGGAACGGTGCCATGGCATCAGGTATGTGCGGTACTGGACTATCTGTATGCTCGCGTTCCAGGGAGCGAGTGCGTCGCATCAGCTTGCCCCCGGATTCGTTGGCATTGGACGTTGTTGTTGTGGTGGTATTTGTGGCGGGTGAAATAGTGGGATTTGTGCCATCATACTGCAGATACAAGTTCATTTCAGAACGATAGGGCTTTTTTGCCTTATCGTTGTCCTGTGGAGAGTTGAGATGGTCACGCGATTTACTTCGCTCCAATTGTATGGCTAGAATATCCTCCGAAATGGTTTCTATGTCATTCAGTATGGACTCAAGGTTAACAGAGTCTGTCTGTTTGGGATAAAGAGAATTTTATATTTTTAAAAATTGTGGATTTTAAGTTGAGTTTATTTAAAGCATTCGTAAGCAATTGGCGATTACTTAGTTGGAGGCTTCAGGTTTGGTATGGGACCAAGCGCTATGGTTATAATGAAGTGGTTTCTAAAGTACATAAACGGATATAAGTTCTAAAAGTAATACACACTGCTCCAGAAAGAAATAACGTAAGATGAAGCTGGTAAAATATTTAAAACATTTTTATGAACCCAACTATAGTACTCAACAACTACCTAGTTACAGTTATTATATATAAAACAAGTAAGACCGTTGCAGTCGAGTAGCTCGACTTCAAAATACCCTGTAAAATTTACAAAATTTGTTTCGTGAATAACTTCGGTGTTTTTGCTCAAAATTTTATATATATTAACCGGCGATGTTGTAACTTTCCGATTGTGGTTCTGACAGTTTTTTGCGGTTTAAGGGGGGAAGGGGGGAGACGGAGGGACGGATAAACGGACATGGCTAAATCGACTCGGCTTTTGATTCTGATCAAGAATATATATACTTTATTGGGTCGGAAATGCTTCCTTCTCCCTGTTACACACATTTGCACAACTTCATGATCCCCTTTTACCCATTTTAAACGGGAAAAGGGTATAAAAAGAAATAATTATAAGACAAAGTCGAAAGCGACCAGGTGCCTACCTTTACAATACAATATACAAGATTCCACCATCCAGCAACTTCAGAGTAAATAAAAATATATCAACTCATTAAAAAAAAAAAGAAATAATTTTAAGACAAAGTCGAAAGCGACCAATTCAGCAACTTCAGATTAAATAAAAATATGTCAACTCAATAAAAAAAAAGAAATAATTTTAAGACAAAGTCGAAAGCGACCAGTTGCCTACCCTTACAATACAATAGACAAGACCCCAAAATCCAGCAACTTCAGAGTAAATAAAAATATGTCAACTCAATAAAAAAAAAGAAATAATTTTAAGACAAAGTCGAAAGCGACCAGTTGCCTACCCTTACAATACAATAGACAAGACCCCAAAATCCAGCAACTTCAGAGTAAATAAAAATATGTCAACTCAATAAAAAAAAAGAAATAATTTTAAGACAAAGTCGAAAGCGACCAGTTGCCTACCCTTACAATACAATATACAAGACCCCAAAATCCAGCAACTTCAGAGTAAATAAAACTATGTCAACTCAATAAAAAAAAAAAGAAATAATTTTAAGACAAAGTCGAAAGCGACCAGGTGCCTACCCTTACAATACAATATACAAGACCCCAAAATCCAGCAACTTCAGAGTAAATAAAACTATGTCAACTCAATAAAAATAAAAGAAATAATTTTAAGACAAAGTCGAAAGCGACCAGGTGCCTACCCTTACAATACAATATACAAGACCCCAAAATCCAGCAACTTCAGAGTAAATAAAAATATGTCAACTCAATAAAAAAAAAAGAAATAATTTTAAGACAAAGTCGAAAGCGACCAGGTGCCTACCTTTACAATACAATATACAAGACCCCACCATCCAGCAACTTCAGAGTAAATAAAAACATGTCAACTCAAAAAAAAAAAAGAAATAATTTTAAGACAAAGTCGAAAGCGACCAGTTGCCTACCCTTACAATACAATATACAAGACTCCACCATCCAGCAACTTCAGAGTAAATAAAAATATGTCAACTCAATAAAAAAAAAAGAAATAATTTTAAGACAAAGTCGAAAGCGACCAGGTGCCTACCCTTACAATACAATATACAAGACCCCAAAATCCAGCAACTTCAGAGTAAATAAAAATATGTCAACTCAATAAAAAAAAAAAAAAATAATTTTAAGACAAAGTCGAAAGCGACCAGTTGCCTACCCTTACAATACAATATACAAGACTCCACCATCCAGCAACTTCAGAGTAAATAAAAATATGTCAACTCATTAAAAAAAAAAAGAAATAATTTTAAGACAAAGTCGAAAGCGACCAGGTGCCTACCCTTACAATACAATATACAAGACCCCAAAATCCAGCAACTTCAGAGTAAATAAAAATATGTCAACTCAATCAAAAAATAAAAGAAATATTTATAAGACAAAGTCGAAAGCGACCAATTCAGCAACTTCAGATTAAATAAAAATATGTCAACTCAAAAAAAAAAAGAAATAATTTTAAGACAAAGTCGAAAGCGACCAGGTGCCTACCCTTACAATACAATATACAAGACCCCAAAATCCAGCAACTTCAGAGTAAATAAAACTATGTCAACTCAATAAAAATAAAAAGAAATAATTTTAAGACAAAGTCGAAAGCGACCAGTTGCCTACCCTTACAATACAATATACAAGACCCCAAAATCCAGCAACTTCAGAGTAAATAAAAATATGTCAACTCAATAAAAAAAAAGAAATAATTTTAAGACAAAGTCGAAAGCGACCAGGTGCCTACCCTTACAATACAATATACAAGACCCCAAAATCCAGCAACTTCAGAGTAAATAAAACTATGTCAACTCAATAAAAATAAAAGAAATAATTTTAAGACAAAGTCGAAAGCGACCAGGTGCCTACCCTTACAATACAATATACAAGACCCCAAAATCCAGCAACTTCAGAGTAAATAAAAATATGTCAACTCAATAAAAAAAAAAGAAATAATTTTAAGACAAAGTCGAAAGCGACCAGTTGCCTACCTTTACAATACAATATACAAGACCCCAAAATCCAGCAACTTCAGAGTAAATAAAAATATGTCAACTCAATAAAAATAAAAGAAATAATTTTAAGACAAAGTCGAAAGCGACCAGTTGCCTACCCTTACAATACAATATACAAGACCCCAAAATCCAGCAACTTCAGAGTAAATAAAAATATGTCAACTCAATAAAAAAAAAAAGAAATAATTTTAAGACAAAGTCGAAAGCGACCAGGTGCCTACCCTTACAATACAATATACAAGACCCCAAAATCCAGCAACTTCAGAGTAAATAAAACTATGTCAACTCAATAAAAATAAAAGAAATAATTTTAAGACAAAGTCGAAAGCGACCATTTGCCTACCCTTACAATACAATATACAAGACCCCAAAATCCAGCAACTTCAGAGTAAATAAAAATATGTCAACTCAATAAAAAAAAAAAGAAATAATTTTAAGACAAAGTCGAAAGCGACCAGGTGCCTACCCTTACAATACAATATACAAGACCCCAAAATCCAGCAACTTCAGAGTAAATAAAAATATGTCAACTCATTAAAAAAAAAAAAATAATTTTAAGACAAAGTCGAAAGCGACCAGGTGCCTACCCTTACAATACAATATACAAGACCCCAAAATCCAGCAACTTCAGAGTAAATAAAACTATGTCAACTCAATAAAAATAAAAGAAATAATTTTAAGACAAAGTCGAAAGCGACCAGTTGCCTACCCTTACAATACAATATACAAGACCCCAAAATCCAGCAACTTCAGAGTAAATAAAACTATGTCAACTCAATAAAAATAAAAGAAATAATTTTAAGACAAAGTCGAAAGCGACCAGTTGCCTACCCTTACAATACAATATACAAGACCCCAAAATCCAGCAACTTCAGAGTAAATAAAAATATGTCAACTCAATAAAAATAAAAGAAATAATTTTAAGACAAAGTCGAAAGCGACCAGGTGCCTACCCTTACAATACAATATACAAGACCCCAAAATCCAGCAACTTCAGAGTAAATAAAAATATATCAACCCAATAAAAAAAAAAAAAAATAATTTTAAGACAAAGTCGAAAGCGACCAGGTGCCTACCCTTACAATACAATATACAAGACCCCAAAAATCCAGCAACTTCAGAGTAAATAAAAATATGTCAACTCAATAAAAATAAAAGAAATAATTTTAAGACAAAGTCGAAAGCGACCAGTTGCCTACCCTTACAATACAATATACAAGACCCCAAAATCCAGCAACTTCAGAGTAAATAAAACTATGTCAACTCAATAAAAATAAAAGAAATAATTTTAAGACAAAGTCGAAAGCGACCAGTTGCCTACCCTTACAATACAATATACAAGACCCCAAAATCCAGCAACTTCAGAGTAAATAAAAATATATCAACCCAATAAAAAAAAAAAAATAATTTTAAGACAAAGTCGAAAGCGACCAGGTGCCTACCCTTACAATACAATATACAAGACCCCAAAATCCAGCAACTTCAGAGTAAATAAAAATATGTCAACTCAATAAAAATAAAAGAAATAATTTTAAGACAAAGTCGAAAGCGACCAGTTGCCTACCCTTACAATACAATATACAAGACCCCAAAATCCAGCAACTTCAGAGTAAATAAAACTATGTCAACTCAATAAAAAAAAAAGAAATAATTTTAAGACAAAGTCGAAAGCGACCAGGTGCCTACCCTTACAATACAATATACAAGACCCCAAAATCCAGCAACTTCAGAGTAAATAAAACTATGTCAACTCAATAAAAATAAAAGAAATAATTTTAAGACAAAAAGGAAGCGACCAGGTGCCTACCCTTACAATACAATATACAAGACCCCAAAATCCAGCAACTTCAGAGTAAATAAAAATATATCAACTCAATCAAAAAAAAAAGAAATATTTATAAGACAAAGTCGAAAGCGTAAAGAGTAGAGCAGTTAAGAAAAAAAATATCAACTCCATAAAAAAAAAAAAAAAAAAAAATAAGACACAGTCGAAAGCGACCTGTCGCTAGGAGAGCCAAATTGAAAATGAAATTTTTTAACATTTCTACTTTAAGGTAAGTCACATGTCGACAAGTCAAGGCCTACTAGAATAATGATTGACCGAGTTCACAATGTCAAATAGTCTTAGTTTTAGCCTACTGAGTTTTTTACTGATTTTTAAATTTCACAGCTCGATGGTTGTTAGGGGGCCTAGCTGCTGGGCCATCGAAGGGGTAACCTGCAACCTAAATAGCGAACTGCCTTCTTTTGGAGGTTAGCTGTTAAAAAGTGGGTTTGCCCCACGCCGCAGTGCAACATCTCCCGCCCGCTTTGGAAGACTCCTTACCTCCAAGAGGACAGCCAAACAATATTAGTTATCTACATCCCACGAAAATTCTGACCTTTGTAGGGGAAATAGGGCTGCTAGGGGAATTGTAAACTCAGTAGGTGGCTCAATTGACCAGGATTGGTCGCAATGCCCTATAACAAATAATACATTTCACAGCGCACTGTTCTCTCGAGTAATTTTGTTGTAAAAACAAAATTAAAATTTAGATTTTGCCTCATTTTAAACGAAATACAGCTTTTTATATGGACTTGGAAAGATAACGCACCGCCGAGCCTGCAAGTAAGTATATTGGTTCCCAGTATTTTCAAATAAGAAAGTTCAAATTTCTAAAGGAGTATGAAATAATTGGAAATTATATGACAAATGTCAGCTACAACTGAATACATCCATCTATAACATCAAACATCGAATGACTTGGCTGTATGGGGTGATCCAAAACTTTGTTCGAAGATCCCATTCCCTCACCTGACAGCCATTATTCACGTTGCTAGCGTTGATCTGGCAACCACCACTTCCACTGGCCGTTGGCAAGCGCAGCGGTGACATTGTGGTTCTGATGGAATTGGTGGTAGCGGTCATGACCGGCTTGGTCAATGCAGTGGCAGATAGACAAGTGGTCTGGCAACGTTTTTGTGCGGTTGCATAGATGGGCTCCATGGAGCGAATCAGGGGCAGCGGTGTTGGCGGAGCAGACGCAGATTTACCGGCGGCGGCGACGGCGGCGGCATTAGCAATCGCAACGGTATAGATGTCAACCACGCTGCCCGGATAGCCTCCCAGGCCCAGACCAACGGCAGCAGCCGCATTGACCACCGCCCTGTGGAGGGGGTCGTGCTGTTGATCTAACTCCCGCCGTGGGCCTGGACGCTGGCGCAGCTGATGCGAGTGCGGATGCGTGTGCTGGCAATGCGAGCGATGACGCGGACTTACTTGTGGCTGCTGTCTCTGATAGGGCGATGCCAAGGCATTGTTCACAAATATGTCCGGCGGCTCACGCAATGGTGGGGGCGGGGAGCCCGGAGGCAGTGTGTCCTGTCCCTGATTGGCCAGCTTTGTGTTGAGCTTGAGGCGCGGCTTGATGGGCGCAAAAAAATGCTTGGGACTGTTGAGCGCTTGTTGCGTTGCATTTGTGGTAATCGCCACCGTTTCGCCCATCTCATGCCCCAGGGGTGGGGCATTTAAGGCAATCCTGGGCATGCTCTGATGCGTGGAGGTGGGCACAAAGGTGGTCAACGGACCGGGCGGCGGTGGTGAGCGGGATGGTGATGAGGGATTCGAGTATTTGCGTTGTGTGAAGGGCGATTCCAGATTATAGTCCCAGCCATTGGTGTGACGCATGGTTTGGCCCGTGGTGGTGCTGGAACTGGTGCCCAATTCAGGAGTGGGCGTCAGAGCTGCGAATTTGAAACATAATAAAACCCATCAGCTGCATTTGCCCCAAACACTCACCCGCATTGCGTCCAATGTTCATATGCTGCGACAGAATGTTCTCAAAATAGGACAAAGGCGGCACCATGGCCTGCAAGTCATTCAACTGATTGGCCACCAGTTCAATTGGTGTCAATGGCGTCAGTGGACCCATCAAACTGGGCAAAGTGCTCTGCGAACTATTGAGATCGGGAGTGCAAATCATCAGATGCTCATGCTGTTGTGCCAGCAGCATTTCGGGATTACTGAGCGTCTCCTCGGACACCACGGACAGATGATCGAAATGCATGGGCTGATTTTCGTTCTTGTTAGAGGCATTGTTCTCCTCCATGTTCGACTGGGGTGGCACCTCTGGTGGCAGTGGGGCTTTAATGGGCACACAAGAGCCACCCTCTTGGCAGCAATCATCGCTGCAATTTCCATCGTCGGCTCCGCGACAAGTATCACATGAATCAGAGTCCTGTGAGGGGAAAAATGGGTTATTAGCAACTGTCGCAGAAGGGAAATGTGTAACTTACATCACTGTTAACATCACAACCTCCACTGCCGCGACCACCTCCACTGCAGCGTGGAACATTGCAGCCACCGCTTCCGCCACTGCCACGACAGCTGGCATACTCCTGCTCATTCCGCTTAAAGCGTTTATTGAGTCTATCGCACTCATCGCGCAACGTCCAAATCTCTCGACGCAATTGCTCATTTTCGCGACGCAAACGCTTGATATCCGACTGGCCTAGAATGCAAGAAGAACATTGAACAGAATTTTAGGAAAAGTTAGGTAAAAGTAAGGTAAACAATTTTTTGGTCCTTCGAGCCGGACCATAAACCAAACCTTCTTCATTTATGACATATAGTTGATTAGCACCTTTAAAACAGGTGATTAGCAATGCTAGAAAGGAGCATGTTTAGTATAATCGAAAAATACTTTAGAGTAGTTTGTACACCCAAAAACACGCAGATTCCTGATCAAAAGTACCTTAAGAAGAGGGAACCATTTTAAGGAAACAACTGACTGTATTGTCCATTAAAGTAGACCATTTCAGAGGTATTTCTCTCATAGCAAACCAACATTATCTGAAATTACATTTTATAAAAAAGTTTTTGCCTTTTTGTTCCGTTAATTGCTTTAATTCTTCCGGCCACCTTCACCAGTTATTGGCCAGTAACTAGAGTTGTCCAGTATATAATATTGTTACATTTTTGCCCCAAATGACGAATATCATTATCGTATATTTTTCCAAGGCGATATATCGAAAATCGAATTTTGTTGGCGATATTCTTCGGGGATATGTTAGTCTTAGCGTTCGGTCACACTGTTGCGAATAACTGTTTCTTGCGCTCTAGACATGTTGGTGATGCAAAGAAATCGCAGTGCAAACTGTACCATAAAGTTTTAAGAATCGATTATTGGCTTGGAATTATGCAGCTAGTCGTGGATACAACCGCTATGTGGATAATGAGATTGTCTCTATAATACATTTTTGCAATAACAAGTATCTTAAGGTACTTCAATTTATGCATACATTTTAATCTACTTTGGGCTCCCTTTCTAAGAAACTTATCTTAACATTCAATATATATATATACTTTTTGGAATCATCATTTAATGCATTTAGTGAATCGCTCTCTGAAGAACAAAATTTGAAAGGATTACTTTTCGCTATAAAAAGTGTGGGTTCTGACACCAGAAGCCGAATGGCCGATGAGCACATTACTTCTAGGTCTTCCTAAAATCTCTTTCTAACGATTACTGGTAAAATCTGATGTTTTTAAGATTCGTAGATGTAAATGAATCAGATTTTTTTATGGTTTGTATTTTTTGTTAAAAATGAAATGAAAAATAAATATCTTTCGTTAATTTAATAAATATACATCAAATCTATATTGACGCCTCAAATATCTCAAGAAACCTGTTCATTTCTAAGATCCGAGTTTTTTATTGAAAAATATCGAATATATCAATAATATCGATGTTTTTGACAGCAAAGTTTTGATATCGAAATGATTCATTTTCAATATTGCCAAAAGTATCGATATGGATATTTTTAAAATATTCTACAACCCTACCTGAAACTAGCCATAAGGGTTGTCGAAAATATTAGGTATATATAAAAATATCAATATATCGATATTTTTTAAAAATTGATATTTTGATATCGTGATATTTTTTTGCCCAAATATCGAATATGCGATATTTTATTGCAATATTTTATGAGTAGCGAGCGCAAACGAATTTAGGAGACTCAAAAAGAAAAATTGATTCAATTTTAATAAAAGCGTGATAAAAAATAAGCGCAGCCAGGTGTAATTTGTGCGGGAAAGTCTTTGAAACAAACGGTAACACGGCCTATTTGGCTTCGCAGCTTAAAAACAAGCAAGCTTGGAATTGGGAAACATGTTCCTTGCTTTGCGCATACAATCCACTTAGTGGTAGATGGTAGAGTAAAGGAGATTTCTTTATTTTCCAACATTTTGGATAAAGTGAAGAAAATTGTGATGCATTAACGGACCAGTTGCGAAAGGCCCAGGCCGATGAGTTAAATCCGGAAGACTGTATTAAGACCCTGCAGCAAAACATTAACAGGCGATGGAATTCGTGCCTTAATATGCTGACGTCTTTATTAGTTCTTGCAAATAAAGTAGCAATCATTCTTATAAAAAGAGCCGACTATATTAAAGAATTACTAAAGAAATTAACATTTGCCTGTTAATAAAGTAAGGTGATCCGATTAATTTCACTATTGTTCAACAAAATAAAGTTTGTAAAAGTTGATTCTGACGAGGGCGTCTTTACCAATAAAATATTAGGGAAATCGTCAGTTCTTGATCCTTGGTTTAAAAAGATGTACATCTCGCCAATATTTTATAAGAATTAGCAACAATTACCCAAGAAAAACAGGTATGTCAAAAATTAAAGTTCGTAATTATGTATTATCTTTAATGACAATTCACAGTAATCAGTTGAATATAGCAAAATTTTGGTTCTATTCAAAAATAAAGAATAAAGAAATACTAATTAGTTAAATCAAAATTTCTATAGATTACACTGGCCAACAGCCATTTTGGTCCAGCCTTATTGATGACAAATTCTGATCCAGTTTTGTGCACTGATTCCAAAACTGGTCTCGGTTTTTCTCCATCAGCTCTTGTTTTCAAGATATCGCGGAAAAACCATTTTGCAGTATTTTTGGCTTTAAAAAAATTATGGAGGTTACACCGAGCAACAATATTTGTATTTATGAGCTCTATGCGACAGTATACATATTAAGGTCGCCCAAAAAAATCAATGGAGCATTATCAGCCAACCCAAAAGCGCCTAAATTGGCCTTTGAAGAGAAATATTTATCAAGTTATAGCAAATTTTTCAAACTTAATCGCCGTGTACCAGTCATTTGGGGTGCTTGCATTTTAATGAAAACCACTTTAGCATGTAGGCCAATGGTTCTTCTAATTTCACAAATTTTTTTGCATTTAAATCTTCTCGATGGACAAAGTTATAAGCGGTTTATCCCGAAAAAATGAATTAAAATTTATGGCAGGATAACTAGATGGATACACAAAATCTGTATAGGAAATGTTAAAAGACTACTTGATCTAACATTGTCCTTACATTAATTGTCAGGCAAATGTACAATAACATTCAATCAGTACTAGATTCAAACAATTTTCCCCAAATCCATATTTGCTTAACCTGCGAGAATAACATTAAAATTAAATGAATTGGGCTGCAAATGAGCCAAATGTGTTCCATCTCATTTTCCAATAACCTGCTTTTTATTTATTGCCAAAAAAACATCTGCATAAGAACTGCATATTGTGTTTTTTTGTATTTGGTTGCACAATTCATTAAAAAAATACAAAATTAAAAATGAGTAACTGCTTGGGGTGTTGAAAAAGTTCTTTTGAAAAATGATGTATTGATGGTCCCGGAAAGCTGCGAGTCACCGTTATGTCAAGGGCAAACGTAAAAAGAACGAGAGCGTAAGTTAAAGTCGGCTCTAACCGACTTCGATATACCCGTTACTCATGAAAAAACATGTTTAACAGTGTTCCAGTGCACAGTGGTCCGGCTTGTATGGGAGAGCGGCCAAAAATACTTCAAGTTGAGGTAGGGACTTGAAACTTGGCACAAAATATTTTTATATTTATCCTAAAATAATATGTAAAAATCAGCCAGATCGGACAACTATATCATATAGCTGCCATATGAACAATCGGTCTGATATTCAGTTTTCATATGAAAAACTTTTGTTTTTCATTTTATTGCAACATAACTTTGGAAATTTTCGTATATAACCTGGGAAACTTCAGTAAAAATCTGGATACTATAGGTTATAGCTGCCATAGGAACAATCAGTGTAAAACGAGTTTTTGCCGGAAAAACTATTTCGCCTTAAAATAATAATGACAGAAATGATACATATATTTGACAAAAACGACCATCAAATAAATCAATTTTTTTAATTTATATGTTTACCCTTTAATATTTGCATATATGTGAAGTAACAATTCAAAAAACATACACATGAATGTTAAAAAAAAATCATATTTCATATAGTTTCGTCCAGTAAATCAATAGCTGATTTTAGTAGCTTGGACTTTGGTTTGCATTGAAGTTGTCTTTGACCCGCAATAAAAGGATCAGAACTTAAAAGTAATCTGTTCAATAAATCAGTATTTGTCAGGACCCTTGAAATTTTCCGCGTATGGTTTAGCATAAATAATTTAATGTCTTTATTTTCATACATTCATAAGTGACTCCTAAGGAAATAATGAGCTTATATTTTAAAGAAAAGAATATAAACACAAAACATAACACAATAATAACAACAAATGACAACACAAACCAACAAACGGCAACAAACAACAACACACAGCAGAAGCACGTGCCTTTTTAAAATTGAGGTTAGGTTACCTTTTCGTATATTGCAAGCCGTACGGCACCTTACGGCACTTGAATTAAACTTCCTTATATTCTTAAAATACCTAAGAATATTATACAAAAAGATTTGTTCAACCCCAAGAACCCCTTCACAACTAAAACTCTAACCAAACACAAAAAAGGCAAACTAAGCACGTTCACAATTATGTACTAAATACAATAATGATTTACACAAAACACAGCACATACTACATATTCTTTTTGTTGTAAAAAGAAAGTTAATACCTTTATTTAAAATATTAATCACTTCCATTGCACCAACACTTGTTTTAAATAAGTTTAACAATTTTTTTACGGAGAGCTTCCCTTGCACGTTGCTTACGCTACAATACACAATGAATATCATGCTATCTCTTTCGATGCTATTCTTGAAGAGGACAGATAGAGCAAAACAAAAAGATGAATAAATTCAAATAGCTAGACCAATTATAAATAAGAATTGCTACATTTAAAGTCAACATTTTGACTTTGGTTTTTTTATTTTTGGCCTACGGGCGGGACCACTGTGCAGTGTTTCTTATGGTGAACATCTAAAAAGTATGCAACACTTTTTTAACTCGGCTATTTTTCACTTTTTGCTCATAACTTGAGAACCGTTCATCCGATCTTTATCATTTCTTTGGCAAATCATCTACAAAACTGTAGGAGATATAACGTTTTTTCGAAATTGCGGGGGCGGGAGGGGGCGTGGCCAAAATTTAAAACAAACTTGATCTGCGTGCAGATAAAAGAAGCATTTGTCCCATATATGTCAAACCTCTATCTCTTACCATCCTCGGAGATCTAGGTGTTCATACAGACAGACGGACGGACAGACGGACATGTCTATATCGACTCGGCTATTGACGCTGATCAAGAATATATACTTTATATGGTCGGAAATGATTCCTTCTGCCTGTTACATACATTTGCACGACTTTAGTATACCCTTTTTACTCTACGAGTAACGGGTATAAAAATTGGTTAGTTTAAATGCCTCAATGTCCCGAAGCAGAATCATGAAAAAATTTTTTGTAAATTTTTTTTTTTTTTTTTGCAGTCCACTGTAGAAAAAAATAGTAGAAAATAGGGCGACGCTAAAATTGAAAAAAAAATTACCTTAATTTGTGTCTTTCTATGAAAAATTCGTCAAGTGACGTGACAGATTCACAAAGTTATTCGCTTGCGAAATGGAACGAGTTTTTGCACTACCTTGCATGAATGAGCATTCCTCTCAATAATAAGAATAGTCAACTTCCTCGATATATACATTCGTTTCACAGATAGAGTCTTTACTACAATCTCTTTCCGCCAGGCATTTGTTAAAACTTGTAAAATCATAATAGTCACAAGGGGCTTAATCCGTAGATTATAGTGAGTGCGGAACATATTTGGCTCATTTGCAGCCCAATTCATTTAATTTTAATGTTATTCTCGCAGGTTAAGCAAATATGGATTTGGGGAAAATTGTTTGAATCTAGTACTGATTGAATGTTATTGTACATTTGCCTGACAATTAATGTAAGGACAATGTTAGATCAAGTAGTCTTTTAACATTTCCTATACAGATTTTTGTATCCATCTAGTTATCCTGCCATAAATTTTAATTCATTTTTTCGGGATAAACCGCTTATAACTTTGTCCATCGAGAAGATTTAAATGCAAAAAAATTTGTGAAATTAGAAGAACCATTGGCCTACATGCTAAAGTGGTTTTCATTAAAATGCAAGCACCCCAAATGACTGGTACACGGCGATTAAGTTTGAAAAATTTGCTATAACTTGATAAATATTTCTCTTCAAAGGCCAATTTAGGCGCTTTTGGGTTGGCTGATAATGCTCCATTGATTTTTTTGGGCGACCTTAATATTTATACTGTCGCATAGAGCTCATAAATACAAATATTGTTGCTCGGTGTAACCTCCATAATTTTTTTAAAGCCAAAAATACTGCAAAATGGTTTTTCCGCGTTATCTTGAAAACAAGAGCTGATGGAGAAAAACCGAGACCAGTTTTGGAATCAGTGCACAAAACTGGATCAGAATTTAATACAAATTGGGCTGGACCTCACAAAAGTGGTAATTTTGTTGGCCTGTGTTATATATGACGAAGCCCAGAATAGGTCGATTTTGAATGCACGAGTCGCAAAATGGTGAGCTGAAGTTATACCTTAGGTTGACGCAAACATTATGTGAAAGTAATCGATTAATATTCTGGAATTCGCATAAGGCGGCCATGCCGGGACTGACCAGACATGCCCTAAGGTATCTTATTACCCCTGCTAGCTCAGTGCCTTCGTTGCGAGTTGTTGCGTAATTTTCAACTCCCGTATAACGCAACGTTACGACTTCGATATACCAGTTACTCATGGGATGGAATGTTTAATAGCCTAATGGGAAAACTGAAAAGTTAACTCGGCTATTTATTATCCGATCTAAGCAAACATAAATCTTAGTTATTAAATTAAGTGCATAAAATAGTAGTCCACATTTCAAATTTGTTTACTCTAGCTTTTCTAGTGTCGGGAATTGAATCCGACTGATGGACGGACGGGCTATATTGACTCGGCTGTTAATGCTGACTTCTCTGTGTTCCATTGGTACAGGATTTTAAAAACTGACGGCTTTATGTCAAGCCTGAAGAAACAATATCAATTTGTTTAAACAAAAGAATAGAATTCTAAAAACGAATATGAAAATAAAAAAAAAAATTATAATTACTTAAGCCCATATTTTAGTCGACCGTTTTAAGATTTCGTCTTAATTTTGCGTATCTGTTTGAAAGCAGGAAAAACAAACGTTATCAGTGAGTCTCGATTGCACACACTGCACCTGCTGAGCTCTTTGTGAGTGCGCCTTGCCGGCGCCATTGTTCGATTCGCATAGACTTTGTTGTTGCTTACATTTCAAATCGAGTTAATAGCGACGCAATGTATTAGGCTACTAACTGAAGTGATTGCAGTAAACAAAACTCGGAGCAATGGAAGGTATGGGATTAAAGGGCATGCCCAACGCTGAGCAAATTTTCCACGGTTTCGTGGAAGCATAAAATATTCAAAGTTACAAAGTTGAAGAATGCTAACATAGGAAACATTGCCTTTTCTCATAACAATAGTTGATCTTATAAGACCAATTTCCAACCGATGATTTCTAAGGACCTGTGATGCAAGACTAATATTATTTGACATATTCATCTGATTTAGGTCAAACTCTGTACAATTGATTTAATGGAGGCACTAAGGCTGCCTTCATACTGTTCGACACATGAGAAATGATTTTCCCCATTAAATAAATTTAACAAGCTATTCAAATTTGAAACAACAAAATGCAGGACTACTTGAATATCATGTCTCACGTGTCGAACAGAGTAAACTCAGCCTAAATCTAATTGCCTACTCCAAAAACGCTATTATCGAAAACAAAAATGTTGTTTTCTACTAAGCCCAATTTATTGCCCAATTACTTAAATCATTTAAACATTCACTTTTCCCATTCCCTTCCTTGTTCTCTTCTCCAGTTTCTTTGCACCAAAAACACCTGTTCAAATAATAAAAGATTTCCTTTAAAAGATTTCTTAATTTTTCTCATTATGTTTTGGCCAAATCCTCCAGCACGTGGGCCATCACGCAGAGCTGTCAGACCTTTAGTCACCTCAAATCTCATTGTTTACATTCGCTTATCTTCTTTTGGCTTTGGCAATGAAAATATTTATTTTTCTTATTTGATTTTTTTTTATAAATATATATACGGATTCCTTTTGTATGTATATTTATGTGGGTGTATTTGGCTGTTTTCTTTTTCCACTTTCTAATGTCTTTTTAATTGGATTTTCACACACTTGATTTTTATATGGGGCGGGGGGGATATTTACCTCTTTCAACTTCAGCATTTATGTTGATGGTACGCAACCTGAGCTCTTCATTCTCGTATATCATGCCACGCGATGACTTTCTGTCCAATCTGTAAAGTTATGGAAATTCATATTAAGCATTGAAATTATTGATTAACTTGAACTTATTTTCCTTTGATTTGTAAGCGGTTGCCATGGCGAACGACGACCTATTAGCATTCTCTCTCAAAAATATATGAACCCTTCTTCAACGAGTGCTGTAAGTCAACTGAATTAGTTAGATTCAGCATTCAGCATTCAGTCGCCTAATTGTTAGCACAGACCAGCGGCCTTTTCCACACTCGCTGAATATAAATAAAGAAATTATCATAAAAAAGCGACGTTGAGAAAATAAATAAAAATATTTCACTGATTTTATGCTTTCGGGAAGAGTCCGATATTCAAAAATCATGAAGGTAAGAAAAATAAGCAAGGCAATAAATTACAGCAAGCCTGTCTAAGCATAAATAAATTATTTTTTCTCATTCATAAAATGAAAGGAATATTTGAAATTAATTTCACTATGCTTTGTCTAAAACTGTTTGCAACCTATTTAATTCTTAAATTTGTCCACTTAAAAGATATACACAAATCCCCAAACGAGCCATTAAAATATTCCATAACTTACTTGTATTATTTAAGAAAATCACAAAAAAAAAAAAAACGGGAATGCGAATACGAATTCTGTTTGACACTGCTGTCTGGTCTAAGAATTTTGACAAACTGCCGATCTGTTAGTCCCAACTCTTAAAATTTTTTGTCGAGACTATGCACATGGAATGTTCTGTATATAAATATGTACATATGTCTATATATTTGCTGTCTAGATTGTTTTTGTTCGTGGTCTGCGGTGTCTGTATATTGGAGAATGCGTAGAACGCAAATAAAAAAGTATTGCCCCAATATTTGGGGAAGCGTTGTCGTCCGTGCTTAACTGAACAAACTGTCATTTTTTATGACAAAACCAAGAAGAGTTGGAAATGCTTTTCAAATTGAAAAGAGCTTTTTGAATTCACTCTCTTAAAATTGTAAATTATTTTGAAAAATTATTGCATACTTTTTGATGTATTTGAAAAAATATTTGCCCATTCTGACAGGCGATCGGACGGTTCAGCTCTTGATCGTGAAAAATATAATATACATTTACAAGTTTATAAAATTAACATGTCTATAGCTTTGGCATATCGACGTTCAATTTTCCAGAAGAAGATAAAAATTGTTGTCTTTAAAGTTTATTTATATAAAAATCTGAATGTAAGAAAAACCGGGCTGTTTTCAATCTTGTGGCATGTGTGCTTTTAATTTTGGCACAAGAAAATGGGACATAAAGTTTAGCGCCGAATATGAACGGCAAAGTTTGAGAAGCTATCTAATGGCTAAGGTAACTACCTTACAGCTAGTTATATCAGCTAATGAAGGTGAGGGGTTGGGTTTCTTAAAGTAAAAAATAGAGGCCAGCTAACTTCGGCTCGACCGAAGTTTATATACCCTTGGAGCTTGATATATGCCTGACAGTTTGTATGGCAGCTATACTATATAGTGGTCCGATTTCGACAAGGCTTAATGAAATTATGTAAAATTATTAAAAACTTATAAATACAAGCGTTGGGAGCGATAACATTAAAAACAAAAAAGTTTTTCCCACTAAGACTTTTTTTCAGACCTAACTTTTGTATGGCAGCTAAACTATATAGTTGTCCGATTTTGACAAAGCTTGGTGAAATTATGTGAAATCATTAAAAACTTATAAATACGAGCGTTGGGAGCAATAGCACTAAAAACAAAAAAGTTTTTCTCACTAAAACTAGTTTTTCAACCGATCGTTCCTATGGCAGCTATATGCTATAGTCATCCGATCCGGCCGGTTCCGATAAATGTGCAGCGTATTTGTACCAAAAGACTTCGTGCAAAGTTTGGTTAAGATAGCTTTAAAACTGACGGAGGAGATAGCATAGAAACAGACGGACGGACAGACGGACGGACAGACGGACAGACGGACATGGCTATATCAACTCAGCTCGTCATGCTGATCAAAAATATATATACTTTATGTGGTCGGAGATGCTTCCTTCTGTACGTTATAAACATCCGGACAATTTTAATATACCCTCTCCAAGGGTATAAAAATCTGGGTGCCATAGGACGTTCGGTACAAAAAATCTGGGTGCCGTAGGACGTTCGGTACGAGCAAAAGCCCTTTACGACGATAAATCTGACTTTAAGCTGTTAGCTCACTGTAAAGTCACTGTGAAATCACTGTTCAGTCACTGCAAAGTCACTACTAAGTCCCTGTTAAGTTCCTGTTTAGTTACTGTTAAGTCAATGTTCAGTCACTGTAGAATCACTGTCAAGCTACAGTTCATATTACTGTTAAGTCACTGTGACGTCACTGTAAAGTCACTGTGAAGTCTCTATTAAGTCACTGTTCAGTCACTGTTATCTCACAGTTAAGTCACTGTTTAGTCACTGTTATCTCACTGTTGAGCCACTGTAAAGTCATTGTCAAGTCACTGTGACCTCACTCTTAAGTCATTGTCAAGTCACTGTGACCTCACTGCCCACGCCCCTTTCCACGCTCTCACCCTCCCATTCTATACACCCACAAACACGCAACCCTCATTTGCTACGGCAAATGGTAAAAGAGATTGACTTTCCAAATAAAAAGAAACTCCAACCTCCAAACCTCCAATCAAAGGTCCGTAAAAATGCTTCGCTTAAAAACTTATTATTTGATGTTTCGAGGCGGAATTTAACCCACGACTCCCGCTAAGCAGGCACACTACAGATCAAAGCTTGAAAACTCCCCAGAAGATTCTTTATGAAGTAAAGCCTTGGTGTTGAACCCAATCGTTGCAACATATTTGGCTCCGTTTTCAACAGAGATGGAAACCGATCCGAACCGAACCCACCCATACGGAATCGCAATTTTACCTGATAAGCCGAAGCGACGTCCTATGGAAATTGTCGAACCGAAATCCACAAAGAAAACACGGTTCGAAATAGTTCATTGAGGAGTTTTATTCAAGGCTGCAAACCTCTAAAATTTTGAAGAAGGTTCGGTCCAGGGGTTCGAACCCGTTGTAAAGTCTTAGGTTCGGTTCGCGGACCGGTTCACGGAACCCCTGAACCCTAGGTTTTGGTGCGAACCTCGGTTCGATTGAATATAGCAGAATAGTTTCGATATATAAACACTTATTATTTAAAATAATATTCTTCATGTCAATAATGCAATTTTTAATTATCAAATTCATTAGCTGACATTTAGAACTTTTGAACACCGCTTAGTTTGAGTTAATAAGCCTTCTATCTGCTACGAGCTGTTCATCTATACTAACTCTTAGATTGAAAAGTGTTGAAAAGCCCTTTAAACTGATACCGGAGTTTCTGAAACAGCACGTATAGTTAACGCAGTATTTTTTAAGTCCTCGTTTGTTTAACCTTTCCAAAACTTTAAAACATTCGCCGATGTGTTGGACAATAGTCGAAATGTGTGGTCAATTTAAACCACGTTAACTAGATATTTAGTATAATACACAGATTAGGCTTTAGTTCGGTTTATAGACCGTGGGCGTGCTGCCGGTAAGAATGAATGTGACACATTGGCAATGAGATTAGTGTGTGTGTGAATTAGAGATGTACATAAAAATGTGCGAGTATCGAGCATTGAACTAGATAGAGGAACTGGATCCGTGATTGGAGCAGGGTGAACTGGGACCACCACAAATCTATAACAAAATTTACAGAATTGATATTTAACATTTGATTATTGCTTTTAAAAACTTAATTTCTTCGCAATCAGAAGTTGATTCATTTAAATGTGAATTTTAAAAACTCTCATAAAGAATTTCTTTTTGGAGCTTCAGCATGTTTGTAATGTGCTGTTTTGTCATTTAAAAGTTGTCCTGCTCGGTCCATATTCGTCCCTTATCAAATCAGATAGTATAAATTTCACCTAGAGAAATGTCGTAGGATTGGAGAACTTTTGAATGATTCAAGTCAGATTACAAGGAATTTCTATATTGTGTGTGTCGATGAAAAAACTACTTAATTTGTTGAACCGAACCTAATTTTTCGAAAAAGTGGTCCGGTTCGGGTTCAGGTTCGAAGAATCAAAAATATTAGAGGTTCGGTTCATGGTCCGGTTCGTCGAACCCAAAAAACCCGAACCGAACCGGTTCTATGGGGTTCGGTTCAGGACCGGTTTGCAGCCTTGGTTTTATTGCTTTCAGCGCTTACCTACAGACAATGATACTTTTAAATTTGGGATTTTTGATCGATTCCCTAAGATAAGTTTTACCTGAATTCAGGTAAAAAAAGAACCCTTTACAAGGGAGACTACTTAAAAACCTCAGCTTTGTTCGCCGACCCCTTAATATACCTGTCATCAGGCTATATTTCTTGCTTAAAAATTTACCAATTGAATTGTATGAGTATCTTCTTTTCTCTATAGAACGATGTTCTTCATATTCTGAACGGTACGAAACGCAGAGGTTGTAACACTCGTGATGTCTGAGAAAAGATTATTGAAATTAAACCTCTTAATGAATCAAGCTTTAGTAACAAGATGGTGGAGAAGTAACAAGAAGAAAAACAATTATTCTTTCCAAGAAATTCTCCAAGCTTGTGATACATCTTAGGATAGGTCTGCACACTCTCAACATTTTATAAACTTCTAAAACGACCCGCTCCAGCTGACTTGTAATACACAAAAAAACTTGTACAGGCTTCAGAAAAACGCACCTGCACTTTAAGCCGTTGTACACTTTGTAGAGGCGGCCATCCACAGCTCACACGTTTTTAGCAAACGCGAACCAAAATTATGGTTGTGTGAACCGGTGAACACTGCATTACAAGTAAGTCTGAAGAAAGTTCTCTAGTTTACCAACACAAACATACTTTTCTGTCCTCTTCATTTGGCTGCCTCTGATCTAGAGAGCTACTTATGCTTGGTTGAGCTAACAGGAGAGAGAAAAAAAACCAAGCCAACTTGATCTCACTCGCTCTCTCTCTCTTGTGTATCTCTCTTGTGAAAAACGAGTTTGGTGTTGTTGTTATTCGATTGGACACAATTTTACTCATTCCCAGAAAACTTGTAACATTTGTTGTCAAGAATTTTGACACCCCGTTGTTCTCAATTTAAGATGAAGCCAACTTATTTTATGACAGTACCATAACGCAGAGAACAAGCTTAGTGCAATACTCGAGCATGAAACAATGGAGAACGTCAGGCAAATGGCTTGCAAATTTCAGATAAAAATCATTTGAAAGAACACTAGGTTGATTCGTTTGTACCGGCTTTCGGTTCGGCTTGCCTCCCTAATGAAAAATTTTTAAGTATAAGTTCACCCGGCTGGCATGACCCCAAATTCTCGATTAAAAATTACATCGAAATAAATATCGAATTGCTTTTGCTAATAGCTCGAACAATCTAAATCATATAAAAGGCTTATTCAATTCCTATACAATTAAACTTTCTGCTCCGGAACTACTTAAACAATCCAGCCCTGTTTTTACTAAATCTATTTTCAACTGAATTTGATTATACACAAAATTTTAGCCTCAGCACGTTTTTTGCCCCCGTACACAAACACAAAAACCAAATCGATAAATGCTTGATCGATAGCCAGAATAAATTTTGGCAGTTTTCTTTTCTTTTTGTGTTTTGATGTCCATACACGCAATTCTGACGGTTCATTGGAAATGCGTGTAAACATTAGCCGACAACAGTGTTTTTTGGGGGGAGTGCAAATTCCAATTGGACAATGTACACGACGACTAGAGCTGATAAACAATAATAATATTTTTTAATTTTAGATTTTCTGTGTTTCTATTTGTTTATTTTACGATCGCCAAAGTGTGTATGGATAGTCGAAATTTTAATGACTTTTAATATTTATCGATATCTGGCACCAGAACCAGATGTACGCAACCAAATGCAACTATTTTTGGCTGGAAAGTGGGTGCTGCTTACTTGGCGGACTTCTCCGAGCGTTTGTTGCTCTTGCGGCTTCTTTCATAATGAGTTCGTGTCTGCTTTGCACCTTTCATTGAATACAATTTAGCGTGTCACTTTGTTTAAGATTGCATTGATTTATTACCGAGCTCACAAAATTTGTAAGATGTTCACATTTTGTACAACAAATATAGAATTTTTGGATTTTTTTTGTGACAAAAATGAAAAATTTGCCAACAAGTGAAATATTCACCGCAACGCAAACCGCACGATTCGACTATGAACAGAAAACTGACAGTTAGGCGAGATCAGTTTTGGCAAAAAGGAAAAAACAAACGACTAGAACAACAACAACAGGAGCAACAAAACGAACGCCAACGACTGGCATTGAATGCTGCCGCCAAGAGCAACAAGCTTTGTCTATGACGATGGCCTCACTGGTTCAATTTTTATTAATATTAAAAGAACACACCAAACAAAAAAAAAAAAACCAGAACAAAAGTTTCATAAAGCAATATGCGGCGGAGCATATCTGAAAGGCACTACGAATAACAACAAATCATCGTTCTCAATGAAAATGTACACACGCTGTGCTAAGAATTCGTTTATAAGATTAACAACAAAATATCGCTTTACGCTCACACTTAAAAGCAAAGCGAATTGAAAATACTCTCATAATTAGTTTGTGATAAAGTGATAAATCCAAGCCAGAATATTTCAGTAGCTTTGGTCGGGAGCGCCAAATCTGGTACCTAACCCTATAGAGCTATACTATAGATATCACTTAAAGCCCATGCTGAAATGCTTAAAGCCTAATCTTAGAATGAGGACTTAGTTTGAATCCCAATTTTCAACCTACATGCCCAAGTTGGATTAAAAATATGTAAAATGCTGCACTCTAACTTTTCAAATTAAAACTTGAATAATTTTTGATTAACCACTCTGAACCTTTTTTGAACCAGAACGAGCTGGGTGGATACCGATCTGGAACAAGTGAAATTTCTTCGTTTTTTGACAAGTGCATCATTATAGCCGCACTTCACTAAATTAAATAAACTATAGAAAAATGTTAACTAATTAATATATTTTAGACTCCTTAAGCACTAATTAACTCATTGATCCTATTCGGCATACTGTATATGAGGTTTTTTAAATCTCTAAGGGACAGTTCTTCCCATGCCTTAATTATTGCCACTTTGAGCTCCTTTAGTACATCCAAAAATCGAACATTATTGCCTAGTGTTCCGTGCATTAATGCGTTGTCCGGTTGGAAATGTACTTTTAACGCCTACCCAGAAGAAAAATTCATTCTCTAAAATTCATATGAGTGCTTGGAAATGCAAGCTACAAGCATCCACACTCGCAGAAGGCAGACCAAACTATTAATGATCCTCATCCAAAGTTTCTCTTAGAAAAGTACAGGGGTTCCTTTTTTAAATCCCTTCAATAGTGCGAAAACCCATCAGGACCGACCACATTCAACTTTTTCTCATCCGAGAAAATGATTAAGGTAGATAAATTAAAATTTGCATTGCTCTGTAAAAACTTTTTACTTTTGTCCAGTCAATACCAATGTTATCTCTTGCGAACTTCATCCACTATGCTTTTAGATCCCTTTAAAGCCCGTGCAACGTTCCAGCGAGACCCTCTTAGGCCACATTCAGCCGCTAACACATGAGCGGTCTTTAATGAATTGCTTGTAGGACTCACTAATCGGCGCTGTTCACACTGACATATTTTCGGCTTACGTCCTCCGTGATGGTTTTTTCCACGGTAGTCGCAAAGATTTTCTAGCTCTAATGTTTCAATGCGTACACTGAAAAAACAGGGTGCGGCTATAGTGTTGCTCCAGAGTTTATACCTTTAAATAATTTTCCAACAAGTTCGAACAATAAATTTAAGTTGTAACTCAAATAATTTCTGAGATAATTCTATGAACAACTTATTAACTGGTTTCAAACGATTCGGGACCTGAGGCAACTCAACTACTTTTAAACCACTTTTGAACTCTAGATTCGGAATCGTTGCTAAACCATTAACATATCCCACTTCACACTGGCCGTTCAAACAACTAATTTAAAGTTCTTAGCACAAATGTTATCTAAGATATGACACTAAACCAGGAAATTCTCAAATATTGTTCACAGCGAATCGAACCAAGTATGACTAAATATTTGATAAACAAAAATGATATCTTATACGATCTGAAGTACTGGAAGCGATTTTTTTCAATCAATGTCGTTTAAACTTTAATAGTATATATGTTCAAGTTGGCACCTATTACAGCCTAAGATTTTAGATCCTTGATTCAAGTTGAATATCATGTTAGAACATCAAAAGCCAAAAGTAATATTTTGACTACAAAGTTTAAAAATGAATTTCAGAAGCTGAAAATTTAGAAAAATATCTCCGTAATAATCAAAGTTTTTGTGCTTTTTCCAGCGATGGCTCAAGGTCAATGGTTGATAGCGATTTAATGCAATCAACACAATTCAACAGAGATAGCTCACAATATTACATCGGAATAGCAATTTGTATGTCTGGACAGACTGTTTCGGATTTGTCCCCAAATCCTAATAGTACGCCAAATAAAGACTTGAGAATTTAACATTTTTGTAAATCCAAGCCCCGACTTTTCTGATATGAAGTAGTCAGCCTGAAAGTATGCCATGTTTTATGAAGGTGTGGCCAATGTTATGTTGACGCTCTATAGGATTTCCTTAAAGCTCTATTTACACGACCTAAAAAGGCGGAGCTACTCAGATGAGCGATCAGACGAAATAGAACTGGTTCTATTTGGCCTGAGCGCTCATCTGACTGGCATTTATCGATATACAGTGTGACCTAATTGCAGTGCGCTGGCGTTGCCATTTTTAGCCGACGATATATAATTGTTATCGAATTTTAAACTAACATTTCGCTTTCATATTTTTTCCCTCTTAGATTTAACTTAATTGGACGGCATATAATTTTTAATGCTTCTTTATTCATTTCGCTTTTTATTTTGCTTGTCTTATTCTTTCATGTAAACAAATTGTCACAATGTTCAAATGAACCAGATGATTCCGATGAACCAATGGTTCTGCAACTGGCAAACTGAGTTGATCAGCTGAGTTTTCGTCTGACGGAAACTCATCTGAGCGATCAGGTTGTGTAAATGGAGCTTAATCAAATATTAATTTGTGTATTTATTTGTTGTGTATGGTCACACTGTAAATATGAAAGGGAAGTAAATTGCAGAAAATGGACGTATATATACTCTGTAAATAAAATGACCAACTGAGATACAGAAAAAAACCGGTAGAGACAACCCGTATTCACATTGTAAATAGAAACCTGTGTATAAATAGTAAACACAAAAAATCTTTCGCTTACAATTGGAAAAGTCGTGAGACTAGTCAAGGATGGAGCCAAAACCGTGAAACATCTCGTACCTTAAAATTTAAAACTTACTGAACCGGCGCCGTTTTGGATATGCTGAACCAAACCGAAATTTACGTCGAAAACCGGTTCGGTTTGATTTAGTTCACTGAAGAGTTGTAAGATCTATTGAGCTTACTTTCAGACGATGTTATTTGTAATTTTGCGAATTTTAATCAATTCCATTTAAATTACTCTAACTTTTAGTTAAGTTTCAAATTGATTTTTATCAATGGCATAGCCTTTAAAAATGGTTCGTCAAACATTGTTTAACATTCGTCGTACATTTCTTATAACTTGCTAATGGATTTGCCTAATTATCCCATATCTTCTACTGGACACTATTCTCAATAATTCAAATATAGTCAGGAGAATATTTTCCCGTACGATTTTTAGCTTTTCGTTTTGAACGAAGAACACTATCATAAATTAGAAGTGAACCATTGAATCAAACAGTAACCGCTATACAGTAAGAGTCTAAAACCAATTAATGAACCGAACTTGTTCTTATTCCCAAGCGGTTTGTATCCCTGGCAGTGCTGAATCGGGGAAGTATTTTTAAAAAATCATCTGAAGACCCGACTGACTCACTGACAGACTGAAGCGTAAAGAAAGACTGACATATAATTTACCCACTGCCAAAGATACTTATCCCAAAGATCAGGCTCGCAACTAGAAAAGAAAATTTGAAAAATTTGACAGTGAAATGGGCGAAAACGGCAAAGAAAAGTTTGTATGGTGCAAATACATAACTGAGCTGTAGAGCTCAGGCGATATTGTGCACTATGCTGCTTTTCAAAGAGCGCGAGAGAAAATGAGCATGGTGGAGAACAACTTAAACTCACAAGTTGTATGTCTGTGTATTGGGCCAAGAATTGGTGGAATTAACAAGGAGAAGCCATCAGAATCAGCTGAGGGCCATTTAATGTATGCATAAGATGTAGAAAGAGACAACAGAACAACTGCTTGTCTCAGCTTGTGTATTGCCGTTCGCTTCTAGCATTCACAAAACGGAAAGTGTGCTGCCTCGCTCGACTTCACCTTATTAATTCCACTATGGGCTAGGACTCTTGACTTTCTTAGACAGCTGAGAGAGATCAGAGGGTGTATAGAGGGGGGACCGGAGGGTTATCAGTGGGCAGAGGCAATAAAATATCAATGATGCAATGCACCCAAGCTTACACAGAATCGGTCCCTGAGTTTCTATGCTGTCATCAGATGCTTTCCCTCACCTCCATCTTTTTTTCTTTTAACTTTAAGAATTGCTGAATGGATGAAAAAACAAATGAAACCAATTTTGAAGAGTAAACAAAAGAGATTAAAAGTCAGCAAGGGAACTTTTTTTGACGTAGTCAGCTAAACCAAAAAAAAAGCTTTGGCGATTTGGTTTTTCCTAACTAAATCAAACTATGTGAAGGTAAAATTTAATAATAATATCATAAATCAAAGGAAATTAGTTACATAAAACTGTCTGCACAAATTAATTTTAAGCTTTTTAGAAACCAATTAATTAGCTTTGGACTAATATTTATAATACCAATTAATCGAAGTGCTTACACAACCAATTATTCAACTGATTAAACTGAAATGTTTTTTGTTTACTTTATTAACTTGAAAATTTATTTCCGTTTTTTGTGGTATCACTTGCATGAAAATTAATCAATCCTTTAATCGCATTCACTGCTTGGTTTAGTTAATTTCCATTACAAAAAATGTAACAACAAAAATTAATTTATTTTTACAACAGATGACGTAAATATACAACAACCGCATTTCCAATTAAATTAACAGCCATGTTGAATAAATTTCAATTGTAAAGTCTTAAACTTATATACGTTTGATTTTGTGAATGTGAAATGTGTCATGGCACTGGCAATGGCCAACAAGAAGCTTTTAAATTAATCTTGAAATTATATTTGGAACTAGAATTCATCTAAAAATATACAGACTTTGTATTAAATATATATAAAGTTCATAGGGTGGCTTTTAGTCAAATAAATAATATTTTGTATATATGCAGACAGCTTAAATTTGTATTATTTAGTAGGCAATTATAAATTAGCAAAGGTTATGGAAGCCAATTAATATTAAACGAAGCGGGAGACGAAACAAAAACAAATAAGTCTGACACTTTTGGCCAACTTGTGCCAATTTAGCAACTGGGCTAATCGCAGCTGTCATTCTCTGAAGCAATATCTATTGTTTATTTTGACATAAATTTGACGTGGACAGTTTAATCTTAAGTGTTAATATTTAAATTTTTGGGTTTTAAGAGTGACATATGCTTAGAAATTATTGGCCATTTAGGGAAGAACTTTTAACTATCCAAACATGTTTAACAGCAAAGTGTACCTAAGGCTGCTTTCACACATTTCGACATATGAGACATGATAGTTTTTCACCTCTGTCAGTCACTTATCGACAATAATTTTCACCTCTGAGTTTCATATTCAGAGTTTGCCATTTATGAAAAATGCCAAGAGATTTCCAACAAAGCGTCGTAAAGTCTGGCTGCAGCATGGAGAATGAGTATTATGTCAGAAATAAGTCAGCTGTTTGCTCTGAATTTTGCTCTCTAGATACATTTGGGGATATGGTCGTCTCGCTCTAACCACAGTGATTGGCACTTTAAATGATCTTTTTGGGCACTATCGTTTAGCACCAGAGAAATTGAGCAAAGTTTATCTCTAATACTTTTTGTTCCATGGCTGCAGGACCTGGAGTTTAAGGCTTGGCTTCGGAAGCAAGAATCTGAAACCTCTCAAGTTTACTGCAGTTATTGAAAAATCCCAACACTACACTCAAATTTTCCTATATTTGGTTATTTTAAAACCTATTCTATTGAAATGAACTGGTTTTTCAAATTACTAATACTGACGCGTCCGGCTGAAAGATTATCTGATTGCTATCAATTCGTTAAAGAGAATGGCTGCTTCCATCAGATACTAAATTTACATATATTTGAGAAATTTGTTGTCAAAGACTTATATTAAGAATATAAGCTTAAGAAACAAATAAAGTAAAGTGAAGAAATCAATTCAAGGAAGCTACACAAATTTCTTAGTTGATCTTAATAAGTGGTGGTGCCCAAAATGTCACAGGCCTATCCCACGGGATAGGAACTCATAATTCTGCTGGCGTTGCAGCCGAAACAAGCATAGAGAGATAGAACACGTGGGTTCTATAAATAGCACTCTCCACCAGGCATTGGTTCGATTGCTTGTTGCAACTGTTTGACGTCATGACGTTTACTTCGTATTTCGCTCCTACACACACAATCGCCAAGTTTAATAGTGTGATTCTGTAATAATGTGTCCTTTGTTATAAAGTAACTGAAGCTGAAATACTGATCTGCTTTTCGGATTTTTATAAAATTCATTGTGATCAGATATTTAATTGACTTTAACTGTAAATCTCAGCATTCTTACTACCAACAGACTCGGGTGTGCCTCTAAGGCAAGGTGCACTTTCTGTCCCTGCCCAGGCGCAGAGCCCATCGACTCCTAGCGTCCAGCGTCTGATATCATTTAATACTCCGGCTCCCCATCCCCCCTGCTGTTGTAGATGTACCAAAAGAGAGTGCTGTGGTGGCTGTGTACCCTCTTTCGGTAACCATTACTGAGGTAACTGGGGATTCGAGAGCTCTAAAGCCTCTGATAGATATTCCTTCGAAGAAGCATATCTTCGTTTCTCCCTTGCCCCTGATATCACATCCGATGATGTTAAAGCCAACATTAAGGCCAAAACTCAAGCTGCAGATATTTTGGTAGAAAAGTTTAAATTTTCGTATGAAAGGGGTGTTGTCGCTTTTAAAGTTGGTGTTCCGGTTAAAATCTTTAAAACAAATAGTTCAGAGAGATTTCGGCCTTTCGTCGGAATTGACCCATACTTTAATTCCCCTTGACAACGAGTTTATAAGTGTTAAAATAACTTTTTCTACATTTTCCGTTTTTATTACTTGCTCCTATATTTCTCCACACTTTGATGCCAAAGTTTACTCATCTCACCTTTCTGCCATCGAGTCAGTCTCTGTATTACTATCGAACAGTGACCTTTTAATTGTTCTTGGAGACTTCAACTTGCCGGAAGTTATGTGGTCCACGAATGATGAATCTAATGCGATTTTTCCATACCGCTTTAATTTACAAGCGGTCTTGAATGCATTTCAGTCTTAGTGTAAAGATATTCTATTATACCTCAACGGTTCCAAGTGTAAGGTTATGACATTTTACAGAATCATACCACAATTTTTTTCTAATATGATTAATAATGTCCCGCTAGAGTGTTTGAATGATACAGTCAAAGAGGAAAATGATCCTGGGGCAATTCTTGATCACCGACTTAAATTTGACTCTCATATTAGTACTTTTGGGCTTACTAAGCCCTGGTCGAAGGATGATCCATATACTACGAAGATTGTGTACATCTCTCTTGTCCGTCCTATATTTGAGTACGGATCATGTGTGTAGTCTCCGCAATATTAGACCCATCAAGATAGAATTGAATCAGAGCAAAAGCAGTTTTTATTGTTTGCTCTTCGTGGTTTAAACTGTAATCCTGAGGTCCGTTTATCATCGTACTCTAGTAGACTAATTTTGAGTAAAGTTCACTCCCTCATTAACCGTGGAGTTATGCTTGAAGTAATTGTTGTACATAGATTGATTAATGGTGAAAAAAAACATGTACGATCAAAAACAGTAAACAGAACGAAGAAACTATAAGCTATTGGAGTAAGGTAATCGCTTTCAATGCCACTGGAGGTAATCAAAGATTTTTGAGTTAGCCTCGTTTGCGATTCTAATTTTTGACACGCTGAAGTTGAGCGTGTCTACAGATACAGGAGAAATGCAGCGTCAAGTATTAGGTCCCGCCTAGTTACCTGAAGACAAGAAAACTCATGCGTTTTTATGCAGCATTTTTGTCGAAAAATAAAGCGTTTTTCCTCTCGTCAAAAGTAGGCAACACTAGTGTGAGCGCCTTCTGCAGGTTTACGCCGCTTTAACAATGCTGCGCCCAGCGTGAAGAAAGTTTAACCTTTAAATCCAAAATTTATTTTGCTTAAGCCCACATTTTATTTCGTTCGTGCTCTTTGCTCTATCAGCAAGAGTTCTTCCGCTCTCTTTGGGCATTTATTAATATGAGAAAGTTTTATGGTTAGAATCTGTGAAAAGTGTCTTTTGCTTATGTATGTGCATTGCGCATGTGCCTCAGTAAACTTTAAGTTTATGTTCGTACTGGCCCTGCCCGACAACGACTTACCCGATTCATTTTTATAACTTCGGTATTTATTAAATGATTTTTATAACAAAAATTTAAGAGATCAAAAAGTATGGGTATATAAAAGTGAGTTTTAAAAAAGAAATCGATATCTTTTAAATTGTGAGTTATTCAACATTTTTCATTTTGTAAAATTTGCATACAAAATGTTGGAAGTAATTTCAATTATGCATTTCTTTCAACAGTTTTGAATGAAAAATTTATTCAACTTGTTAACAAGCTAACTGTTTCAAAAAAATGTTCACAAATTACAAAATTTTCCAAAAATATCTCTTAACAAGCGCCATCTATAGTTCGTTTTTATTCATAGCTTTATCTGATCAAAAAAGTTGTTCTTCAATGTTCTGCGCATGATTCTTAATCTCAACGAAAAAAGCTTTATTCACAAGCTTTCTTTCTCTCTCTTATACTGATCTCCCTTTCAACGTATACCTAAACTTATACTATTTCAACTTATTTTAGGGTAACAGACTTAATTTAATGTAATTTAAAAAATTTTAAAGATTCATTAGAATTACCTTGTGTTTAGCTTATAGTGTGCATGACGTCTTCGTTCTCGGAGCATAGTCGTGCATTAGTTTTCCACATGTGAAAGAAAAACCAACAAAACAAAAAAAAAACAAAAGACACATAAAGTACAAAACAAAAACCCAAAGAAACAAGAAACCAACATAAACAGTAAAGAATAATTTTAACGAAACAACAAAATAATAACAAGAGTGGAAAATTATTTTGTTGTTTGAATTTGAATTTGAATGTGTTTTCTTTTTGTTTACAAAATAGTGAGGCGAGCGTGTTTATTTAGACAAAACCCAAGTGTGTAAGCGCATTGGAAACTTTTATTTTAAATCGTACAATTTCATTTGAAAACCTATGCAGACAAGTGCAAAAAGTTAAATGTGTGTGTGGAATATTAAGACCTAGTTTTATATCTTGATGTTCAACGACATTCTATTCTTTATGGCTTTCTTGGCGGCGGCGCCTGGATGTATGCTACACACGCACCCAACAGCCAGACCTTTGCCTTCCCTCCCCCAGCCCCAAAAGGGCTGACAACACCGAAGAACACAAGACGCAGAAGCAGGAATACATTTTATTCAAAAGGGTGAAGCATTATCTGGCAGGGCAATTGATTTATCGATTAAGTTGTCAAGTACACATTGTCATCCTTCATTAATACATATTTACATGTGTTACAATTCAACGCTGCTGGCTCGGGCTCCTTCACAATTCCAAGCCTCCTCCTCCTCCTCCCCAACGATTTCTTTTCGCTCTTCTTGCTTTTATGTAGCATTGAAAAAGAGAGCTTGGTAGATTTTTTTAAAGGATTGTCGTATTCTCGATGATGTAACTGGCACACCATATTAATGAAAAGGAAATATTTAAGGTGACAACTTTTGGTAATTTATGCTTTGAAGTGGTTCAGAAAATTTTCAGACCCAATTCCGTTAGTAGTAAACGCCCATAGAATTGAAACAAGTTTTTGTTAATACCCGTTGGAATATTAATAAACTGGTGTAGAGACTAGTTAAAGAATTAAGAATAAGAAAAAAATGCACCTTTTAATTTGATCACAGTAGTAGATAACATATCAAACAATCACTATTTGGCTTTGCGTATGAGTGTGTAGCCACTGACACAAAGCTCTCTTTGCTCAGAGACGTTGTTGGCGAGACAATGCAGCGCGTCGCTATCTACTGCGCACACAAGAAGGTTCAGCTGCAGCAAAGTCTACCGACAGTACAAGCTTGTCGAGCCGGGCAAAATGAACTTCGAGTCAGTGACTAAACACACTTACGCAATCTCAAATTGTGAATTTGTTTTATCCTGAACCTTAGACTGTCGGTGAAGATAATTTTCTATAGCCGCTTCCAAATGTAGTAAATAGTATATGTTAAGAGCGATTTTTTAAATGTTTTTTTTTTTTTTTTATACTTTTTTGAACAAGCCACGCGTGATTCGAAACATAAGGTAACGCCTAAAATGCTCAGCAATGTTTGCCATTTCGCCATGAAAAGACTAACAAACGAACAGCGCTTTCAAATCATTGAATTTTATTATCAAACCTCTTGCTCTGTGAGAAATAGCTGCCAATGCACCCTGAAAAATGCACTGTTTGGTGTGGTTTGTGGGACGGTAAGTAACGAAATCTCAACGTGACAATCAATGGAGCAAAGTACAGTGCCATTATTACCGACTTTTCCTCATCAAAATGGAAGTAGTTTCAGCAAGTGGACCGTCCACATGGCACACTGCACCATGAACCAATTGAGAGACGAGTTTGGTGAGCAATTAATCTGACGTTTGTCTAAAGTTTGTCCGCCAAGATAATTTGGTTTGACCTTCCTAGAATATTTTTTCTCTCGCATATAGGGACAATTCAGCCACAATTGCAATCCTGAAAGACCACATTAGAGCTGCCATTGGTAAGGTACCGTCAGAAATACTGGAAACATTTGGACAAAAATGGAGCTGGCGGTTGGACCGCCTCAGGCGTAGCCCCGGCCAATATTTAAAAGAAGTAATAAATACTTCATTCTTTATTAAATAATTTTTATACCCTTGGAGAGGGAAGCATCTCCGACCACATAAAGTAAATATATTCTTGATCAGCATGACGAACTGAGTTGATATAGCCATGTCCGTCTGTCCGTCTGTCCGTCCGTCTGTCCGTCCGTCTGTTTCTATGCTATCTCCTCCGTCAGTTTTAAAGCTATTGTAACCAAACTTTGCACGAAGTCTTTTAGTACAAATACGCTGCACATTTGTCGGAACCGGCCGGATCGGATGACTATAGCATAAAGCTGCCATAGGAAGGATCGGTTGAAAAACTAGTTTTAGTGAGAAAAACTTTTTTGTTTTCAATGCTATCGCTCCCAACGCTCGTATTTATAGGTTTTTAATGATTTCACATAATTTCACCATGGCTTTTCGAAATCGGACAACTATATAGTATAGCTGCCATACAAACTGTCAGGCATATATCAAGCTCCAGGGTATATAAACTTCGGTCGAGCCGAAGTTAGCGTGCCTCTATTTTTAAGTTTAACCTTTTTGTTAGGTTTGACATGTACGGGAAAAATGCTTCTTATACTTGCAGGCAGATCAATTTTATTTTTAAGTTTTTGCCACGCCCCTCCCGCCACCGCAATTTGGAAAAGACGTTATATCTCCTACAGTTTTGATGACAGATGATTCGTACCTTCTGGAGATAGTTAGTAATTAGCAAAATGTATCCATTTGCCGAATAAATGATATAGATCGGATGAGCGGTTCACAAGTTATGAGTAAGTAAGAAATACACCCCCCGCCCCTCCCCCTCCCAACCTTTCACAACCAACACCGCACAATCTTAAAGAGAGAGAGAGAAAGAGAGAGACTTAGAGATGAGCGTAGCAGCAGCACTACCCAGCGGCGCACAGCTACATGAGGCGAGCCCACATCATGCATCACAAAAGCCCACAAAGTATAAAACACGCTCGCACACTTTGTATACTGCGTTGTCATACGGAGTTTGTCAGATCTTCGAAGCTTCGTTTGTCGAAAATTCGAAATGCGTTCGTTTGCTTGTTCGTTTTTTTGCGTTTCTTTATGCATTTACACACAAACGAATAAGTGCGCGTGTGTGCAGTTGATTTCTGACGTGTGGCGTGTGCGTACAACTCCGCATCAGTGAAAAAAATTTAATTTAAATTAATTTTAAATAGCTTTAAGTCGATTTGTTTTACTTTTTGTATATTGGAATGGCAAATAAATTGTTTAAATAAATAATAAACCTTAACATACCGGACATGCATGTCCCCATGGGGCTGTTTTTAAATAGCATTACCACTCCATATACCTTTTGGTTCAAAGTACATTACGCCGTAAAGTACCTACATTACAACAGCGCATACTCTGTGTATCGTTTCGTGGGCGGCCAATTCACACCGTCCATTACATTTGTGAGATTATTTGGTGTAGTTGTAATGGAGCTCCGAAAAGCGTTCGGCTATCTCCCACATTTCGATTACAAAGTAATGGGGATTCCAAAGCTAGCAGTCCACAAAGCGGCCATGCTAATGTAAAAGTATACTGGGTTGTAATCGATGCCGTGCGGCACACAGCCTTCGAAGTGTGTAAGAGGTGCTCGATTCCGTAATGTGCATTTGCGCCGCTGGGTACATTCAGCTTCTAATCCAGGTACAGAGTATGTTATAGTCGGGCTTGACCGACTTTTTTACTTGTTTAATATTGGGAAAAAAATACATTTTGAGATAAATCTAAATTATTGTATTTTAATGTAGGGTTTTACAGTCAAAGTAAAATTGGAAAAACTATTTTATACTTCTTTTTATACACTTGAAAAGTGTATTATAATTTTGCCCAGAAGTTTGCAACGCATAGAAGGAATCATCTCCGACCACATAAAGTATATATATCTTGATCAGCGTGACGAGCTGAGTCGATTAAGCTTTGTCCGTCCGTCTGTCCATCTGTCCGTCCGTCCGTCTGTCTGTTTCTACGCGAACTAGTCCCTCAGTTTTGAAGCTATCGAGCTGAAAGTTTGCATAAAGTCTTCTTTTGTCTGCACGCTGCTAATATGTCGGAACCGACCGGATCGGATGGCTACTTCTTGTAGCTGCCATACAAATGATCGGTCGAAAAATGGGTTTTAATGAGAAAAACTGGTTTTTTCTCAATATTACCGCTCTCAATCACGGTCATGGGTAATATTGAATGTTTTTAAGCTGATCTGCAAAGTTTGGTCGAAATCGCTAACCGTAGAGACAAGCGATTTCAAGTGTATAAAAACTTCGGCACGGACGAAGTTATCCTTGCCTTTCTCGTTTACTATATATATGCTCGCATATAATATTTAATTTATGGTTTTCTCAAAATTTGGGTTTTAAGAAATATGTTTAAAAATGACTACCAAAAATAATTTGGCAGCACCATCCTAGACCCAGGTCATGATATTAACGCTAACCTGCGTAGCTGGATCAGAAAGCCTTCTTTTTAAATCTTGTTCAGTTCTGGGAATTTCGGGCGCTTTCAGATAAACTAGTAAAAAAAAAACTGCATTCATCATAAAGCAATGATTGATCAGCTACCGTCTCACTACTACTTAGCGTTACTTTTATCTAGGGTACAAAAATATGTCACTTATTAAGTCGAACTCCCTTATAGCGAATTTCAAGGGGACAAAAAAAAGTTGTGGTCACCTCAGCTGGTGTTAATATGCGTACAATTCTTCGAACTGAGCCCCATACTTTATGATGCAGAAGAAAGTTGTTATTTGGAGCCGCAAAATTGGAGCAGATAATGGGAAAAACCGAAACTATCGGTTTCGTTCCGGTACTATCAGTGCCAAGAATAACGGTAAACGGTATTCGGTTCTCAAACAAAATTTGTATCGGTTTTGGTTCCGGTTCTGGTACGTGACTTGAAACGGTTTATTTCGGATAACGGTTCCGGTTTCTGTTCCGGTATGGAGCCCTACTTCTAAGTTTTTGTATTTAATTTTCAAATTGACGCACAGTGGGGTTCTTAATAAGTCAATACTGGATAAGTCAGATAGTTTTATTAATAAGAATTATATTCCACATTGAGCATTGAAAGAGGCGCTCAAGTTTTTTTATATGGAAACTTATGAAATCTACATACTTAATTCGATTGTTCAATGCCAAGAAGAGTAAAGCTGCATGCTGAACCCTATGTACCTTAGTAGCGGCCCAAATAGTTGCGATGTCAATTATCAATTCCAAAATCGAACAGCACTCTCTACGCTTATTTCCCCAATATTTTGATATAAATGTCACATTATCCAATCATATTTTCTTATTATTATCGCCCACATATGTTCAGTATCCACAAACACCTACATTTTTGGCATAAACAAATCATATTTAAGCAGTCGTGGCTTTTATTTATAAATAAACTTACTCCGTATCGTAATAAGAACTCATAAATATTTACAAATACGCGAATTTTTAATGAAATGCTCTTGGAGAATAATTTGTAATAAGCCACAATTAACAATCCACAGCCGCACATAAAGAATGCGCGTTTAATTGAAGGTGAGAGGAAACACTTGCACGATACCCGGTTTTTAAAAATACCAAAACACCGACAACACCCACACGACCTGCGATATAACGAATGCGTTGACAAAGATGCAGCTACAGAGACACACTGCTACATACATACGTATGGAAAAAGTATCTTCGAGAACGGCACGGCACGCAGGCGGATACGTTGTGACCTGACGGGCACGCGACTGGGAACTGCAACCACTTCGCTTTAGTTTTTGAGTTGTATTCTGCGTTTTTGTGTTAAATATTTGCGTACACAAAATTTATTTGTTGATTTTTTTTGGATGTGTGTGTGTATGTGTGAGTGTTAAGCAAGGAGGGCAGGGAGCAATGCATACGGGCGGAGACGGCAAGCCAATAAACTGCCGAAATGTGCGTGAGACTCTTAAACCAAACTATAATACAGTCTGGGGCAGCAATTTGTGGAATTGCTCAAAAATAAAAAACAAAATACAAAAGAGTAAACATCTTCAAATTAAACCAACTTACAATTCAACACTTTCTTATTGGTTATTTCAGACAATATAAACGCAGGTCAATAAAAACATATGATCCATTGATCTGATATTAGTTAATTTTACTCAGAGCTAGCAAACAGAACGCTTGATTTTGTTTTTTCCGTATTTTATGTTTCAAAGTTCTTGCTGAGAAACACACGAAGCGGTCTTACGATAACAGCTTGATAGGTATAATTTTGTTCGGCTGCACATAGGCAACTGAGCAAAACGAGCCAAATGTTAGCGCAAAGTGTCTTTTTTGTTGTTGTTGCGATCCACAATTTCAACTCTGGCAAAGGGTAAAGAAAAAGGAGGACAAGACAGCACACAAGAACGCATGAATACTTGCAGTGGACTAAGGCACACGCGCAACACATACATGCGCAAAAGACACTTTTCGATAGATTGTTTCCACAGAGCGTAAAAAACTACGTTAATTGCGCAAAGAGTGCATTGAAAAAAGACAGAAGTGAAATTTTGTTTCTTTTCGCTATTCATACACTTGATAAATGTACAATAATTTTTCCCAGAAATTTCTAACACCTCGAAGAAATCATCTACAACCACATGAAGTAAATATATTCTTGATCAGCATGACGGGCTGAGTCAGTTCAGCTTTGTCCGTCCGTCTGTCTGTTTCTATGCGAACTAGTCCCTCAGCTTTGAAGCTAGCGATCTTTAATTTTGCACAGAATCCTCTTTTGACTGTACGCGGCTAATATGTCGGAACCGACGGGATCGGATGCCTATTACTTGTAGCTGTATTAGAAATAATCGGTTGTTCTCAATACTAGCGCTCTTAAGCACGTAACTGTTTGTATATTATGTTTTTAAGCTGATCTATGAACACGCTAACCATTAAGACAGTCTACTTAAAGTGTATTAAAACTTCGCCACAGACGAAATAAGCTTTGCATTCTCGTTTATTATATTAAAAGGTAATTTTGTTTTCTGACAGCTTGTAAATAAGACAAGACCGTCTAGACCTTCTACTTTCAGGACCAGTTTTCAGCCCTAAAACTAGCCAACTTTTTCTTTTTAATACAACCAAAAATATTGTTTAAATATCAACTTAAGACGCGAAACTGAAACCAGTATTATTTGTTATATTGGTGTGTAAACTTCAGCCCATAGAGTACCGACTCTCGATCAGTGGTGCCCAAGATGCCAAAAGCATATCCCATGGGATACGAGCTCGTAGTTCTGCCGGCTTCGCAGCCAAAAAAGATCACATAGAGAGAGAGAATACGTATGATCTATAAATATCAGCATATTGTAGCTCATGTTTGACGTCATGACGTTTACTTTGTGCTTCGATGCTACGCACACAAACACAAAGCATATTTCTGTGAGTCTGGGCACCACTACTCTCGACTAAAGTAAATACTAAATACACTTTTCTGACAGCTTAAGAGTTAATGATTGTGTGGGTTTTTTGCTCTAACTGTTGCCTTGGAGTTAGCTATCTATTCTAGAGCTTCCAGCATGAGACGATATCTGCTGAATTGCAGGCGATGGTTCAAGTCTATTGAAAAGACTTGAATAGCGACCAGCCTCCAAAGCTATGTTGTTTGTGTCCTGTTCTTACAGTTGCTTGCAAACTAATGACCTCGAGTCGGCTTTTGATAATCAAAAGGGTCGTTTAAAAATTAGCATGGAACTACTGTGAGTTGCTTTCGTTGTGGTCAAAATTAGTTTAAGCTTCGACTAAGTCAATCTCAGTTATTTTGATGCAATTCTTTTTCAGATTAAATGTAATTTGAATATCAAGGTCAATTTAATCTCGTGTATTCTTTAATTTGAGATTAAAGGACAATATAGGACCTTCTCGAATAAAATACAGACATATATTCCGGGATTGAAAAATCCGACTCTAATCAATTCTTCTCGTACTTGTAAAAAATTTAAAATTGGCTATATAGCTCCAAAGGAGCCCAGCCACGCTTCTCTCAATCTTTTGCAGTTTACTTGCAGTTTAACGCCGAATCCGAACGGCAAAGTTTGAAAATTTGCTTTTTCATAGCTGGAGCCAATAGCTTGTGAAGGTAATTGTATGTGTAAATGCTAATTTCTAAGGAAAGAAAAAATTATTTATTATTGGATGTTCCGGAGCGGAATCGAACCCACGACCTTCCGCCCACACGGCCTTCTCGTACTTGGCTTGAGAAAATCCGGGCTTAACGAACTTCTGATATCATTGGGGATTGATTTTAACCCGGATATCTCGTTTTTTTCTGTTTACGTGTCAAATTTACTGCTTTAATTTTTGTGCAAAAGCATTTGTAATTAGTTTTAATTAAATGCTATTGAAGACACTTTTCCAGAAAGATAAGATGGTAAAGATAAAAAAATGATTGCGGGACAAACTTTCATATTTACATAGCAATACATATTTATAATGTTGTCTAATTTGGAATTATGTAACTAAGAAATGTAACTCTTTAGACAGGATAAAACCTAGTACCAAATACTTAAAAAAGTGTCTACCCGATACAAGTTGGTAAAAATTTGACATTCTCGAAATACAATTGAAGTATTAAAGAGAATTGTAGGCCCAATAGTTTCATATTATTGAATAAAAGTGTCATTTTGATGATGATTGAAACCTTCATAATTAGAATTTAAATTTTTTGTTTCAAATGTAACTAATTAACAACTCGTTGTCCCTATATTTCTACCCACTACTGTCTACATCTGTATATATACATATCTATGCTTTTTCCTAGTCTCCGGCTAGACGACTCCTAAACGCAGTGGGGGAGAGAGGAGGGTGAGGGGGGTGTGGCAACAAAAGTGAAGCCCATGTAACGAAAACATGCGTGAGCTAACCGAAACAAGCAAACAAAATGCACAACCAAAGCAAACTCGAACAAATAAGCAAAACGCACAAGATTTTCAGTCGACTATTTCTCTCCCCCCGCGCCCTTCCGCTCTCTGTGCCAACGCCTGTTGCAGTTTATGATTCTATTATGGGGGCAGTGGGTCTCGTCTGCCTCGTAATAATTTTTTTGCGCCTACTTTTGCTTTTTTTTATTTTCGATGCCATAATTTATGTGAAAATCTTTTCTTAAATACACATAAAGTCAAAGTTTTTTGATGTTGACTGCAGTTAAAGTTCTGTTTTAATGGCCAACATATGACATTTATAATTTGTTTAGTTTTAATTGCGACAGATTGGGTTGAAATGTGGAATATCAAAGAGTCAAATTCAAAGCCAGCTGGTGGTAAGTGGGAATTATATGAAAACATTTGAAACTGAGTAAATTACCTGTCTACAGACAGGTGAAATATGAAAACGTTGCATAAATAATCCATTTTTAAAAGCATTCAATTGCTTTGCCAAATGTACTTGAAAATATTTCAAATTGATTTTCCCCGCTGAGCCAGGCAATTTTCCAATGAATTTATTAGGTCTGCTTATGGAATGGTAACCGAATTGGAAATGTTTATTGTATTTAAATTTTAATTGCTGCATCTCCACATTTTTCCATATTCAATTATGATTAAAAACATATTCATCAATTTCCATTTAGTCTGTGCAATTAGCAGTGAATGAAATTAAAATGGGTAAAACATTTGAAAATAATTTGCATTTCATTTTGCGCTCATAAAAAGCCGCATCGGCTCATTGAACTTGCGACGGATGATGGCCAATGATGGGGAATATTTTGGTTCGTATGTTTTCTTTGCGATTGTGCGCTGCGTTAATTCTGTTTTCCGATAATTAAATTGTTTCGCTTCCGTTACCTTGATCATTGGGATCGGGGCCAGAATTCAATTTGCATTGATCTGGTTGTTTTTCCTCTTACTTCAATTAGCAAAAACCAAATTGTGTGACGCATTGTTTGTATTTCGGAAATAATTTACAAGAAGAAACAAAAAAAACAAGCTTTAAATAGCTTCCAGTTCGGTCTCTCACCTCTTAAATTGGCTGCTTGACCCAGTATTTGGGTGTCTTGGGGAAATATTATAAATCAGAATAATAATACCCACATTTAAATTAGCTGAAAACTCGAGCAAATTAATTTGAAATAAAAATGTGTGTCTGTGTGTGTGGAAATTTACTTTATTTTGAGAAATCATTCCAAGAATTTCTATCATAATTGAAATTTACCCCAAGGAATTTTAAACACCTGAAAGAAAGGGGGCGAAAGCAATTTTAATTAAGTCGAATATAGAATACTCTGGCAGGTTCACTTAACCATATGATCAAAGTTTTGTTTGAAACTCTTGTAATTAAAATTAAAAGATTTTTTTTCTATTCCTTGCAGAACTTCACTTTTCCAAAAAGTTTTTGACTTGATCTATTATACAGATGTGCGAGTGACGGAACCCCGACTAAACCATTGTGAGGATGATAATAATTTGTGCAGCTACAACAGTTTGCGATAGCTCAATGTGATAACACGCTACTTCAAATGTTGTTCGTAAAGTCAAGCCAGAAAACATTTTTCTATGTTATTCTGAGAGATTTAAAACTGACTTTTTCTAGAGTGCAAGTTCCTTAAAGTTGTTGGACAGCGATATTTCTCTGATCCTATAAAATATAAGCTGAGCGCTTGTAAAAAATAGTTGCCTCCGTTTCCAAAGAGACCTTTTATCCAAATTTGAGATCTGCAAGAGTGACTGTGTTTTGGACTGCATCAATACTTGCTTTAAAAGCATATCCGATGTGACTGGCACTAGAAATTTTGTAGTCCTGTCAAAATACACACTCGTTCTGTTACTGCTACTTTTGCGTTTGAGGGTCTGGGTTAATCGTATGTCGAAATGGTTGCCTTTTTTCGTCTGCCACACACATAACTTTACTCGCTCTCTTTATTTTTCTTCGACAAAAACCACAGCAAACGCCGATAAGTTGTTGTTGCCGTCTCAAGGGAGAGTGACAAATAAGAGAGAGATAGAGAAATAAAAAGAGCGTTGACATTAAATATTATTATCAATATACTCATAGCCGAAGCAGAAATATGCCATGATTAGTAAAAGACAACGAATGCAGTACACTTGTATTTGCGGTGCACTCATTCTGATCCAAAATCAATCAATTTTGTTTGGCCAGTTGAGTTTAAAATGTTCTTGAAAAAGGAGCACAGAATCAATTCGATTTAAGATTTTTGCATTCTACAAAATGTTTATTATGGTATTCTTCTTACAAAAAATTAATCGGAAAAATCAAATCAAATAAGTAACGTTAAAAAAAAGTATGTCGCTGTTAGAGAAGGGACTTCTAAACACAGAAAATCGAAACGTGCCGAACTCTGGTTTTAATGCCTAATAACCGTTTGCTCTGCCAACATTTTTCAGATTTTGTTTGGAAAAATGTTAAGTGGGTCGATGTCTAATAGGAACATGGCAAATATTTTTGATTTAGGATGATGGATTTTGGATGTACTCAGTGTGATTTGCCCTTAAAGTAAACACTATAAAGAACCCTTTCCCAGACGACGCGATGAAGAAATATAAATAGATTTCGAATGGAGCACACTTACAAGGAAAGTTTAAGCAGCTTAGTTCTAATGTTGTTGTGGTCGTTTTATGCAAACATATCTAAATAACAAATGTAACTATTCAGACTCTCTGAAGGACTAACGCACTACATGTATGGGTTTCGGCACCTTTACACTAGTAAAGTGACTTCTAAGTGTACACCTTTCGCTTGGGCACAAGGCATGCAGTGAGAGACCAATGTTTCTCCATAATGAGGTGTCCATATTTAACGAATTCAATTTATTAGTGTAAATAAATTACATTTTAAAAGAAAAGGTTTCAAAATATTATGTATTGATTTTAATTGCAGTTTGTATAGAACTGAATTTATATTACAAGCTTGATCAGAAATAATATTAAATTGATAAAATGATACTAAAAGTTTGATAATTGAAGTATCAAATAAAAAAGAACTAGTGTAAAATTAATACTAATAAATTCAAACCCCGATCCACGTGAGTATCAATTGGAAATCCTCCAAAATATCATGTTAATTCATTTGAAGATATCAATTTGATACTTGGAGTATTAGAGAGAGTTCGATACTCAATAGTTTTAAATTGATGTCTAAGTTGTGATATAACTTGACTATCATTCACTCGATTTTTATCATTCTTGTCGAATTAATGATCGATATATAATACTGATTACTTAATATAAGTAGAAGTTACGAATTATCTATCCACAAAAGTAATGACGTTTATCCCAACGACGTTTTAAGTGTTAAAAATGTTAAATCATTTGGGGTATTCACTTTGTTGAGCACTTGAGCACTTGAGCAGTTTTGCCTGACTAGTATTGTGAGCAGCCCTCTGTGCACGAAATTTGTGCACAACTACGTTTGAGATATAATTTATTTTTACGGTGCCGAGTAGTAGTCGGCATCGTGGCATCGTACGATAATAATCGAAAAACCGTAAAAAATAAAATAAAATTAAAAATAATAATAATAAAAATATTAGCAAGGTTTATTTTGGTGGCACAGTTTGGGAGCCAGCATCCAGCACTCGGCTGACGACTTATTAAATCGCGAAATAATACCAAAGAGGATAAAAATATTAATAATGTCAAAAAAAACTTTATGCCCAACCAAGTAAAAAAATCATGCCTAGATTAATGCATAAGCGCAATTCGCAGCTGAAGGATCTGCATGGTAACAAAACCTCTAAGTGCTTAAGAAACTGCTTTTCAAGGGCACAAGTGACCACACATAACTACATTACCGTGATTTTGAATATACCGAACCGCGATAAATACCACGGATGACCAATGTTAAAGAATATAGTGAAGATCATAAGGAATATTTCAAACCACTTTTTAGGACTGACAAATCATCAAATCGCGGAAAAATACCGTTGCGGTTCAAAAATATTAATAATGTCAAAGTAACTTTACTTCCAACTAACTAAATAATCAAGCCAGGATTAATGCACAAAAGCAATTTACATCTAAGGGATCTCCATGGTAATAAAACCGCTAAGTGCTTAAGAAATTGATTTTCGAGGCTAAAAATGAGCACACATGAGCACTACATTACCATGATTATGATAATACTGAACCACGATAAATACCATGGATGACCAATCCATGAATGACCACACCGGCAATTAATTTGAAAAAATTTTCGGAAATTTTGAAGAAAATTTCTTCTTCTAAGTTCTTTGTTAATGGTCATCCATGGTATGTATCGCGGTTAGTCACTAGAGGTTGGTCATAATCATGGTAATGTAGTTATATAAGATCTATTGTGGCCTTGAAACTAGTTTCTTAAGTAATTAGTGGTTTTAATTCCACGGATAACCCTTAGCTGCGAACTGCGCGTATGCAATGATCCTTACATGGTTTTTTTCCTGTTTGTTTGACATTATTACTATTTTTGATCCTCAACGGTATTTTTCCGCGATTTGATGAGTTGTCAGTCACGAAAAGGGGTTTGAAACATTCCTTATGATCTTAACTGTATTTTTAACCATTGGTCATCCATGGTATTCCGCGGTTCGGCATTGTCTTAATCATGGTAATGCTGTTATGCGTGGTAATTTTTGGCCATGGAAAGCAGTTTCTTAAGTAGTTCGCATAATTATCGATTACTTTTTTTTACTCGTGCAGGTCTCTATAAGGTACAAGTGCCTGACTTTTCGTAGTCAGGGCCTGGGTCGAGCAAGCTGTGCACAATTTGTTCAGAGTAAATTGTTGTTGGAAATGTTTACACTTTTCCCCAAGTGCTCAAGTGCTCAACAAAGTAAACACCCTATCTATCTCTTACTATCTCTGAAATATCGTTGAAAGCGGCAATATAAGCTTGTCGCTGCGTTGACTCGCGAACAATGCCGCAGAGCAAAATGATCCTCGTGTCAGCGGCTGAACACACAAACGCAATGGCAAAGTCTGAATTCATTTAGATCCAGCCCCTGATCTACGCATCCATTGCTCCGAGAGATATTTTACCACAACTGGCGCCACTCTGACGCACAAGCAATAGCTTAGCTTCGAAATGAGTTGCTAACAAAAATGATTTGCAGCTGTTGAACTACTTCCAAACTCGCTTTTCTGGCAAAACACACATGCTCATTTTGGCGTTGCGTGTGTGTGTTTAGCCAAACGAGACCACGCTCATTTAATACATCCTTGTTGTTGCAAAGGAAAGCTGTTTCAGCTCGTATATAGTCAGTGTGTCGATGTCGCCGCCGCAGAGCGGCAAAGAACGTGCCGTGTTTTGTCTTAAGCCCCGAAGTGCCCCATTCAATACTAATGATAGATCAGAGACACATACATTTGAGAACATCATTAGTCAAACAACAACAACCCCACAAAAGCTATGGTAAAAGCTTAGTAATTGCAGAATGCGTTTGTCAGTTAATTTTGTGCCGGTTGGGGGTTCACATTTAGGCACGCATATTACATACCAAGTTGCATCTTTTAAATTCGAATTTGTTAACCCATTTCCATTGCGTTTTGCGCTTACATACTTTTTCGTGTAAATTTGACTAATGCGAAATTCCTTCTTTCGCTAAGCTAAACAAACACGCTCGCTTTAACTCACGCTAACAAATTAAAGCCAGCCACAAGGCAAATTTGTGCTGGCGATGGCCAGGTTTTTGTACCTCTGCTGCCACAATACATACATACGATTTAGTACATAGGCGCAACCTACTTCCTTTTGTGGGTGATGAGCTTTGCGTTGATTTCCGTTGATTGCCGTCGCTGTTGTCGTCGCCGTTGCCGCTGCCGCTGGCGCGTCCGCTAATTAAATTGTCATCCAAAGAAATGCCGTCGAGCCAATGCATGACATTATTTCACTTTTGTTGTCTACGGGCGGCCCGAAAGACATTCACCAGATAAATCACAAAAATTCTCAGCACTTGAGAAATTGATAATTTGGCGTCAAATCGGCTGACACTTCATTTTCATTTTGTTTTTGCGTCTACACTTTCAGGGCATTGGCTGTTGACATTTGTTGTATGTTATTTTTTTTTCCACTCACTTCCTAGCAACAAGTATTGGGAAACGATAATTCTTTTGTGTCGTTTCTCTGTTTCTTTTCTCACTTTGGATTTGGTTTCAACAAACAAGCATACGCCCCGTGTGACATAATTAGCACATTGCACTTTAACACCAAGCTGGAGCTGTGGATTATTTAATGGCGTGTGGATTTGAAATTAGGAATAAACTTTTAAGGCAACATTTTGAAGAATTCTTGTTATTATTTAGAAATTCTTACAAAATTTTAAAAAGGAACAAAATGTACACTGGCGTTTCGATAATCGGTTTAATTGTAGACTTATTTCTACTTGTTGTCGACGCCTGACGCTTCTGAATGAGACTGAAGCGGACGCTGACACTGCCGCTGGCCGTCCAGGGACTGTGGCGCATTTCCAATCGTTTCGCACATTATTTTGTTTCCATTGTGTTCGATATTTGTATTTTCTTGTACTTTTGTTGTTCCCTCACACACACACACACACACTCACACACGCATATAAGTTCTCCTCAATTTATTGTACCTTTTTTTTGTGTTTATTTTATACAGAAGCAGACAACCAATTGTCCGATTGTACTTTTCTAGGTGGAAATAGTTTCATTTGGTTCTGGCCAATTTCCCTATTAGACATGTCGGCACATAAACAGATCGAAATACGTTTAACTTTGAATCGGTCTACCTGAGATTGCATACGTCTTAAATGTGAGCTCATCGTTTGCGATGTGGGATTTGTTTATTGGCCATATAATAAGCAAATAGAACTACAATTGATATAAACAATACTTTTATGTGTCATTGAAAAACGCCTACAAAAAGACGGTGAAAATTATACTTCAATTATTTTCAATTTTCTTTATATGATAATTGAATTAATCTTTACCTTTGGATTGAATTTTTTTAATAAATTGTGTAACGATCCGAAAAATTGTATTTCAAAATAAAAGTAAAATAATTCTAAAAAATTCTGGAATTGCAATGCAAAAGTGAAAGAGCAAGTTGGAAACTGAGAGAGATAATCTCCCTTACTAATGCAGTCAGGCTAAGTAGGTACACACACATACACCACCATTTTTGATTAACTTTGGGTTTATTTATGTTGCTTTGGTATTCTCAGTCTTGAAAAGGCATTGTTCAGTCTCCATTGTGGTGTTGTTTCTAAAGACTTCAAGTACGGTGCCACGGTGCCAATTTGACAGCTAGGTAATCGTATTCGTTTTTATACCCTTGCAAAGGGTATTATAATTTTGCCCAGAAGTTTGCAACGCATAGAAATATTCATTTCCGACCCTATAAACTATATATATTCTTGATCAGGGCGACGAGCTGAGTCGATTGAGCTTTGTCCGTCCGTCTGTCTGTCTGTCTGTCCGTCTGTCCGTCTGTCTGTTTCTACGCAAACTAGTCTCTCAGTTTTAAAGCTATCGAGCTGAAACTTTGCACAGAGTCTTCTTTTTACTGCACACTGATAATATGTCGGAACCGACCGGATCGGATGACTATATCTTATAGCTGCCATAGGAACTATCGGTTGAAAAGTGGGTTTTTGTGAGAAAACTTTTTTTTTTTTTTAATGTAAACGCCTTCCGCTACGACAATTATTAGTTGTATACGCTTTTACACAGATTTGGAAGCTTTTGTCAAAATCGGATGACTATATCTTATAGCTGCCATAGGAACTTTCGGTCGAAAAGTGGGTCTTTGTGAGAAAACTTTTTTGTTTTTAATATAAACGCCTTCCGCTTCGCCAATTATTAGTTTTATTTCCATTTACACAGATTTGGAAGTTTTTGTCAAAATCGGATGACTATATCTTATAGCTGCCATAGAAACTATCGGTCAAAAAGTGGGTTTTATCAGAAAAATGGTTTGTTTTAATGCTGACGTTCGTAAACTCTGTGGTATAAAAACATTTGCAAGGGTATTTAAACTTCGGCAAAGACGAAGTTAGCTTGGACTTCTCGTTAATCATACTCGGCGAGTACTACTCGATTACTAAGACTGTGCGGTGTTAGTTGTAAACGGGTGGGAGGGGGTGTGGGGAAGGTGATTTACATTTTTGCTCATAACTTGAGAACCGCTCATCCGATCTTTATCATTTCTTTGGCAAATCGATACATTTTGCCAATTACTAAATATCTCTTGAAAGTACACATAGTCTATCTTCAAAAGTGTAGGAGATATAACATTTGGGGCGTGGCAAAAATTTAAAATAAACTTGATCTGCCTGCAAGTATAAAAAGCATTTGTTCCATACATGTCAAACCTCTATCTCTTACCATCTGAGATCTGTTTGTTCATACGGAGGGACGAACAGACGGACAAGGCTATATCGACTCGGCTGTTGATGCTGATCAAGAATATATATACTTTATAGGATCGGAAATGATTCCTTCTCCATGTTACATACTTTTGCACAAACTTAATATACTCTATGAACCTTTGGTACAGAGTATAATTATTAAGCAATGCACTGCAGAGAAGTGCGATCTTATCAAAAAATTTATATTGGACGAAAAAACTTGCAAAGAAGTTGGTCAATTGGTTAGATGCTCCAATCCACTGATTAAAAACTCCTTAAACTAAAAATTGAAAAGATTGAAACACGCGGACGATAACGATCAAAGTCAAAAGTCTGATTCGTCAAAGCAAGAAAGATCCCTTCAAGCTTAAAAAGGAGCTAAAAATAAATGCGATGAACCAAACAGTTCGTTCATATCTTAGGCAACAGCCCAAGAAAGGTACCACTTTTAAGCGCGACACACATTACTAAGCTCATGAAGTTTGCCAGGGATCATGGTAATTGGGATCATTGGAAATCCAAAACGGTTATGTTTTCTTGAAAGGGAACAGGGACCAAACCCCAGTAAACCAGAAAAACCATTAAGCATGGAGGATGTAATGGAATGGGCCAGCTTCACCTACTATGGAGTTGGTTCAATATATTGGATAAAAACTATCGTGAATCAGCACATGTACGTGAATATCATGCAGATTGTAATGCTCTAGAGGATACACAATACGAAATGCCGCTTATATGGGTCCTTTAACAGGAAAGTGACCCCAAACACACCAGCAAGTAAGCAAAAGAATGGTTCAGGGCAAATTCAGTGAGCGTTTTGGAGTGGACTGCTCAGTCGCCTGACTTGAATACCATCGAAAATCTGTGGTCCGACGTCAAGAAGGCAGTTGCTGCTTCCAAGCATTAGTTTCGCCTAGTTTAATCAATTTTAATAAAATTCCTTATAAAAATATAATAAGAGTCTAATGTGAGTTGGACAACTATTTAAAAATTACTTTTGGTGGTGGTGCTATTTTTTTTTCATAGCTGAATGTCTTTAATTTGTGGTATACGGGTATCCGAGAACCGATATTCTTGGAAACAAAAAAAAATCTTCTTATTAAATTTCTTATTTTTTTTAACCCTTAATCTCTATTCTTAACTAAGGCATTGGTCTGAAGGGTAGTTTCCCACAACAAATGGTATCTCGGCTTTCCTGTTCCGAACGATCCTCCAAATGACATATTAATGAGGTTTGGAAGACTTTCAACACTAAGTGTGGTCGAATATCATGATTAAATTTGAACATTCTCAGCGGGCCTAAAATGCGTCAGCCACTCACTCTAAATCTCACGTTCAAGTTTGAACAAATGATATAAGTAGATTTACACAGAAAAAGAGAAAGAGAGAGAGCCACACAATAGCATGGCAAAGATAAAATTTAACTGTGGTCCAAATCAATCTCAGGTGTTTTAGAATGATATCTTTTATGCGGACAAAGTTTAGTTCTATGTATTAATGTTTAATTCCGGAATAATAAGCTCCGTATGAATGAAATCTGTCTGGTTTGGTTTAAGTTCTGGGATGAATCCATTATAGTAACTGCTTTTTCTTAAGTTGATCCCGGTCGGGTCATTTTTTTTTTAATTAAAAATAAAATAAATTAGGCTGGTGGACTATACAGCTGTTTCAAGAACCTCTCGGTTCATTTTTCAGTGGTCTTTGCCCATCTTCTGCACGTCAGCATCTGCCACCTCATGCCAGCAATGCGATAAAAAATTAAGAGTAAGACATCAGTTAAACAAATAACGATTTTGTTTATCTCATATTGATTCCGCAAGCTGTGAGCCTTTTAGAAACATTAATTTTTCGAATAATAATTTTCTATTCATAAATTTAATATCTTTGATGGCTTAACCCAAAATAATATAATTAATTACCCCCACAAAGTCAAAACACTTTTAAAAGTCCATAAATCACTGATTAAGAGCTCAAAATGCCAACGAAATGCATTCCTCACATTCAGACAAAATCTGTCAAGACATTTTCATAAAGTATAATTTTGTTTTGTGCTTTCGCTTTCTAGTTAATTGAAAATCATTTTATGTCTAAATTGCCTAATTGCTTTTTCTCCGCATGTTTATTTATATACGAGCATGTGTAATTAATTTTAAACACCTGACTAAACAACCAATACAAGTCATTGAATGATATATTCAATGCTATTTTCTTTATTTTTTTGTTCTCTGGCTGGAACGTTGATCTGCAAGTTGTTCCTTGGCCTACAAGGCCAGGGCAAACAAAAATTAAATAACACAAATCAATCCTGTAGTTATTTCGCCCCACTGTGCTCTTAATGGCTGTCTGTCAACAAATCACTCTCACACTTTAGGCGAACATGTTTTGTGTAATCCAAAACCAATTCAACTTAAAAATGTTTGCTTGAAAATAATTTTAATGTCTTTCGAAAATTGATTTATGAAACGACAAGACACGAAGCAGATACTGCATTTGCCTGCGTCAATCTGTGGATTGCACTTTGTGCTGCAAGTTTTGGTATTTTTTGAAAAAATTGATAAACGTTGCTGCTAAATATTTGTTTTGGCTCGATGCTGCGCTTATTTACATTTCAATCAGAAAACAATTTCACTTCCGCATTGTTCGCGTCTCGATCGGGCCACACGCTGCGTATGAGCGATATTTGGTTTGTCTAGACGCGTCCGCTAACGTTGAAAGACCGACTTATTCTGCTGTTCCGCTGCATTCACATGGTGAATGTGTATTGGCTACGTTTGCGAACAGCTGTCTTCCAGCCCATTCCCAATCACCCTCCCTCTTCAGCTGTGTATGTGTGTGTGAGTGTGTGTGTGCGTAGGCCGTAAGTGCTGCCAGACATAGGCAATTTCTCCCCCAACCGACAAACCCATGTTGGAAAATTAAAAGAATCAAAGGCAACAGCATAGGAGCAAAATTAAGTATTTAGTTGTAGTATCGTATCTAGACATGCATTCTGGCTTGCATTTTTTAGTTTTTAGGCAGACGGCAGGGCGGAATGCAGACGAAGGCAGACAATGAAGACGAGAGTGTGCCGAGCTTCGTGAGCTAAAGGTTGACGCACACTAGAGTGACTCAAAAATTGTGATGATGGAAATGGGTTTCATTTTTAATTTATAAGTCGCTTAATAAACATTATGTGGGACAATATGTATTCATTCACATTGTTAGTTAAAAATTTAAGAAAACTATTTTAATAAAAAAAACCTCACTTGCCAGATTAAGTTAGTACAAATTCGAACTTACAACTGTCCTTCTTAAAAGTGTATAATTTTATACTTCTTATTCGTCTTATATATGAATGTGTGCAAAACGTAGGGGTGGCTATTTGGGCCATCAAACGAATGCAGCAACACACATGCAAATTTGTTTGGCAGCAATCACGGATAAACAATTACATGAAATAAATGAAATTATGCGTGTCGGAATGTAGACTTCTCCTTAATCACAAGAGGCACAAGCTTTCCGTAGCCAACAACAGCAATTGGAGCAGAGACAAGTGCACCGGACACACGCAGAACAGTTGACAAACATCGTCAACAAGTACATCGAGCATTTAAATCTGCTTCGTTTCTTCGCCATGCATTCGAGTTTTAACCAGATATCGAATATTCCGCTCATCCGAAATTCCTGATTGCTGCAATGACAAAGAATTTCCCACCTGTCGCCGGGATGCGTTGCACATCAGAAAAAGTGCAGCTACCGAAAATTTAGACGCCTCAGGATCATTGAACGGCTTACTCATTGGCACGGATCCAGATAAAAATGTGTTTCTAAAGTCCATTCGTAAATGTAATTTTCAATAGGCTTTGCTCGGAGCAACACAAATAATGCACAATACAACGGAAATGGTCAGCAATTTAATTCAACCTTCAAAGTCAAGTGTACCATAATGTAGGATCACTGCTGCCAATGCCAAACGAACCAAATATGTGTTTACAAATCTACTTCATAAGCGATGAGGACGTCAATCGTTTGGATGCACGTTGCGGCTACAATAACCCCAATTTGCCTAACGACAGGCGCGTCGTCGTCTGGACTCGGCTGGATTCTTTTAATCATTTATGCAAGAATTGCTTCGAATTGCATTATCTATCCTAATGGCATGAGCGTACATTACATACATATGCACGACTTTAGTATACCCTTTTTACTCTACGAGTAACGGGTATAAAAAAACATGTAAGTGTCGTAAACAGTCACGAGTCCTTTATGTGAAACATGATGCAGCAATGACAATCTTTCAAAAGAAGACAACAGGGAGCATATAGAGCAACAACAAGATCACTGGCTTCTGTGTTCTTTCTTTTTTTCTGCAATTCTGTTAGGTCTCTGACTGGTCACTGTGAAGTCACTGTTTGGTCACTGTCAAATCACTGTTTAGTCACTGCCAAGACACTGTCAAGTCACCGGTAAGTCTCAGCCAATTCACTGTTTAGTCACTATCAAGTCACTGTTTTGTCACTGTCAAGTCACATCAAGTCAGTGCTTAGTCACTGTCAAGTCACACTGTGAGAACTCTGTTTAGTCGCTGCCAAGTCATTGTTTTGTCACTAAAAAGTCACTATTTAGACACCCCCACTTTCCCCTCCACGTTCCTCACACTTCCCGTCACTTTCACCCTTCTTTCGCCGCTCTCCCCCCGGAACAATCCACTTAAACTGCTGTACCAAATATGCATAACGTCAGCGCAGCGTACCGAAATTAAAGATGTTTTACATGAAAAAATGTTCGCCAAATGTTCTCCATCTTTTGAATGACTAGCAATATTTTGAAGTTATTTTGCAAGTTTGTTAAGATTTGATTTAAGTCATAGAGCTTTTTAGCAGACTAGCCAGACTTTGGGATTCCCAAGCTGTCATATGTACTTGTTCTTTCATGAACTAAACTTCAAAGAAACTTCTCTAACTTCTAAGAAATTAAGCAAAACAGCCGGTTGAGAATTTTACAAAAATATTTTTAGCTTAAGTAAGTGAGCTTCAATTGCAAATACGATTTCTAGAATTAAGATAATAATTTCTCTTTAAACGATATTAATTATTAAATACTTTCCTCAAATATTTCAATATAAAACCTTTTATGGTCCACCCTAATTCTCCTACGTTAAGCGAAAACGAATAAGCATCTCAGAGTGTGCATATTTGTGGTTGTGTGTGTGTTTGCTTATGTCAAAGCTGAATGGAAATGAGTAAGAAAAAAAAAATAAAATATGTAAGAGTCTTATTTACAGCGACGAGATAAAAAACTGCATTGTTTCAAGGCAGGAAAAAAATATAAGAAAACACTTTTTCGCACATGAAAAAAAAAACTAAGAAATATTAAAGGGTGGCAAAATGATGTAATGCAACATTCAATTAGGGTTGTCAGCTCGTTGGGGAAATCAAATGAAATGTAATTGAGTGGTGATAGCTTTCACTCGCCTACCAATTAACATATTAAGAATATTTAAACACAGTCCATGGCACAGACAGTTGAAAGTGAAATAAATTCTAGCATTTGAAAGCTCTAAAAGTGTCGACAGATGAAAACTGAATGCAAGGGGATTCAGCCGGCATTAAAATGCATTTATTTGAATTTTCTTGTTGATATCGAAGAGCAGACAAACAAATAGTAGAACAGACAAAAGCAACGCCCACTGCTAGTATTTATTGTGCTAACCTTTGACGTTGCTCCAGCCGGCGTTGGTGGAGAAGGAGACGAGGGCGTTTGGTATTTTCTTGCTCCACGTAGGTATTTCCCTCTGTAGTTTTGATAATTTATGGCATTACGTATACGCAGCGTGCGCACTAAACAGAAAATGCAATCGAATTCTCTACTTGACCAAAGGGTTCTTATTTTGCCCAACTTTAATTTCAAGTGTTTTTCAGTTTGGTTTTTGTTTGGCTTCCAAAAAGCAACAACACTTTTTGCCCAGCATTGAGTTATTAGTTTCTCTTACCTGTTGGCGCTTGGCCCCCTGCGTCCTGGCAACAAAAAGGATTCGATGGTAAATGTAATAAAAATGAAAAGTATTTTGCGAATGGCAACAAGTGCACTCATTCAACTGACCTGCGTGTCCTGGCAGAAAGTTGGAAAACTGCCTTGCCTTTGATTTTCAAGTGAATTGAATGAGGGTTTATGGCAGAAAAAGTGCTTGGCACAATTTTGATTATGTTTGATTGGAAAGGATTAAAAACAAAACTGCAGCAAGGGCAAGTGTATACTGTTGAAATAAAATTGAGTAGAATTAACATTTTTTATTTTTGCAGGAATACTAATTGCTACTTAAGGAGTAAACAAAATAAAAAGTGTACTTTTGCATTGTTGGTGAATTAAGATTGAAATGTAAGCTTAAGGCTGCTGACCAGGCACATGAATAAACTGGATACTCAGGTTAGATAAGGTGTTTTAAGGTACTATGGTCAAAGTCCTTAACCCAGTGTCCGGCACCGTTCAATGTTCTGTGTATAGAAGTAGTGACGTCCATCCTCTGTAGCAGCGGCGTCGACACACAGACACTATACTGTATTCTCGTACATTATTTTTTGAGACAGTTTTTTGGAGGAAGTTTAGTTTATTCAAAAACATTTTGGTTGAGCAATTAAAGAAATAATCAAAGCAATTGTGGGAATTAGCTATGATTATTATCGATTAAAATATCGATAATTTACTGAACTAGGGATTTAACTTTGACTTGAGCATCAGGCTGCGTCCAAATTCGGCTTACCTCAGGTCAATTTGACTAACGGTCATTGAGAAATCGGAGCACCTGTTCAGAAAATCAGTTTAACTCTAAACAAGAAGAAGACTATAAATTTTTGAAAGCAAATGTTCGATAGTACGTCGATTGGGTCGATAGAATGATCTAATAAATTTAATGCAGGGGTTCCCAGAATGAGCTTACGCCCGCGTTGAATGAAATACAAATACACAAAATATAATTTATGCAACAACAACTGCAAAAGTAATGGCGAAAAGCGCCACTGCGAGAGAGGCAAGTAGCAAGCAACTTTGTTGTTACGTTCGAGTTTGCAGGGGTCATTGGAGAGAGAAAGAAGACAGACAATTATGTTTTTTTTTTGTTCCAGGTCTGCACTCGCCAACAACAAAACTTTAGTTAGAAAAGAAAGAGAGGACAGCACGCAACAACGCATACGTGGCTTGCGGAATGGGCATGGGCACCCCAGGTTAAATATTTAAGAAGGATTTCATGTAAATGTAAACCGCAGCTGCATCTCTAATGTTTCATATGCTGAGTTCAATTTTGGCATACTCTCTCCAACATATCGGCCAGTATGCTACGAATAAATTCTTCAATAATGGTTTCCAGTGCGTCAACTGTTGTGAGCTTGTCATAGACATGAGCCTTAACATAGCCCAACAAAAATTATACTAAGGACCGACCCCAAACGTGAAATAAACTTTTTACCACATTCACCGCTTAATTGGACCATTGTTTCGTGTGCTGTGTGGCAGACAAGTCCAGCTCTGCCATTTTGGCCAAAGTTTGTAATCATCATCCTATGGTGCCACCTACTCATATGCCATACCAAACAGTGCATTTTTGGGGATGCATTGGCACTTCTTGCAATGATTTGGGCTGCTCTTCACACCTCATAGGGCAATTTTAATTGTTTACTTATATATTTCACCAAAAATAAGCTCTAATCTTAGAAAACACAGCTGCAAAGGCCTACAAGGGAAAAGGCAAAGTCGTAAAATGCTGATTTCAAAAATTGGAATAACATTTTAAAATTTGGGAAATCCCTGGGTGGGAAAGTTTACATAATAGTAAATTGAATCTCTCGAATCTATACTGATGGCGGCGCAGAGAAGCGTGACGTCCTTTATGCTAGTATAAGTATATTTGTTTGTAATAGAGAAAAGAATTTCAGTTCTAAAGGACGACAATTTTCTAAAAAAAGATTAGTTTAGGTTCAGGTTAGCAACGCTTTGCCAGACCACTGAATGAAGCTAATCTATCTATCGTTATAAATCGGTAGGCCCGACTGATTGACATATTGACAGCCCACAGTCAAAACTGCTTATCCTAAAGATCTAACAATTGGTAAGACCTTCGTTCGAAAGAAAATTTGGAATAATTGTCCGCGAACTGGGTGAAAGGACGGAATGAGCATGGGAAAGATTTTAGAGCACAGGAAGAGTAAGAGGAGTGAATCAAAATGCGAAATAGTGAAGAGCGCTGGAAGAAGGAGCGGAGCGAGGGGAAAGAGTCTAGACCTGTGGACGAGGGGTTGGAGAAAAAGGGGGAAAACCAATTTGAATTGAATTGAATTACAATTAAATTGGCTGCCATGAGGTTTGTTTAGTCATAAAGTTCGTAACTATTGGTTCAACCAAACGGGACTTAAGTCGAAGTTTTATTAAAAAATATTATCTTTATAATTTTTGGGAAAAACTTAGGAATCTGTACATTTCCAATTATGGTCAAGCTGTGCTGATGCTGCTGTGAAATGCACAATTTTATGTATTTATTAGATAAGGGCTCGGGATCGAAATTCACATACACTTGGAGGAAAATATTAATATATAACTCCGGAATTTTCGAGGGCCTAGAAAATTTGGTTGGGTCCTTAATGGATGGGAAAATATGTTACATGTGTAAAGGCCTCTGCATTTACCACTCAAAATTTTAAAATATTTTTACCAGCTGTGAACTCGAAACTGTATACAAGATAAAGCAATGCGATTTCTACAATTTCTAAAAATCTTGAACTTTATATTTTTGTGCTCCGTTCCAGCATGTCCCAAGCTATTATTATTTATGATCAAATTTTTATTGAAATTTGATTTACTTGCTTAACCCTAAACATTGAACAATATTTGCCGGCAATAACTTTAAAAACCAATTAATCATTAATTGTTATAGCCATTTAAATTTAACGCATCATTAACAAGAAGCAGCAGCATCGAAAGCTTGCTGTTTTCTCGACCCCTTACCAAACCATGAACAATTATGGTAAACAAAGCTTTTTCAAGGCATAGCAAAAGCTTTCGAAAGAGAAATTTAAGAGAAACGTTTTGTTGGTGAATCATAAATTGTACTCTTTGGCAATGCTTAAATTGTTGCCTACTTTTGGGCATCAGTTTTGTAAGACAATTGACCAAATTTAATTACCAACAGGCGAAAGGCGAAAAGCTGCAGAGAATTATGTGCTTGATACGTAAAAATAGAAGCCTACTTTTTGGGGCAGCGTTTAGTTTAGGGTTATTTTCGGACTTTCACTCACCACCACATGTTACGCTCCTCAAATACTTAACAGTTGTAGCTGACAAGTGTAGCGTGCACATGCTTTGAGTCAAAGTAAATACAATTCAATCACAACTATGTAACACTTTGTTGCATATCCCATAAGGAAATCTGAGCGACCACTTCAGTCGCTGACTAGGGCGCTGTGTCAGCATATCCCACGCTGTGGATAAGCGATAAGCTACACACGCACACATACCAATGCATGCGCGCTGCTAACTCAAAAGAATTAAATGGCAAATAAAATGTAGCCAAACAGTCCGAGAAATACAGCCGATACGGCGAGACGTACGTTACACGTACGGTCTGTCATATATACAAATGATTTACAATAAAAATTAAAACGTTTACTTACTAAATCGTTGCCGTCTTGAGTTTTTTGGGTGCGACGTAAACTGCGACTCCCTCGCGTAATTACATGGCGACCCGTGACAAGTGATGTGAACAAAAAAAAAAAAAATGAAAAATTAAAAAACGAATACTTCAAAAAAAAAACTGCGGAGGAAACCGCATATACAAACCAAATACAAATACAAATACAAATACAAATACAAATACAAATACAAATACAAATACAAATACAAATACAAATACAAATACAAATACAAATACAAATACAAATACAAATACAAATACAAATAAAAATACAAATACAAATACAAATACAAATACAAATACAAATACAAATACAAATGCAAACTACTTTATGTCACCAAAGCCGCTGCAAGGCTTTGGGCAGCGAGAAGGAAGAGACGGTGACAAAGCAATGTCACCGGTTGACCGGCCTGGCAACAAGAAGCTCACATTAAATGCAACAAAAAGAACAAATTAGTGCGGGAGGCATGAAGCCGTCTGCACCACCGAGGGAATACCAATAGACGACCAATAGACGACGACCCATAGATGACCAAAAAGAAGCTGGCCCGTGCGCAGAGTGCGCCCACCGAAAATATTTTTTTTTACAGCGGTCCAATGTACTTGTACATTGGTAGTTCGCAATTTTTGTTAGTACCCTCAAGTAGCGTATGAGCTGGGTACGTTAGATAAGTTCATTAACACAAAAAAAAATCCCATTCTACATATCATGATACCATTCACACTAACATACATTATACAGTGTAAAATTATGCTGTAAACTGTATAATGTAATAATCAATCATAAAAACCATCATCTCTCTCTCAAAAAAAAAAAAAATTAATAATTTTTGAAAAAAAAAAAAAAAAAAAGGGAAGAAAATTGATATTTAATAGAGATGGGCAAAACCCAATCTAAGGCGGCTGGCAATACAGCCAATGTCGTTAATGAAATAGAAATTGTGGATCATACACCACACTTAGAATCAATCTACATTCTATTGCTCATTCTCGTCGTATTAGCTGCTGCAAACACAGCACTTAAAGTCTACATGATCCATAAGAGATCAATTAAAAAACGATACATGAGCAGAGGCAACGACCTCGACAAAATTTAAACTCCACCTCACAAAACAAAAAAAAAATTTTTTTTAATTAAATGAAATACATGATTCATTCATTCATGCTGTACGCATAGAAAACCAAAATAAAATTTTTTTTTGTCACGAACAAAAATAGTCTTTCCAATAATGACTGCCCAACTAATTAGAAAAACTTTAGAGGCAGAACCCTATTTCAGTATCAGGACTATACAACTATTAACAGAGCAAGAACACCCAATTTCAGTCTACGAATTTGAACTGAAATATATGGAAAAATTTCACTTGGAGTTCTCTCCATTGGCCCATTGCAACAAAACGCAAAAGGGAATAATATTAACCACTATACCCAGAGTAATAGTGAATTCGCGAATCGATGAAAATGAGTTTCTGGGAAGAACACTCATATTCGATGTTGCGTTGAAACATTAAAAAAAAAAAAAAAATATAAATAAATAAAACCAAATCCAAAACAACAATTAAAGAAAATGGAAAAGTCAGATAGGGAAGAAGCTGATTTCGAAAAAGCTGTTCCCATAAAGCAATTAGACAAACCAACGCTTCAGGAAGCAATAGAAGCTTGTCCCTCAGCCGGCCCGAAGCCAATCACCATTGCCGAGTACCAAGCTCGACAAAGAGAGAAAAGTGCGAAAAGGGCTAGAGAGCAGGAAGAACTATTAACACAAATACCACAAACCCTTCCCCCTAAAAGACAGCGAGGAGGCCGGAAACAGCCTCTATTAGCGCAAAGACATGCAAGCATAGCTATTCTTAAAGACCCGACAGTCTCAGAACGTCTTAAAGACGACGCCAGGGAAAACCTTAAAAAACTTAACGACCTTCTAAGAAAGAAAAATAAGTAAAACAAATGAGTCTAAATTGGACCGAGATAGCTGGGGAGGTAACCAAAAACAGGAACGAATTCGATAAAGCATACAAATGCATTAAGAAAAATGTCCCAATACAAAGTCAAACCGTATTACGACATACAGAAACACTGTTAACAAATTATAACGCTGTAGCTAAGATACTGAACGATAACTGTGTAAAACTAACCGATTTACACTTATTACAAATACGAACAATATTAGATGCACTGCGTGAAAGGCTCATAAAAATTTCAGAGCTCCACGAATTGCACTTATTCGTACCCAAATCCCTAGACGTGCCTGCTGGCTTTGGACCACCAGGAACCATACAGGAAAATCCAATAGAAATAACACAAGAATCAGCAATCATGGCACAGACACAGATTCAATTCCTCAAGACAGCCTCAAGTCTGATCCCAGATTTTGACGGCAAAGCCGAAAATATACAAAGTTTTTTAGACGCATTATCTCTGGTCGAATCTATTATGGATACCCATGAGACAACTGCAGTCTCCCTGATCAAAACAAAATTAAAGGGACATGCAAGAAATTTGATTGGTACAGAAAGCACCATAAGTCAAATAATTGCCAAACTAAAAATTTCCGTTAAAGGAGAATCGGTTGAAGTTATTTCTGCAAAATTAATGAATCTCCAGCAGAAAAATAAAACTGCCAATCAGTACTCAAAAGAAATTGAACAACTAGCAAAAAGTCTAGAAGGCGCTTACATAAATGATGGACTTACTCCTGAATTAGCGTCAAAATATAGCGTACAAAACGCTGTAAAAGCCATGACATCCAACTGCTCTATTGATAAGGTAAAACTTATCATGCAGGCAGGTAGCTTCACAACCATGAATGACGCTATCGCCAAATTTGTCAACAGTTGCACTGATGCAACCGGAAAAACTGACTCTGTCCTATATTATTCGAACAATCGCGGAAACAACAACCGTGGTAACTACAACAATGGACGGGGTCAGTACTATAATAATGGAAACAGAGGAAGAGGTTACCAAGGTAATCAGGGATACAGCCAAAATAATAACAATGGTTACAATAATCGTGGCCGAGGTACCAATAAAGGCAACTATAGAGGCCAATACAACGGCAACAACAGAGGCCAAGGAAACCAAAATAATTGGCGAGGACAAAATAACAATAATAATAATCACAACATCCGAACAACAAATTCGGAAAACGCTCAACCCCCTTGAGCAACGACAATCAGTAAAGGTATACTCACTCAATCTCAATCTAAGTAATATAATTACAGTTCAAAATGCAGAAACAAAGACAAATCTGACATTTTTGCTTGATACAGGAGCAGACATTTCGGTAATAAAACACCAACAAAATGAATATTACAACATAAATACAAACATTATAAGCAATATAACAGGTATTGGACAAGGAACAACACGTTCTTATGGTCTAGTACATCTGCAACTACTTACAGACAAATACATCGTACCACATGATTTCCACGTAGTACCAGAAAATTTTTCAATACCAACAGATGGTATATTAGGCTATGATTTCATCAAAAAATTTAATTGTCTGTTAGATTATCAAGAAGAGCAAAATACACTAATTTTGCGCCCAAAAAAATTTCCATACACACATCCAAATCCCAATAAAACACTCACTCGAGAATGACTCATTATTATTACCTGCTAGATCTGAAGTCATACGACAAGTAAGATTAAAGACTAGCGAAAAAACGGTTTTAGTACCCAATCAGGAGATACAGCCGGGAATAATAATAGCAAGTTCAATAGTAACAAGTAATAATGCATACATTCGCATAGTAAATACTACTTCGAAAAATACAGAAATTGACAGTCAAAACATACAGTTTGAGTCACTTAATGACTATGATATAATCCAATTAAACAAAGAAAAGTCAAGAACAAGGGAAATATTGAAGAAATTAAGATTTCCTAAACAGTTCAAATCTAAACTAACCGAACTTTGCACTGAATACAGTGATATATTTGGTTTAGAAACAGAACCTATATCCGCAAACAATTTCTATAAACAAAAGCTTAGATTGAATGATAAAACACCTGTATACATTAAAAACTACAGAAATGCTGAGTCGGAAAAGCAAGAAATAAACGATCAGGTACAAAAATTAATTAAAGATGGCATTGTCGAACCATCCATCTCTGAATATAACAGCCCACTTCTCTTGGTACCCAAGAAATCACTTCCAAATTCAACGGAAAAAAGATGGCGTTTAGTAGTTGATTATCGCCAAATTAACAAAAAGTTACTAGCGGACAAGTTCCCACTCCCAAGAATAGAAGATATTCTAGATCAACTAGGTCGAGCGAAATACTTTTCATGTCTCGACCTAATGTCCGGATTTCACCAGATAGAACTTGATGAGAAATCAAGGAATATGACATCATTTTCAACGAGCACAGGCTCTTATCGCTACACGCGATTACCATATGGACTTAAAATCGCACCAAATTCTTTTATGCGCATGATGACACTTGCATTTTCAGGTCTAGAACCATCGCAAGCATTTCTCTATATGGATGACCTAGTAGTCATTGGATGTTCCGAACAACATATGTTCAAAAATTTGACAAACGTCTTCGAACTATGTCGCAAATTTAATTTAAAACTACATCCAGAAAAATGTTCATTCTTCATGCACGAAGTTACTTATCTTGGTCACAAATGTACCGATAAAGGAATTCTCCCAGATGACAAAAAATATGACGTCATCAAAAACTATCCAAAACCTAATGATGCAGATAGTGCACGTAGATTCGTAGCCTTCTGTAACTATTATCGGAGATTTATCCAAAATTTTGCAGAACATTCACGCCACTTAACGAGGCTTTGTAAAAAGAACGTTAAATTTCAATGGACTACAGAATGCGATAATGCATTTGAGTACTTAAAAGAAGCATTAATGAAACCAACATTACTGCAGTACCCAGACTTCAGAAAAGATTTTTGCATAATCACAGACGCTAGCAAACACGCTTGCGGAGCAGTATTAACTCAGGAGCATAATGGAATGCAACTTCCAGTTGCATATGCCTCCAGATCATTTACACAAGGTGAAAGTAACAAATCAACTACAGAGCAGGAATTAGCTGCTATACACTGGGCAATAAAACACTTCAGACCTTACGTTTATGGAAGGCATTTCTTCGTAAAAACTGATCACAGACCGTTAACATATCTGTTTTCAATGAAAAACCCAAGTTCCAAACTAACAAGAATGAGACTTGATTTGGAAGAATATGATTTCACTGTGGAATATCTCAAGGGGAAAGATAACCATATTGCAGATGCTTTATCCAGAATAACAATTGGAGAGCTCAAAGAAATGAATAGACAAATATTGAAGGTCTCTACGAGGTCTTCAACAAGACAGAAAAACGCCTGCGCAGGCCAAGAAAGCAGTTCAGCTATTAGTAGCACTGCTAAAAAATTGCACGAGCAAAATGAAAATGAAAAGCCCAATGTCTATGAAGTAATCAACAACAACGATGTCAAAAAATGTGTGAAACTAAAACTCGACAAGCACAAGTGTTTGTTCAAAATGGGAAAACGAGTGATTTCACGCTTTACAATAAATGATTTGTACTCCAATGGAAAACTCGATTTAGGTCAGCTTTTCCAAAGGCTTGAAACAGAAGCCGGAATACTTAAAATAAACCAATTGAAAATGTCACCAAGTGATCAAATTTTCGAATCTGTATCACTAAGTATATTTAAAAAAATGGGCAATAGTATTTTAAAGAAAGTACGAGTATGCATACTCCCAAAGGTGACCATTATAGACAAAAACGACACAGCTCAAATAAACGCAATTCTGTCAAAATACCATGACGAACCAATTGAAGGAGGCCACTCAGGGACGTCGCGAACTCTGTCAAAAATACGAAAATATTTTTATTGGCCCTTCATGACTAAGACAATAAGACGGTATGTAAAATCTTGTTTGAAATGCCAAAAAGCGAAAACAACTACCCATACAAAGACACCTATGACTTTAACCCCAACTCCAGCAACAGCATTTGATACTGTACTAATTGATACCATTGGTCCACTTCCAAAAACTGAGGATGGCAATGAGTACGCAGTTACCATTATATGTGACTTAACAAAATATTTAGTCACTATACCAGTACCAAACAAAAGTGCTAAAACAGTTGCTAAAGCAATTTTTGAATCTTTCATACTCAAGTATGGTCCAATGAAATCATTCATTACGGACATGGGTACTGAATATAAAAATTCATTAATCACAGACTTATGTAAATACATGAAAATAAACAACATACATTCAACAGCTCACCATCACCAAACTCTTGGAACAATCGAGCGCAGTCATCGAACATTTAACGAATATATACGTTCATATATTTCGATCGACAAAAATGACTGGGACATATGGTTGAATTATTTCACCTACTGTTTCAATACAACCCCGTCAGTAGCACACGACTACTGTCCATATGAACTTGTTTTCGGAAGGCCACCGAGACAATTTATTAACTTTAAAAACAAAGATATGATAGATCCTCTATATAATATAGATGATTATGCTAAAGAAGTAAAATTTAGATTAGAAGTAGCCTATAAAAGAGCTAGAATTATGTTAGATAAGGAAAAGCAAAAGCGAAAAACGCTTTATGATAAGAAATCAAACGATTTTCTCTTAGAAGTAGGAGATTTTGTATTATTAAGAAACGAAACTGGGCATAAATTAGATAACAACTATGTTGGCCCTTATAAAGTTGAAAAAATAGATGATAGAGATAATATTACAATTAGAATAGGAAAGAAACAGCAAATAGTACATAAAGATAGACTAAAAATATATAACGCATAAAAAAAAAAAAAAAAAAAAAAAAAAAAAAATATACATATATTAAGAATATTATCATTACAATATGAATGAATGAATGAATGAATGAAAAAATAAAAATAAAAATAAACAAAGAAATTAAAAAAAAAAAAAAAAACAACAAAACTTTATTAATTACCAATTTTTTTTTATCTATACAAAATATGAAACAAAAAAAAAAAAAAATTATTAATACTTTTCTTTTGATTACAATTTCCATAATCATTATACATCAATAAATATTAAGCATACAATTTTTATATACACCACTACACTATTTTAGAATAACTTCATAAATATACGTTATTCTTCTTAAAAGGGGAGGTGTAGCGTGCACATGCTTTGAGTCAAAGTAAATACAATTCAATCACAACTATGTAACACTTTGTTGCATATCCCATAAGGAAATCTGAGCGACCACTTCAGTCGCTGACTAGGGCGCTGTGTCAGCATATCCCACGCTGTGGATAAGCGATAAGCTACACACGCACACATACCAATGCATGCGCGCGCTGCTAACTCAAAAGAATTAAATGGCAAATAAAATGTAGCCAAACAGTCCGAGAAATACAGCCGATACGGCGAGACGTACGTTACACGTACGGTCTGTCATATATACAAATGATTTACAATAAAAATTAAAACGTTTACTTACTAAATCGTTGCCGTCTTGAGTTTTTTGGGTGCGACGTAAACTGCGACTCCCTCGCGTAATTACACAAGTGTCTTGAATAATTTACGACTTGGCCACTTTCAACTCCAGCAGCTGCCATTCTGCATTTATTTTAATTTGCCTAGGGTCCCCTTTTATAAACATGCTTAATAAAAAAATATTGAAAATGAATTGAAAATGTTGTCAGCAATATTATTATTTTTATTATTGTTGTCTGAGCTGAGTCTGAATGGGGGCTGTGCACTCGTGCGTGCAGTTTCTGCACCCTTTTTACTTAAAAGACGATTGCTTTTGCCCTGGATAGAGAAGGAAAGGGGCAACACAAGGACCAACAAGTGGCAAATGACAATTGAATACGGCAATCAAAAACACATCGAAATCGCTGATATTGCGATTGAGAAAATGAAGGGTCCGACTCTCTCATATTAAATAAAAGTCTTTAACTGAAGACAACAGCTTAGTCGGTAGCCGGGAGCGCATTGTGTTGGGGGAATAGAGTTCAGGTTTTACTTTCCCTCTGTCTATTTTTCTTCATTCTGTTTATTTCTCTTAATATGGAAGCAAACGTGTTTAGTTTTCATTTCATTAAGAAGAATTGCTGCTAATTGCAATCAGGATAAGTTTCACTTGTTGCTTGTGTAAAGCCAATGGATTGACGAGTTGACTGGCTAAATGAAGGGCTCATTGAGTATGTTTTTAAAGACTGAAGACTAAGGAATTAAAAACTGGAAATAATGAAGAAACTGTTAGACAGTGAGCGTTTTTTTGGCTTTTACTTACACACTATTTATATGGGTCACTAATTACACACGGTTTACTATTTACAATGTCTTTATGGGTGTTTCTCAAGCATTGACCATACGGATTGATCTTTCTGTCCATTTTAGTTACAGCATCTGTCTTCATCCACTACTACTACTTCATTTCACATATATTCAGTGTGACCATCAATCGATTACCATACAAATGTTGTTTTATTAGTACGAATTAGTGACTTTGGTTCGGTTCCAAATATTATGGAAGTTCTTCTGGAAACTTTTGGCTTTTAATTTCGATTTAATTATATACAAATAACTTCTACAACATTAAACATAAAAGGTTCAAGAGCATGTTCGCTCAACCCTAAAAAAAAAAAAAACAAAACAAAAAATACATTTCATCGCCCCAGGCTCAGCAAACACAAACATCAACAAGCAAGCATCGCCATTGCCGTCGTCGTCGTCGGTCGTTCCAAAAGCCAAAGGCCTTTTTTATTACCTTTGTCAAATGCACAAATAGCCCACAATCCATTCCCCTCACTTCAACATCCAAATCCCTACCCAGTCAACTGAGCAATTTCAATGACAAAACACAACAAACGGCTCAGGCAAATTTACACATTTTGTAGACCAAACCAAGCCAAAAAAAAAAAAAAAAACAAAAAAAAAGGGTTGGATTTGCCCAAATATTCAAATATCCAAAAGGTATACAATAAAATATTATATCGTAATAAAAGAAAACATGCTCCAGCGAAATGTCCAGGTGTTGTCGTGTATTTCAAGGGGGTGGATGGGGCTAAACGTTATCTCACGATTGAGCGATACTTTTCGTGTAATATTTCTTTTGTAGCAGCAGGAAGCAAGCATCGAAATATGTATTCAAGATTTATTGAAGATTTATGCGAGGCTTTTGCTAGAATGTAGATACCAGCTGCTGCCCTATTTCCATCCACTTAACAAGCCAATTTAATACCCAGAATGTTAAATGCTTATGAAATTGGTCAAGGAATTGATTTCAAGTGCAAGAAAAGTAAAGGGGTAACTTAGTGCAAGGTCATTTTCACAAAAATATAAGATGTAAGCCACCACTCCCACATACACATATCATTGAAGTTATTGGCATTCAAACCTTAAATGTCTGTGAAACGACAAATATTTACTCCTGCTATTTTCCAGGTGGTCAAGCGAACGCTATTAAAAAACAGCAATTTGCTGATGATATTCGGAAGCTTACGAGTATAAATGGAAATTACATTCTAGGTGGTGACTTTAATAGTAGACACCGTGATTGGGGTTGCATTCGCGCAAATTGCTGGGGAAATATATTGCACGAAAAATTAACATCCCTCCGTATTAATATGTCTTACCCAGCAAGCCATACTTTAGTCCCTGCCAGCTCTAGGTGTCAAGGATCCACTCTGGATATTTTTCTCTCAAACTGCTCACAACTGCTATCCCAGGCAACAGTATTAAATCAGTTAAGCTCGGACCACCTGCCAGTTAAGATTGAATTGCATAAGCTGCCTATAATAGAAGAATCTTTTAGATTCGACTATAAAAGAGCCAACTGGACGCTTTTCGCTGGTCATCTCAGCCAAAACCTCCAACTAGTCCCTCAAGACTCTATTACTCAGCCAGTGCAGATAAATTCCATGGTCGACCAATTTACGAAAGCTATACAAGAGGCTAAGGAACGCTGTATTCCTAAACTTAGAAACCGGTCCACCACAAAGCCTCTGCCGCCTCGTATAAAATTATTAATAACTCGCAGAAATAGACACCGTCGAATCTGGCAGAGATCTAGGAACGTAGTTCACCTTGAAGAGGTTAACCGGCTCAACCACAGTATTAGAATAGAAATAGCAACTTATCGGAACCAGTCGTGGAACTCTTTTCTGTCCTCTCTGGACAAAGGCTCTTCTCCTTTTTGGAAAGTTGCAAAAATTGTACGGAAAAAACCTTCAAGCATCCCAACTCTTTCTGTCGGAGCAGTACACTGTTCTACACCAGAACAAAAATGTGAGGCACTCGCCGAAAGTTTTCTGGGGAATCATTCGAGTACAAACTGCTTAAGCTTCTCTGATACTGAATTTGATGTTCAAAATTGCATAGACCATTTAAATACCCTAGAAATAAATCCCGATGAAAATTACCTTATAAACTGTAGAGCAGTCTCTGAAATAATTAAAAAGCTCAAACTTAAAAAAGCACCCGGTCTGGACAATATTGACAATCTATGCCTTAAAGCTCTCCCTCGTAGTGGTATACGCTTCTTGACCGCCATAATTAACGCAAGCCTCCGAATTGGCTATTTTCCACAAGTTTGGAAAACTTCCAAAGTAGTCCCAATCAGAAAGCCAAATAAGCCTCCTGAGTCCCCCTCATCAAAGAGAAGATCTCATCCTTTGTCGACAATGCTAATCTACTCCCGAATGAACAATTTGGATTTCGTAGGGAACATAGCACAATCCATCCGCTAGTCCGAATCAAAAAGATTGTCAAACAAAACTTAAATAGGCAGATGTCCATTGGGATGGTGCTGATGGACATAAAAGCTGCGTTCGACTCCGTATGGCACAACGGTCTCATCTTTAAGATGACAGCTCTCAACTTCCCGACAGAACTTGTTAAAATAATACAAAGTTTTCTCAGCCAGCGTTCGTTTATGGTGTACATAGGTCGGGCCCATTCTACCGCGATTGATATCCCCGCAGGATGCCCCCAGGGGTCCTGCCTCTCCCCCCTTCTTTATAACATTTATACTTCGGACTTTCCGAACCTAAACGGCTGCACGGCCTCAATATTTGCTGACGACACCGCAATAATTTCCCCAGGTCTATTACCAGCAGAAATCACACAGAACATACAAGTAGCTTTTGACTCCCTCCAATCCTTTTTCACAAGATGGAAAATTCTGGTTAACACCGATAAAACTCAAGCTATATACTTCTCAAAAAAAAGATTGCGTAGATATCTACCAAACAACTACTTAGACCTAGATGGTACTGACATCCTCTGGGATAAAAAGGTTCGCTACCTAGGTTTCATTCTAGACCCAAAAATTAACTTCAAGGACCATGTAGGGTATACGATTGATAAAATCAATTCTCTTATCAGAACTCTGTATCCCTTAATGAATAGAAACTCACGACTATCAATTGAAAATAAGTTATACTTGTTCAGATCGATATTTCAGGCTATAATTTTCTATGGAGCCCCAGTGTGGTCTGATGTCGCCAAATGTCATATTAAGAGATTGCAAACAGCCCAAAACAAGCTATTAAAAAAGATTTTCAAGCTCCCTCGGCATTATCCGACCTCCGATTTGCACCACAAAGCCAATGTAGAAATGATAGCAGACAGACTAAGCCGACTGACAGATAACTTCAATGATAGATGTATATATTCAACCTATAATCACATAAACCAAATAATTATGTAAATATAGATTTAAGTAGTATTAAGTTTTTGAAAAAGATGTGGGTTTTTTTTTTTGTAAAGTTTTCCCTATTAAATCAAATAATAATTAATGAAATTTGAAAAACAATAATATAGTCTACATTATAACAAAGCAGAATAAGTCCATAGGCTTGAACTCTTAAAAACTATGTATTAGATATTAGAAGCATGCACTTTTTTAAAACAAACAGATGCAATAAATTGAAAAAAAAAAAAAATAAGATGTAAGCAAACATTGACAAATTTATTTGGGATTTAATGATTTTTAATTAATTATTTACTCCAAGAGGTTTGCTTTAATTTCATGCCCAAAACTTCTCAAGTTGAAAATATTCGTGTTCTGTCAATTTGCTGTCCCGATTTACTCCTCGATAGCATTATTAATTAAATCGCTGGGATTAGTTGTTTGCATTAAATGTATTACAGATCTACAATCATCTTCCGGATTCCCTAAGGCAGTGCAAATTCGCATCTACAAAAAAAAAAAAAAAACACAAAAGAGATCACAGTCAAGATTTTCCACACAACACATTCCCATGTTTTACCAACTGCAAGCTACTTACAATTTGCTCTTCATCGCGAGTAAGTCCTGCTAATGACTTCGCCTGATTTATCAGCATTAAGAGGCCATAGATTACCAATAGTCCAAATAGATAGGCTTTCATTTTTTTTACTTTAACGTCTGAATAGGTTTGCAAATAAAACAAGACTAAGTAGAACCTAAGACCACATTCAGCATGAAAGCTAAGCATAGAGGTTTAGCTACTGATAAGATGAACCCACGTCATAGAATACGAGAGCGTAAGTTTAAGTCGGCCCAGCCCGACTTCGACAAAACCACTATTTTTGATCAAATTTGAAGTGTTATTTTCTTTTTTTGGGCACTATTTCCTAAATAAAATTTCAAAATTAAATTAGTCCTGAAAAGTAGAACTGAAATAGGACCGCGAAACTAATTTTTGGAAATAAGACACCAATTTTCATTATGATTTTTTGGGTTCTTTTTTAATTTTTCTTCTTTGTGCTAAATACAAAAATCGCATGAGTCAAGGCATTTATATCAGGGATGCAAACCACTCGGAAATAAGGACTGGTTCGGTTCAGTGGTTCACCAAGTTTTTGAACCGCCGGTTCGGTTCATTGCATGGTTTTTGGGGCTTACTGAACCGCGGTTACGGTTCGGTTCGGTTCGGTTCGCTCTTTATTCATTTAATTAACTAAAGAAACATATTTTTGATAAAAGTATTCTGATTATTCATTAACAAAGACATTTCCGTATGAACGTTATCATTTCGTTTTTAAATCCTACATCTTTAAGACTGTTTCATTTAATTAGTATCCAGTTGATTAGTTTTATTATTCTTGTATATGTGGTATTCAAAACAACAAGGAATAATATAGATTTAAAAAAAATTAAATTAACTTCAATATGATGGAATTTTAGTTGACTTAATAATAATATTAATTATTGGAAAATGTTCATTCTACTGACACTTGTGTTAGTGGAACATCTAAAAACTATTCGAGCTATGCTTAAATTGATTTTCCTGATAAATATTTCAACATTTAATAATCTTTTAAGGCAGGGGCGCCCGTGCTCATTGCGCGAGACACGCATGTGTTGTTACGCAAAGGAATAGCCTGCGCGCATACAATTTGCGCATGCCATAAGCCAGCAAAAAAACAAAAACAAATCGTATGACTGCTCTGTGTTTTGTTGTTGTCGCGCTCTGACCTGCAACAACAACATCATATGTGTCTCTCTTCTCTCTCTCCTATGTCTCTCGCAAACTCGAACCCAACAACAAATTGCTTATGCGTACGGCTGAACGCTTGTCGCGCTATCGAGTATGATTTGCGTAGCAACGACCACACATACACACACAAACAAGAATCGGTTCTCTCTCTCTATCTAATTTTGTTGTTATTGCTTGAAATATATTTGGCGTATGTGTATTGTTCTGACGCGCGGGTAAGCTCGTTCTGGGCACCCCTGTTTTAAGGAATTATTGAATTGTTTGGCAAGCATTTTCAACTCGTTGTTACTTATCGAGTTCCATGAATTACACAGCCCAACAGTGATTTTGGTGCAGGTCTATTTTTAACAGATTATGTTAATATAGACTTCACTGAACAAAACTATTAATATGAGATCTAGATTCTTGAAATTGAATCCCTATTATTGAGTTGTTTGGCAAGCATTTCCAACTCGTCTTTACTTATCGAGTTCAAAGAATTATCGGTTATGTTTTCATTAACGTTTTGAATTTTGTTGTATATTTAAATTAAATGAGATTTAGCTACCTTTTTTCCTTTTGATTCCTGGAATCTAAAAAATTGCATTCAAATGCAGGCGGAGCTCTTGTTTTCAAACAGTTGACAATTACGGAACTCCTTTTTTAACCTTAATTTTGCATGCCTGCCAGCCATAGAATTTCATACTCATTTTCTATTTCAAACCAATCTTGATTAAAAATTCGGAGGTAATTCGCCAGTAACTTAATATGTAGATGAAGTGAACCGAACCATTTTATTTTTCGGTTTTGGGTTCGGTTCAGTATTTTTTAAAACACACCGGTTCGGTTTACGGTTCGGTTCACGAGTGAAAAAAGTGGTTCGGTTCGGTTAAAAACCGGTTCGGTTCAGAACCGGTTTGCATCCCTGATTTATATTGACCTAAAGCTTTTTTTACTTGTATAGCAATCGCACAAGCATCCCATTCCCGTTTTCTTTAAAATAAAACCGTAATCGAAATCGGACGATCGTTGGCAAAATTTGTTAAAAAATATTATGTTTACAGTCTGTATTTACGGAAACTGCTTGTGAATTGCGGATTTTAAACATTTTTCGAAATATTGCTATATAAGGCTCCAACAAGCCCTAATGTGGCAATTCGCCGTTCTCAGAGCCTTTCTATGTTTTGTGTATAGAGTTGAGTTTTTGAAAGAAAATCGCTTTGTGCTTTTGTAATTTGTCCATCTCAGAAACACTAAAAAACAACCTTTTTGGTCTACAACTTGGTCTGCCCCGCGCTTTGAAAATTTTGTAAATGATAAAAAGGCATTTGAGCTCAACCTAAAATTTTAGAATTTCGTTTCATAAAAATGAAGACGCAGGCAACAAAAATTATTTGAAAATTTTAAATTATGGAGGAAATTAATGGCGAGATTGAATATTTGTGCAGTAATTATGATATCATTTCAAATCAAATTAACGTTATACAAGACACTTTAACTTGGAATTGATAGTGCAGTTGAATTCTTAAGGTAACCCAAAAAGAAAATTATGAAAATATAGCCTTTGTTTTCGACTTTGAAATCTCGGGCTTGACCGACTTTCTCACTTGTTTTTCTCTGTGAATGTATACCCTTGGTATAGAGTATAAAAACCCAAGAGCACATTCTTTACAATGGCTAAATGCGGACTTTATGACTTAAACCCTTATCAATAAATTAAAAAGGCATCAGTTCTTGGGGTCAAGTGTGTTTTCGGTGGAATTTTCAAAACAGAATACCAAAAAAAATTCCACAAATCATTAAACTGACGTGCTCTAGCTAGTACTTATAAGTGTGTCGGCTGATAAGTCACTTCCCTATGAAAAAAAAATGAATTTACCTCGAAATACCGGAGGTGATTCTTTTTGCCATTTCGTAATTGTAGTTGACAAGATACAAAAAAAAAACAAGTGAGAAAGTTGGTCAAGCCCGACTATGTCATACTCTGTACAAAGAGTAGGGGCTGAATGCAAAGCTTCTACTGCGCGCATCTCTAAGTTTCTCTCTCTCTCCCTCTCTCACTCACACGTTGTTGAATGAAATGCAGTGTTGGTTGTGAGCACGGTTGCCACTTGAGTATAAAATAATGCACCAAAAAAATTTAAAAAAAGAACCATTTTCATAAAAAAAGAGCCAAAAATTTTTTCATTTTATAATTTCAATATATCTCTTTGTCAATGACGTAAAATCGCACATCCATTTCATTTCTTAAGTGTTCCTAAACATAAAAATAAAAATTAAAAATTTTTTTTAAACTTTTAATTAACTTGTTAACATTTAAAATAACCAAGACAGTCAATATTGATTCTTATTTCCAAAACAAATTTCTTCACTTATTCGTGTTATTTATTCATTTCATTGAATATAAAATATCTCTTTTAATTCCATTTCTTGAAAATTCTTAAAAGTACAAGTGAAAACAATCAATTTTTTATACCCTGAACTCATTAAAAATAAGTAAAAGAGGATCATAAAGTTGTACAAATGTACGTAACTGCCAGAAAGAAGCACCTCCGACCCCATTAAGTATATATATTCTTGATCAGCATCAACAGCCGAGACGATTTAGCCTGTCTGCATGGTAGCGTCGATCTCAGAGACTGTAATATATAGAGCCACAATTTTTGGCATGTAAGTAGGTGTCCGAGCAAATACACTGAAGATATGCAAGTGCGCCACCCCATTTTTTCAATTAAATTTTAAAATAAAAGAAATTAAAACATAAAGGAACCACAGTACTTGGTACAGGGTATTTTGCTGTCGGGGCACTCGACCGAAACACTCTTACTTGTTTGTATTTATCATGATTTTCTATATTTGAAAGTCATTTTTTTTAAGTTTTAAACCACACATAATCTGAATATGTATTCTTACAGAGCTTCATACTGAACAAAATTGAAGCCTGTTTCTCAATTTGGTTGTTATCAAACTTATGGTAAAAATATTACCCTCCGCCGAATCGATGCTGTGTGGAATAGAAAATATATTTTTAATATATCCAACTAATTCCTTAAAGATTTCAATATTAGTCCCATTTTTTACTTTTGCCACTTTTTCCCAAAATATAGAAATCTCCTTTTCTTTTTGTAACTTAGCTTCTGTCAACTTTAACACGTCCCATTGGAAATAATTTTAACAGGATCCGATTAAGACAAATTCTTCAAGTTTTCACTTAGTGGCATTATTTCAGTTTCTTTGCCCAAATTACGTTGGCTGGTGCAATCATAATGAGAGATTTAATACTGTCTCGTCTTAAATCAAACCGCTGCATTTCTTTCACAAGCGAAACCTCCCACTGAACCAAAAGCTCGTAAATAATATCTCTAACGATACTTACGCGAAACATCAATGTGCAAAACTATCGAGAAAACACTCGCAAACGATCCGCAAAGTAATCACCCGTCGCTCAGTTTGTGGCAGAGAAAGTTTCGTTCTCGATAGCCCGCAAAAGATTCGTTTGCGAGCCTTTTTCGATAGTTTTTGTGAGCCTCCTACGATAACTTTTGCGACTTACTTCACCAATCGATTGCAAGCCTTTTTCGTTATTGATAACTATAAGTGCAAAGAACGCAAGACAGGCGAAGAAAACGAAAGAATAACGGAGCATACAAAATAGGAACGAATATTGTTAGTTTCTGTCAAAATCATTTTTCTCCCTGTTCACATATCATATTCAAGCTTGAATGCGATAATTTGACTAAACTTTCACCTCTCGTATCACCTTTAAGCTCGAGTGTGATAGTTTTACGATACTCTTGCTTGACGTTCGCTTCGTGGTGCAGTGGGCTAGTAAAACTCGCGTACCGTTTCTTTTACTTTTAAAGTTGTGCATTTCACTATACACTGGCTATCCATATATGTATTGTTGGGCATTAAGACCAACAAAAAATTTTGTCATCACGCCAAAAATAAGAATTTAAGTCGCTAACATTAAATCTACTAAGTTTCATATTCCGTAAAAAATATGTATACATGTAATATGTGCTTTCATACTATAAAAATATATTTAAGATATTTAAAACTATCAATAAGTGTTAACTGCAAAAAATATCCAGGATCTAATTTAGGAATCGAATAATGTTTCACCTTTTTCGCTTATATAAGAAAAAAGAGCCAAAACGAGCCATTTCCAATAAAAAAAGTGCCAGTGCACCAACAGGATAAAAAAACACCAGTTTTGGTGCAAAAACACCAAGTGTGGCAACCGTGGTTGTGAGTGCGTGGGAGAGGAACTTGAGAACCGCTCATCCGATCTTTGTCATTTCTTCGGTTAAACGATACATTTTACGAATGACTAAATAGAAGAAGAAGAAGAAACAAATCATCAATCTACTGTGGGGGATATGGCGGTTTTTTCAAAATTACGAGGGCGGGAGTGGGCGTGGCAAAAATTTAAAATAAACTTGATCTGCCTGCAAGTATAAGAAACATTTGTTCCATACATGTCAAACCTCTGGAGGTGTATACTGTAGCCACATCGAGTTTGTTTCAGATTTGGAAAACTCCACATCCTCCATCATTTAGCTTTCTATGTATAAAAGCGTTGATCTCACAGACTATAGGAATTAGAGCCACAATTTTTGGCATGTATGTAGGTGTACACCGTACCCAGATTAAGTTTGTTCCAGGTTTGGCAAATTCCTCCTCCATCTTCTTCTAACCGCAAAAAAACTGTCAAACCTACTATTTATAAGTTTGAACCTAAGCTTCATTTCTTTGGTGGAAATAGGCTATTAAATATATCATTATGAATAGGCTGGAAATTCGAAGAAGAATCACGCTTGCAAACCGATGCTATTACGGGCAGTCCTGCAATACGGCGCAGAAGCATGGGCAATATCATCAGCGGATGAGGCGGCGATTGGCGTTTTCGAGCGAAAGATTCTTCGCAGGATTTATGGACCTTTGAAAGTTGGCGAGGATTTTCGCATCCGAAGGAATGACGAACTGTATGAGCTCTTTGGGGATACTAGTCTGGTCAAGCGGATAAAGCAACAGCGGCTGCGCTGGCTGGGACATGTTACCCGTATGGATGATCAAGCTCCAGCAAAAATGGTCTACAAGAGGAATGCGAAAGAACTGGGACAAGGCAAGGTGGGACGACCACCTCTAAGGTGGGACGACCAGGTGCGGAAAGACATTTCTAAGCTTGGCGTGAAAAACTGGTGCCAGCTCGCACGGAGCAGAAGCGACTGGCGGACATTAGTTGCAGCGGCCGAGACCGTCAAACGGTTGTGATGCAAGCATCGGGCCAATAAAGAAGAAGAAAGATCTCCATACCGGAGCCAGAATTGCCTTGTAAATTATAAGTTTTTTCCTGAATTCTAAAACAACCCCATGAGCCTTGTTTTGGTAGTCAGGCTTCTCTTCAGGGTCATCCCAACAATATGTGATCCTGGGCAAGTGTCACCTCGGGTGGATTAAGACACCGAAGCACACTTGTCCGTGTTTATGGCAATGTTCCATCTAGCGGCCCAGTTGCTAAACTTATTCAGGTATTCTTGAAGGGAATCTGTGTTAAAAACACTGAGAACACATAGTAATAAACAAAGATTTGTTGAAGATTTTAGAACATTTACTCGACATAATAAAAATCAATTGGATGTGAATCGTTCAGCTCTAAAGAAGTTTTATAATTGTAACTACGTTTCAATTAAATATTTTAGATGGAACTCGTTTAAGGAACTCTAAATGCAAAAACCTTTAGAAGTTAGTTAGCGTTGGCACATTTTGTAGAATGAGTTCCATCAAGCCACAATGCACTAGTTTTTTTTTTCAATTTTTCTGTAAGCAATAGATTTCATATTGTGTGAGTAGAGAGTTTCCTACTACAAGTGTCGAACTGAACTTCCTTAAAAATATCTGTAACTACTTACTTTAGAGTGTGTGCTGTAGTTATAAAGTCATCTAGGGAATCTATTGTGGTAACTTGGTAATCGTCCAACCTTCGTTAACATTGACATTAAAAAGTTCTACTCAAACTGTATTCGCTTCAATTTTGAAGGCGATAGTATAATTCTGACATAGAATTGTACAACTTCTTGAATGAAAGCAGTCAGAACCCAAGAAATTGCTCTAAGTCTCTGTATGAGTAGTTTGGCAAGAACTACTTTATATTGTGAACTGAACCTAGTTTTTCGAAAAAGTGGTCCGGTTCGGGTTCAGGTTCGAGAGGCCAAATTTATAAGGGGTTCGGTTCACGGTCCCGTTCGGCGAAACTGAAAAACCTGAACCGAACCGGTTCAGACCGGTTTGCAGGCTTGTGTTAAATAACAGAGCATTAACAATAACCCATATGGGCATTTCCGAAAAAAGGTCTACCAGGCGTTAATTTGTAAAGTTGTGCGAACTTACCCAAAAAAATATTGAAAATATAGACCACAAATCTACGTTTAAGAATATATTAATATATATTAATATTAATATATATAATAAAAGAAAACATGCTCCAGCGAAATGTCCAGGTGTTGTCGTGTATTTCAAGGGGGTGGTTTTGGCATGGGATGGGGCTAAACGTTATCTCACGATTGAGCGATACTTTTCGTGTAATATTTCTTCTGTAGCAGCAGGAAGCAAGCATCGAAATATGTATTCAAGATTTATTGAAGATTTATGCGAGGCTTTTGCTAGAATGTAGATACCAGCTGCTGCCCTATTTCCATTCACTTAACAAGCAAATGGTGAATGATTATGAAATTGGTCAAGGAATTTATTTCAATTATTCAATTATTACAAGGCACCACAATCTATGTTAAACAATTTGAAAAGTTGAACTTAATACAAAAGTAAGTATTAAACTTAGTTTGACAAATTTATTTGGAATTTATGGATATTAAATTAATTGATTAAGTTTAAAGTCTAGATTTTATGCACTCCGAGGGGTTTGCTTTGGTTTTAAGCACAAAACATTTATAATGAGTTGCTCAAGTTTAAATTATTCGTGTCTTCCGATTTAGCCCTGACCATTGATAGCTGTTACACTTTATTAATTAATTTGTTGGGATTAGTTATTTCGCATATCTTGTAGTAAGGATTTACAATCATCTTCCGAACTCATTAAGTAAGTACACATTTCCATCTAAAAAAAAAACAGAACACAATCAAGATTTTCCACACAACACATTACCATGTTTTACCAATTGCAAGCTACTTACAATGTCCTCCTCATCACGATCAAGTACTGCTGACTTCGCCTGATTCATCAGCATTAAGAGGCCATAGATTACCAATAGTACAAGTAGATAGGCTTTCATTTTTGTTACTTTAACGTCTGAATAGGTTTGCAAATAAAACAAGACTAAATAGAACCTAAGACCACATTAAGCATGATAGCTAAGCGCAGGGGCTTAGCTACTGATAAGATGAACCCACGTTTGCCACGCGTGCCAAAAATTGATAATAAACTTCATCAGCCTGCAAGTATAAGAAGCATTTTTCCCATACATGTCAAACCTTTATCTTTTACGGACGGACGGACGGACAGAGGGACAGACGGACATGGCTATATCGACTCGGCTGTTGATGCTGATCAAGATATATATAACACAAAACTACGTTAAAGACTATATTAACAAAATTCTCCTATGGCCACCCATAGAACCATTATCAACACAAATGTTCACCTACTTTGAACATCAATTTTAATACTAAATAAGTGAGAAAGTCGGTCAAGCCCGACTATAACATACTCTGTACCTGAAGTAAGCTGTGTGTGTGTGAGGGCGCGTTTTTTTAGCGTGTGTGTTTGTTTATGTATGTGTGTATGTTTGTCAATTGTACAGGGTATTTCGAAGTCGAGCTTGTCGACTGCAACGGTCTTACTTGTTTTTTCTGAGTATGTGTACCCTTGGTACAGATTATAGAAACCCAAGAGAACATTCTGTACAAAAGCTAAATGCGGAAACTTTACTTTTTGACTTAAGCCCTTATCAGTAAGTTAAAACGGCATCAGTTCTTGGGGTCAAGTGTGTTTTTGGTGGAATTTTCAAAACAGATAACCAAAAACATCCACGAATTATTAAGCAGTCGTGCTCTAGCTAGTACCTATAAGTGTGTCGGCTGATAAGTCACTCCCCTACTCTTCTTAATAACACGCAATTTTTTTATTAAAATTACAATTTCATTGGTCAGTTGATAGCAGTACCTTAACACTTGTTATACCCTTGGAGAGGGTATATTGAAATTGTCCAGATGTTTGTAACGCAGAGAAGGAAGCATCTCCGACCACATAAAGTATATATATTCTTGATCAGCATGACGAGCTGAGTTGACAAAGCCATGTCCGTCTGTCCGTCCGTCCGTCTGTTTCTATGCTATCTCCTCCGTCAGTTTTAAAGCTATCTTAACCAAACTTTGCACGAAGTCGGAACAGGCTGGATTGGACGACTTGTAAGAAGAACTTTTTTGTTTTCAACGCGAACGTCCCTATTACCTACATTTATAAGTTTTCTGTGATTTGTCATAATTTCACCAAGTTTGATGAAAATCGGACAACTATATATTTTGTACAAATGCCATACAGAAGACAAATCTGAAAAAGTCTCAATGAAAGTTTGGCGTGTTTGATTTTTCTCAGTTGAATTGATGTGTGTACCATCCTAGAAGCTTCATAAAACAAGCAATTATTGCTTAGTGTGGCCAACAAAAATTATAGAACTGCAAAAAGTCGGAAATTTAGTTTTAGAAACGGAAACTAAGATATGACTTTGACATACCATCTCGTAATCAGCATGAGTAGGCACGTTGGAATTAGTTAACGATGCTCTGGATACTCACAAAAGGTCACAATTTGTTGAACTGCGTTATTATTGATTCATTGAATTAAAGCTCATGACATGTGAGGCATAAGCTATTTGAAACGATTCAGCTCTGATCAGCTTAACAAAGAAACATGCTCAAATCTAGTATCTTTTCACTTGGTTCACTGAATAAAAAACAAGGATTTTCGTGCTTAATTTAAGAATTTTCAGTATTAAGACTTCATTAAGCCAGAAAACTCTTGATATAAGTACAGAAGTTCATGATTCAAGAGCAGTTTTAAAAGTCACTGAATTGTTGACTTCACGAACGTTTGGGATATGTTAAGCACGATTTGGGATTTTTTTAAGAACTTTTAAAGCTCAAAACAAGCATAATCGAGACTTGTTTATGTTAGCCAAGAGCGATTTGTTTTTACTTCAAGAACGAAACGATCTTAAACTAAAACTTTTTTTGAATAAAATTTTTATACCCTTGGAGAGGGTATATTAAAGTTGTCCGGATGTTTGTAACGCATAGAAGGAAGCATCTCCGACCACATTCTTGATCAGCATGACGAGCTGAGTTGATATAGCCATGTCCGTCTGTCCGTCTGTCCGTCCGTCTGTTTCTATGCTATCTCCTCCGTCAGTTTTAAAGCTATCTTAACCAAACTTTGCACGAAGTCTTTTGGTACAAATACGCTGCACATTTGTTGGAACCGGCCGGATCGGATGACTATAGCATATAGCTGCCAAAGGAACGATCGGTTGAAAAACTAGTTTTAGTGAGAAAAATTTTTTTGTTTTTAATGGTATCGCTCCCAACGACCGTATTTATAAGTTTTCAATGATTATACATAAATTCAACCAGATTTGTCGCAATCGAACCACTATATAGTATAGCTGCCATACAAACTGTAAAGCATATATCAAGCTCCAAGGGTATATAAACTTCGGACGAGCCGAAGTTAGCTTGCCTCTGTTTTTATTATACTCTGTACCGAAGGTACATAGAGTATATTAAGTTTGTGCAAAAGTATGTAACAGGGAAAAGGAATCATTTCCGACTATATAAAGTATATATATTCTTGATCAGCATCAACAGCCGAGTCGATATAGCCATGTCCGTCCGTCCGTCTGTCCGTCTGTCCGTCCGTCCGTCCGTCCGTATGAACAAACAGGTCTCAGAGATGGTAAGAGATAGAGGTTTGACATGTATGGGACAAATGTTTCTTATAGCTGCAGGCAGATCAAGTCTATTTCTAATTTTGGCCACGCCCCCTCCCGCCCCCGTAATTCGGAAAAAACGTTATATCTCCTACAGTTTTGAAGATAGCCCATTCGTACCTTCTAGAAATAGTTAGTAATAAGCAAAATGTATCGATTTGCCGAAGAAATGATAAAGATCGCATGAACGGTTCTCAAGTTATGAGCAAAAAAGGACACCGCTCTCCCCCCCCCCCCCCCACCCTTTCACAACTAACACAATCTTAGAGAAAGAGAGAGCGAGAGCGAGAGTGAGAGAGAAATAGAAAGAGAGACTTTGAGATGAGCGCAGCACCAGCATTGCATTCAGCTTCTACTCCAGGTACAGAGTATGTTATAGTCGGGCTTGACCGACTTTTTCACTTGTTTAAAATTGTAACTGTTGCGCTCCCTGAAAATAGCTGTTGTTTCGAAATTTTGATTATAAAATAACTATTAATTTCGGTCCCTTGTATTTATTGAATTTGTCTTACTTCTTTGCTATAAAGAAACTTCCATCTCTGTTCCCATCTTATGGGTGTTTCCTCTCGTTTTCATAAGTTTATACATGACTTAAACAATTAAATGAAAGTGAAAACTAAATAAGTTTCCCCTCACATTTTCGTTTGAGAATTGACCGAGTTTGGTTTTCATATTTTGAATTAAAATCTACTAATTATTATTTTGCAGTGCTTTTGTGGACAGTCGCCATCGTCATCGGGCGGTTGTTTTGTTCTTTGTTTTTCCTCTCAAATCTGAGCCAAAAGTAAAAGTGACGTGTTTTGTGTTTTGTGTTTGCCCCCTCCGAAACAATTTGCCAACTAATCCAACGGAGCAGAAATACACACAACCAAAATGAATGACCAACAACTGGCAGAAATGAAAATTTTATTTCCGTTTTGTGGTTTTAAGAATTTTTGGTATTTTAGTTTAGTTTAATTAGAGATAAAAAAAGTGCATACAAAATATTTTTTCATTTTTTTTTTTAATTTCTTTCACTTTTTATGCTCCAGATTTAGTCACCAAAGAGTTTCTTGCCCAGATCCATCATTCTGTGATTGCGGCAGACACGCAAGGCATCGGCCTTCTTTAGAACAGCCACCACATCCGCATTGATATCCACCAGCTGGGAGAGAAAGTCCTCGTAGGCGGACTTCACATTGGCCGGCAGCGTGCCAATCTTGACCTTCTTCAGGGTCTTGACAATGCCCTCGGCCCAGCCCGATTCCAAGGCAAACTCGGACAACCAGGGCACCAGAGGTAACACACCGCACATGGTCTGCATGCCCAAGAACCAAAGCTCCGACAGATCCGACCAATAACCCTTGTAGGCTATAGACACCACCAAAGCTGTGGGATCGTTGGATTCGTCTATGTTATAGGCATCCCAGAGGAAGCGTATGGTGGCCTGTATATAACGACAAATGGAGAAATCATTTTGCTTGACCTTCTTCGATTGCTGCTTGAGCAGGAGTAGACCCAAAACCGCCAGATTGCCATGTATCACCAGATTATCGGGTGTGTCCTTCAGTTCGGGCAGATTCTCCACCACAAATTTGAGTAGATTGGCAAAGGTGGGCGAATCCTCAGCCCGCTTGGGTTCGAGGACCGTAAAGTTCATCAAAATATTACACAGGGCCACTATGGCTCCACGTGCCTCCTTCATCTCGGCCTGCTGTTCGGGGGTGGGCACCGGATCGGGTTCGTTCATGCGTTTCAAACGCTCCGCACGCGGTATGGGTGGACGTTTCCAGTGGGCTATGGAGAAGTACAGCTCCAGGGACTCCACCATGACCTCATCCTGCTTGTGGGTAAATAACACACGACGTGCCTCATCCTCCACCGCAAAGTGACACAGAGCGGGGCACATGATGCGCAAGACATCAATGGGTGGTTCACCCTCCCTGGTACCATTACGCCAGGTCTTGAACTCGTGGAAACTCTCATTGGCTATCTTCAGCATGAAGGGCAACAGCTTGTAGATAGCCGGGCGCATGGCAGTCGTCTCCTGGGCCAGCCAAGCCGATAGAATTCTGACAATGGCAAAGATGAAATTCTTATCCCGGGGATTGCTACTCTCACGTATCTTGTCCTGGCTAACACGGTTGAGCACATTCAAGACCTGATTGAAGGCTCCCTTGAGTGCAGTGTAGGTGGTCTGCTTCTCCTTGGGCTCCAAGTCCAACTGATCCGTGGCCATGTACTCAATACACAGTTCCAGTATGACAAAGCAGCAGGTCAACAGCTCCGCCTGCTTGAAGGTCGTTTCCAATTTCTTCTCATCCATTTGCATGCGCACTTCAATGGCCGCCAGTTGGAGCAGCATGAGGAAGAACTGTTTCTGCTCATCCATGAAGGCCCATTGTATGCCCAGCACCTGCAAAGTGGTGGCTATCAAATGCAGCGCCGGATCACGCTGTTTGGGTCCAATCTTGGCTTTCAAAATATCACCACAGCCCTTGAACAGCGACTCGGGCCAGATCTGGCCCTCCAGAGAGTTCAATACAATTTCCTTGCGACACGTAATCAATATATCCGCCAATATGCGGCACAACTCATACTTTCTATCCGTATGATCTGTCTCCATGTCCAAGGAAATTCTCTGTATCAAGGCATGAAAAGCTGTGGGGTCCTCGGGCCAAGAGATCACCCCGAATTTATTCACCAGCTGCACTATCAAGTGCAGAGCCTCATCCGTTTGGAAACTTTGTGCCGAGTAAATCTGCGACATTTTGGGTATGGCTCCGGTGGCCAGCAGTGCCTGCTGACCTGGGGCATGGCTGGCTATGCTCTTCAGGCAACTGTAAGCCTCACTGACCACTATCAAATTGTCCTCATAGTCCTCATCATCTGCCTGCTCGACTATCTCCAGCAATGTGGGTATGGCATCTATGATATCCTTATGCGTGGCCAGCTCCTCCTCCTGACAGAAGCAGGTCAGTATGGACAGAGCCACACTCTTGTACACCAGGGGTGGGCAATCGCTGGGCAAATCTTTCGACACCAGCAGCTTCTTGAGGAAAGCAAAACCAATGGCCTCGAACAGCAGCTTCTTGCCCTCCTTATCGCAATCCCTGCCCTTCACCAATTTGGTGACCATGAACAGGGCCGCAAATTTTTCGGTATCATTGCGTGTGCCCTTCAACAGATTGGCGCACTTGCGCACGGGCTCGGGTACATCGGCCATCTCTTTGTGTATCTATAAATAACCCGCACACTTTCACTTGGCTACACTTTTCCCGTTGGCGTTCTTTGGGGCCGGTTTTCGCTTTGCGTTTCGTTTTGTTTTCCGTGGGCCTCCTCGCTCGTCAACGCACTCTCTAGCACTGATCGAGGCAGCAGCAGGAAACCGTGAGCAGTTTTTTCACAGTTTTCCCAAATTTTCCAAAGAGGCATGCAGCTGTTAGAGATTTGGATATGTCGGCTGTACACAAAAGAAACAACAAAAAATTCCCACACACATTTTATTTATACATTTAGCAATACCCTGGCTTTTGGTCAGAGTCTATGGACTACGAAGCCAAAGACAAGAATTTTTTAACGATTTGAAATGATATAAATTACACAGTTCAAAAAACATTTATTTTTAAATATCGCATAAGTATTTTATTCACTAAATATTGAAGAATTCGGGGCTGATTTCACATCTTCTACGTAAAGCTATCTTTCACATAAGCTAACAGAGTAAATTGTCAGTTTATCTGAAGAATCGGTCCTTAGTCATTTAGTTTTATAAGAGATTATTTTCACATATTATCATTAAAAAATCTTTTTGTTAGGTAGTCAGGTCCACAATGTCTTTAATGTCTAAAGCACTCCCGCAGTGAATCTTAATTTGGTAGAGCCTTTTTGATTGAAGGATGTTATATATAGAAATCAGTTTTACCAAAAAATTTATTTATACTTTTTCCAAAATTTATAATTTTGTTTTTCCGAAATAATTCCAAAACAGGCTAAATCATTGTCGCGTTTATTGTATTCCAATCTCTGTTGGTCCTTTCAATATTGGACTTTACAATACAATATCCTTGTTTGTTTTGCACGGAAACCCCAATGGAAGGCATTGCTTCTGGGTTTTAAATCCTTTTGGATGTTTCTGTCTTTGTAGCATCCGTTCGGCGGAGTCTTGTAGTACAATCTAGTTTCAACGGCATTAAATATCCAGTCTGGAGTAAATTTTTTCTAAATATGCTGGAATTTGACCTAAAAAAAAGCTGCATAGCACCAACTCTGAAGCCACAACCGATCTGGCGCAAATTGAATTTTTATCAGATGGGTCCACTAACAATTTAGTGATGGGAACGTAGTTGATAAAAACAAGAAAAAAATGATCTTTCCAAGTGTACATGTGTGATTTTTCAATTCCTTTTCTGATAAGGATTAATTAAAGTTGCTGACGTTTACTTTATTCTTTGCCGCCTGTATCTTTTGATTATTGTTCGTTTAGCAGTTAGAATAGAAAGTGATCTGAATAGCTATTAGGAACAATATTGGAGATCTGGCTGGGATTTGGTGCTGATCTGGTGGGGTTCTGGTGGTGATGTGATGGTGGTGTTTATCTGGTAGGGACCTAGTGAGCTCTGGTTTGGATCTGGTGTGGATCAGGTAGGGATCTGGTGGGGATCTGGGGGAGATCAAGTGGGGATCTGGTAGTGAGTTGGTGGGAACCTGGTGAGCTCTACTTGGGATATGGAGGGGCTCTACTGGGGATCGTGTGGGGATCTGGAGTTGGTCGGGTGGGGATATGGTGGGTATACGGGGAGTGGGGGTGTAAAGAGTGGCTGCATTAAGGCCAAGTTGTGAATTCTGTGCTGAAAACTATGTTTTTTGTTTGACAGTGCCTTAACAGTGACTAAACAGTGACTAAACAGTGACTTAACAGAGACTTAACACTGACTTACCAGTGACTTAACAGTGACTTAACAGTTCCTTAAAGCGACTTAACAGTGACTAAACAGTGACTTTACATTGATTTGAGAGTGACCTAATATTTGATAATTTAACATTAATTTATACAGAATCCAAATGTGTCTTTTTCCATTACTTAAATCGGATTCATCGTAAAGATCGTACCGTGCGCCTCATGACACTCACTCTTTTTTTTTAAAGTCGCGTCTGAAAAGGAAGAACCTACTTGATTGATCTAAATTTTCACCGTCAAGGCCAAACAAGTAAACGCAGTGATCTATTCAAAAGAGTAGCACCCTTACAATCTCTTGTCCAATCCATTAAAAACTAATTTTTTTTTTTCATCGAAAACAGTTGTCGAAACTTTAAGTGCAACTATCTCGGATCCATTTTGTCCAAAATGGTTGCAAAAATTTGAAGAGTAACTGTGATTTTTTAAATTTACTTCATTCTGGTGTGATCTACGATATTTTTGATGTCAGAAAATGACGGATCTAAAATAAAAGTCGATTTTCGAAAATTAGACTTAGAAACCCCATAACTCTGTTATTTACTGACCGATTAAAAATATCCTAGTTCATACCAGAATTAATTAATTTCTAAACAAAACCTCATGATCATTTTCTCTTTTAGGCAATCCGCTCTCAAAAAATTGTTGGAACCATTAAAAATTTTGGTTAACTTTGAAGCGGAATACAACAACAACAAAAATTAAGCAAGATAACACGATTTTTCATCCTCTACAATTTGATGTCACTCCTTATGTAAAATCACGCGCTGAATCCGAAAACTGAGCTTAAAAATATCTCAGTAGAACAGAACTCGAGATAATACCAAATTACCGTTTTTCGCATTTTTGAAAAAGGACCTCTCACTTAATTTCAAATATCACAATTATTAACAAGTTTTGTGCACCAAATTAAAGCTAATAAAATTATCTTTCAATCGTTCATACATCATCACCATTCATACATCATTGTCAAATTTGTGGTGTAGCTGACAATTACTAAGATATAGAGAATTTCGATTCATTTTTATCGCAAATTTAAAAAAAACTGTAAATTACACCGTTATTTTCACGAAGAAAATTTTTTTTTAAATTTCTTTCTCTTTCGGGTGATGAAACCTAATTTATAACAAATTCAAAAAGTGTTCATATTTCGAAATCTGTTAGAAATTGCAGAAGCTATTAGCATTTATCTAAAAAATGAGCAATTTCAGTTTTACCGTTCAAGTGGTCCATTTTGTTCCGCCGTTTGTGTGCACAGTTTTTGAATTTGATGAAAAGCTTTCAGTGTTTAGCACAGACACTAGTTGATCCGATGTATAATGATTTTAGTCCAACTCCTTGGTAAGTGAAGAGCATGACATCTCTGAATCAGCCGATGACTTAGTAAACTCTCAAGAACATGCTGAAGAGGGAAATCTCTTCTGCCAAAGTATACTAAACGATCTAATTAGAGTTATAGATCTTTCAAAAAAAAAATTAAAATTTATTTTAAATAATTTTTTTTTTGTTTTTTTATTATATAAATATATTTTTTTTTTTTTTTTGTTGTGAGGGGGTCAAAAAAAAAAAATTTTTTTTTTTTCCCCCCGGGAAAAAACAAACAAACCCAACCCCACAGCGAATGAATTTATAAAAAAAAAAATTTTTTTAAAAAAAACCCCCACCCCAAAAATTTTATTTTTTAGAATAAAAAGAAAAAAACAAAAAAAAGGGTTTTTTGTGCAAATGGGACAGTCGAACACGCCACGATCACTACGTTGGAAAAGAATGGCCGGTCCGAACGAATTACATAGTTGGCCGCGGATGCTGTTGTTGTTGTCGTGCTCAGACCTGCAACAACAACATCATATGTGTCTCTTTTCCCTCTTTCCGACACAACACATTTGCTAAGCGTAGTCGGCATTCGCTTCGCTTACTGAGGCCCGAGCGCTGTTCGCAATTTTAGGTGGCGCACACACACACAGAAATTTGTAGTTGTTGTTCTTGCTTTATATATATTTTTTGCATTAGTATTTCACTTAGCGCGCGCGTAAGATCAATCTGGGCACCCCTGCCCTATATTAAGCATGAAGTTTAACATTTTGTTATCACTCAGCGCATGCAGGCCCCAAAAATAAGACATAAGCTGTGTTTCTTTTTTAGCAGCTCTGCTATTTATTATCCGATCTTTATAAGAATTTCAAATGGGACATCGATATTTTTAAAATTTTGTGACTTTTAACAAAAATTGATTTTACATACAAACATTGACAATTTATTTGGATATTATTGATTTTGAAATATTTAAGTGTTTAATTATAGCTTAGATTCTAATTATCAGTATTTGCAGACTTCGGACGGATAAGCAGTTGTACTGATTTCAACTTTCCATAGGGTTTCCAGAAACTGCCATAATTTAACGCATCTTCTTGCAGATCATACTTGCCGTTGGGGTTCCTAAAAATAACATTGAAAATATGTATGCTCCATATTATCCACATGTTTGGGTACTTACACTCCCACACAACTGCCATACCACCAGCCACCATGATGTCTAACCGCGCACGCTCCATCTTTGAGTAAATCATTATCCGAATCGTATGTTGAAAATTTGTTACCATTGTGATATAATATGCCGTCATAATCATTTGAAGCCGTACATTCTCCCACAGTAAGAACAAATCCATTCGATTCGCTTCCTACCTCAAAGTTCTTACAATGTTGAAACTGTATTTGACCATCGAAATATTCGAGATGTGCATAAAACTCATGGGGTTCATGTGTGGTTAACCAGTGGATTTTATGCAGTCCTAAAAAGAACTCCCCCTCAAGATTACCAAAACCTAAGCTATAGTTATGCCAGTTTTGATAAAAGTCAAGGCTACCATCAAAACGCTTTTGTACAACTGTCCATCCTGGACCTGCAATATCATTCTCGCAGTGGGCGATGAAAGGTGTCTTTTGAGGTAGTTTAATTACACAAATTCCTGAGGGCTGTACAATAAGATTGCTACCGGATGGAGACAATTTTTCAACTAATTCCCTGCTCTCTGTGAGGTTTGCTTTAAGCATAATTATTTCGGTTTTAAGCAATTCGTTAAGATTTTCTAGGTTTCCGATATTATGCCCTAATACAGTTTTGACCTCTAATAAGTTTTCCTCAATTCTAGAATTTTTACTTCTTAACAATTCGTTGTCCTTTTCTAGGATTTCGATTTGACGCGTTTTATTAATTTGATTCTCTCTTAACCATTTTTCGTTATCCATTTGGTTATTTCGTTGAACTTGTAGTTCAATATTAATTTTCTCAATATTAATTATTTCGTTTTTTAACAATCCGTTTTCGTATTCAAGGCTGTCGAAACTAGCTTTGAGCTCTGATAGTTTTTTTTCAATTCTAATTTTTTCTTTCTTTTCCAATTGGTTTTGAATTTGAAGCCCCAACTTTGTAATTTTATTTTTATATTCTTCTAACTGCAAATTTTCCCTAACTACTGGTTTTTTACACTTTTTAATACAGTCAACGTATAGATTCATTTCTCTGAATGAAGAATCATCCAGAATCGCTGTGTAATCCCAAAACTGGCAATACAAAAAAAAATCAAAATACACTCATCACATTTCACTTAGGGTATTCACTTTGTTGAGCACATAGGCATTTGGGCAGGTTTGCCTGACTAATATATATATATTTTTTCAGAGTAAATTGTAGTTAGAAATGCTTACACTTTTCCCCAAGTGCCTATGTGCCCTACAAAGTGAACACCCTAACTGATTTATTGTTTGCAAGCTACTTACACCTTTACCCGAAACTTGTAGTCCTGTATAAGAGGACTCGGCCTGATTTATCAGCACACAGAGGCCAGTGATTAGCAATAGTCCAAGAATTCTTGCTCTCATTTTAGTAACTTTTACGTCTGGATAGGTTTGCATATGAAACGAGACTAAAGCTAAAACGACATTCAGCTTGAGAAGTAAGCGCAGAGGCTTAGCTACTGATAAGATGAACCTGACAAATCTTGAGACTAAAGCGCCAAAAATTCGTAAGAGCATGGGTGAATGGAGATAATGCGACAGATATGGTCAAAAATTACTGCGGATGTGCCTTCATTGCTATATACATCTATACATAAAAATTTCTAACAGGCGTATAAATCTCTTAATGAAATTTTCACTTGCCGAAAAGAAACTGTATCAAAAGTATTTTATACAAAAGCTGTATCTTTTTTTTACATTTTAAAGAAGGATTCATAAACATCTACTGACTTACAGACTGACATATAATCAACCCACTGCCAAAACTGTTTATCCTACAAAACTAAGATTCGTTTAATTATGCTGGAGCGCACTAAGAAACAAAAATTTGAAAAATTTCACCGTGAAATAGGTGAAAAGGCCAAAGAAAAGTTTGTATGAGCCACTTGGCTGTGGCGCTCAAGCATCATGTGGGCCTTGCTGATTTGCTGAGAGCGACTTGAATGAATGTGTCTTGGCTCTCTGAGACAGATGATAGTTGCTATGAGAGACATGTGTTAAAAAGAAATAGCAATTAACAAGTGAGAGAAGGAGAGGGCGTACACACAGAACGAAATCACATGTTAGTGGGGGAGAGGGGACTTAAAAGAGTGAAGAGCGCATGAAAAGGGATGTTTGGCGCGTGGTAAAAGTCAAGTGCTGTAGAGGGAGGGAAAAGCCAATTTGAATTGAATTATAATTGAAGAGTGGCTACCAAGAGATCAATTTGTTTTGATACTTAGTTAGTTATTAAAATTTTTAAAAATCTATAAAATGTTGCGTGAATTCGGAATAGGCCTGATAAACTTTAAAGGGTTGGAAAATTTTTCCGGATCTTTTAAAATAATAAGCAGAGTTCTAGATTATCATATGTCATTTTTCAAGTACCACTACAATAGTGTTGTGGCAGTCTTCAGAGTTCGGAAACTACTTAAGCTACAAATTGGGTATTTGATGTGTGTGTTGCAAATATGTAATTTAATATTTTCTCAATTCAAAACTGGTTCCTAACAATTTTAAAAGAGTTGTTAATTTGCAGCCACTTTAACTCCCATAAAAAACATATTAAACTTTGCAGAGAACCCGATCGTCGGCAAGTATATATGTTAAAGGGAATGTAAATGACAGTGGAAAGTACAAATGAGTAGGCCTCAGCATTCTTATAAAAATCATTTTTTCCAATAATGGAATATCCCAAAAATCGCCCTGATTGGACATTATTTTTTCTTTCCCTATAACAATTTTCATTTTCATTCTACGCCTATGCCAACAACTATCACATATTTTCGAAAATTGGAAAATCCAATTCACTATATATAGATCTTTTAAAGCGGATTAACTGCTCCTGAACTATTACAGTTCCCATTTTCCAATTATAACTGAAAGTTCATGGAAACATTACCAGTAAAATAAGAAAATAAAAAATTCCATTACCAAAATAATTTTTAAAACATTTTAAGCTTTAGATCGGTTACATATTCTGTAACAAATGGTTTTGAGCATCAAGCACTTAAAAAAATTTCATAAAATTCTTAAATTTTTAGGCAAGATTCGGAAAAATGCTGAAAAAATCGTATTATCTTTTTTATGACACAACAAAAACAAACAAAAATTGTGAATGGTAATTTTCGTTGGAATCATGAAATAATATTTATGTATAAAGCAAAAACAAATTCAATAAACAAACTTAAAAATTCCGCGGAAGCTTAGCTGCTGAAGAGATAGACCTCTGTACGTTATCAATAATTTTTCAGTTGTTTTTTTGTATTTTCGGCGAAATTTTTAATTGAAATAACAAAAAAATTACTAAGAATCTAAGCCATTGCTCAAGTGGGATGGCTGATAAGACATTGCCCTAAGTAGAAGCATGTAACTTGTTAATCAAATATTAATTTCGTTAGTCAGCTGATTGCTCTTTTCCAAAATTTTATGAACAAATTTAAAGTATGGGAAAAGTGAAGATTACACTTAGACTCATCATTCCGCTCCAATGTTCAGCCTTCCTTTTCCCTTAAGTATGATATACAAACCCACCATTTCTGGCAATTTCATAATTTCCAACTTCGATATGGCAGAATGTTTTCTTCATAAAATTATAATTTAAAGAGAATTTCAGAATTGTTTTGAGAAATTTGAATGTTTATTGAATATGTAAAATTATTCAAACATTTTAAATCAAGCAAATGTCTACGTCTTGGACCCACCACTGCACTCTCTCTCTCTCTCTCTCTCTTTTACACTCTTTTACTCTCACTCTCTTTGGTTTGAAATATTCTATCTTAACAATGCTCACGAGAGGCATTGTATATATTTAGAACATGATTTTTCTTCTTTTTCCGACTTTTCATGTTTACGTTTTAGTCAACTGTGGAAAAAAGCCACTGCTGCCGGCTGCATTTGTTCCAGAATTTTTCTATAGGTAATGCAGCCAAATATATAATATATACACATATGTATCTGTATCCATACTTACATACATGTGAACTTCTCTAGCTATATATACATATATAGAGTTCAGTAAGTGAGTGTGGGCTTCTGTATAAATAGAAAACATACCGAAATCAACACATACATAAAATGTACAATTTACTTTGTCATACACGTTTGTGTTTGGGATATATCTGCATTTTTGGTAAATCGTATTTGCATATTTAATGCAAATATGTTTTCTGGTTTTTAATTTGTGTGAGGTCAATGAATTTAATTTTGCATTGCATTATATTTAAATGTGAAATTCAATTTCGTTTGATTAAATACTAAAGCATATTTTTCGGTTTAGTTTTTGGTATTATTATATATGATATAGATCACACTTGGATTGTACTTAATTTGCAGTTTGTTTTAATTAACGTTTTTGAGGAAAATCATTGGTCTAATAACAAAAACAACAACAAAGAAATAAATGAATACGTTTTAAGAAGTTATGAATAGAAAAATATTTACCACGTGGTCTGCAGAATTTCCAGGATTTTTGTAAGTCCCTGCTGAACCAGAATAACTGCACCTAATAACTATAGTTTCAGTATTAAGCAGTATTTCATCAGAAGCAGCAAATCTACTCTTTATGAATTTGTGGCTACTTATTTAAAGTTTAACCTAAATATTTTGCCGACAAATCAAATGAAAGAAAACATTTGCTATATCTTTTGTTATTTATTAAACACCTTCCTAATGCTTAAGTAAACTGTTCAAAAAGTGGTCGGCGCACAGTGACCGGTTTGGCCGATTTATCGTTGCAAAAATCAAAAATTGCCATAAAGGAAACCCAAACTAGCCCAAAAATGTTTGCTTTGGCCAATTATTTTGGTTTTTACAGGAGTTCAAAGTTAAACAATTTTTGAACAACATAAATTTTTGTGGTTTTTGGTTTCAAATGTCTTGTTTGGAAACGTATGAAAACCAAACGGAAATTCCGATTTGAATTTGGTTATCATTTTTTTAAAGGTGCATTAATTTTGAAGAAAAATGAATAAGACAATTTTATATATTTTTTAAATTAGTTGAATTATGGTCGTCTTACTGAAGTACTAATTTTGTACCTTTTTTTCTCACTTTGATGGACCGTAAATAGAGCATTTTTCCTCGTTTGAAGTTCAAGAGTGAAAATGTTTGTATTTTACATATTTATTAAAAAAATCTAAAAAGGTAACCTTGCGCATTTTTGCCTCTTTTGAGTATTCACGAGCGGCAGGTCGGTTTCGCATTGCAAAAATCATAACTTTTGAACGGAAAAATTCCGATAGGAAGGTAACAGAGAATTTCAAAAATAAGTTTATGCTCATCATTGTAGGTCCACAGGGAAACTCAGGATCGGCTGTCAAAGTGCTTAGTCTAATACACTGAAAATGTTGCAAGAAATGGGCAAAAACATATTCACGTTTTTAAAACAATTTGTTTAAAATGAGGATGTAAAACTACTTTCAATTAACCAAATTTAATAAAAAGCTAACTTTTGAATAGAAACAATATTTATTTTGAATACAAATAAATATTTTTAGTAATGAATAATATAAGGTATTCACGACCAGTTAAGTTACTGAATTGTTAAGTTGAGATATTTTTGACAGTTTTACAAAAACAAAATTCACTAGCCAGAAATTCCAGAACTAAGCAGCCCTGCCCCTTACTATGTAATTGAGCAATATTTCTTCGGTTGAAATGAGAACTTCTAGTGTAGAAAATTAACATTCTGACAAAAAAAAAATCAACGACAGTGAACGAACGAATAAACGAATAAACAAACCGCACAGTACGAAAAAGTTTATAATTGAACTAGTTAGTTAAGTAAATTTTATTCCTAGGAATATTAATATCTAATGCAATGGTTTTTTAGTGACCCAACCTACACCAAAACGTCATAAGGCTGGTCTGCCGCAGAAGAGATGGACTCATGGTGATATTATTAAAATGGTGGAGTACGAATGCATAGGAGCTTGGAGGTAAATTTGATTTCTTATCCGTAAATGTGTAATTTATAATAACTTCATTTCAGAAACCAACAGCGCAGATTTACTACAACAAGATGCTGAAAGAATCGAAAGTTACGCCATATGCTAAATAAATATAATGAGACAAATGCTTGGTTTAACTCCATGAGTTCAGGAATTAACGACGATGATTTAGAACCAACAATCGACGATATGCTTTATAGGTAATGTAACTAATATGCCACAGATCTAATATAAATATATACACAGTGGGAAAAATGCACTAAAATTTTAATGTTAACACTTTGATTTTAATATTTTTACCAATGATTTAGCGTTAAATTTGGAATTCGTAAATATAATATAATATTTAATTTTTTTTATATATGAAAAATGTTTAATTAAAATATGAAAATATTTAATTTTTCTGTTTTTTATTAATTTTGTATATTTATTTAGTTTGTCCTGAACTAATTGGAGCCACTACCAACCAGTTGGGTCCCACATTTTTCGTGAACTAAACTTGGCACTTTAACAGTCGATCCTGAGTCACCCTGATGATTTTAAGCTTGTTTGAAAGATATCGAAATTCTCTATTACCTTCCCATTGCCATTTTTCAAATATCTCTTTCCGTTCAAAAGTTACGATTTTTGCAACGCTAAATCAGCGAATCCAGCCACTGTGCGGCGGTCAAAGTGGGTGTTCCAAAAAAAAGGTATAGTGCTGACGGCCACGATTCCACGTCTCCAGGTTGTGTGAAATGAAAACTAAAAATTGGGTTATAATCAGTATAGATGTCATTCTGGTCTGAGCCTTGAAAAATTAAAATTCGATTTTGGACTCTTTTTTGTGGTTTAGTGTAACAAAAAAAATTTGGTAAAATTTTTTTTAAAATATGATTGAGGGTCAGACCAGAATAGTGACCATTCTGCGTCGAGTACACTTTTAATCATCAACATCGGTTCGGTCCAGTTTCATGGCCACCAGTTCAAAAAATGTGACTTCGAGATAAAAGCATTTAAAGTTTGGAGTAATTTGAAAATTGATTGTTTAATGGAAGACATTGGTAAACAAAAAATAATATATTATTTTAAAGTATTTTGAGTTTTGAAATTCGCCTTTTGGGGCGTTATTCTCAAATATCCAAGCTATAAAAAATGCAAAAAAAAAAATCGAAAAAAAAATTTTGCACATGGAGAATAACTAATAAAAAGCTTTCGTCAAGTTCCGACGATCTACGATCAGTCGAACTAAGACAAACTAAAATTTCCGTTCATACCCATCGGAAAGCTCATAGTGCCGCTAACTTGACAGGCATCATCGATTGGCATAATTTTAAATCGATGGTAAGATTTTGCATTGCCCTTGACTTCTGCATTCCACATATCCTCCAAAAATCACTAAACATTTGCCAAAGCCATTAATAAAATTTAAATGTAAGCAAATCAGCGTAGTGTGACCGTTTCACATCTTGTGGTATTTTGATGAAGGGTTGTATTTTAGCCAGAGCTCGCAAATAACTGTTGACCGTTTTTTGTTCTCCAAAAATAACTGTTATATACGGACCCTTTGAGCAAAGAGTCAGAGATGAACCGTTCATGTCGTCTCTTGAATAAATCGCTCTCGCTCAGAGAACAACCCATATATTTTTTCCCTTTGCTCTGCTCAAGCAAAGACCGTTTGAACGTGAGCGAATAAAATAAAAGTCATTTGCATTTGGTGTATGGTATAAGTGGAGTGAGATGGTGGCTCTGAGCTACAGAAGCCAAACACAAACAAAAAAAAAGACCGTTGCGTTTTAATTCCTGCTCAGTCGGATCGCTCTCAGTAAGTGGTCATTAAATGAGCATAACAAGAATAGCTCAAATGAGAACAATCAACTGAAAACCAAAACAAATCGGAACGAGGTGTTTTGCTCAGAGTAGCTGCTGAGAACAAGTTGTTAAGTCTGTAGTTTGTCTGATTACTTAAAAACGTGCTGAAACCAAAAATGGAAAATTTTGGATGTGCCTTTAATGTGAAAGATACCTGCAGATATCGCTGAAGAGACAGATGAGCATACTATTTCCCCTAGTTCATTGCTTAAAACAGAGATCATTGAAGATTTTACATGACTGAAAACTAAAGCTATAGTTTTCTACTCAAATAATTGGATCAAAAATGCCCGGAAAGTTTCCCAATTTAGCCTTAATAACCAAACTTTCATCAAAGTTTTTCCAAACTATTTGCCTGTGTGAACTAAGCTCTAGACCTATTGCTTAATCTCCCTTCGTAGTAACAAGTCTCTCCTTATCCTCCTCTATAAATTCTAAATAAATTTTTAAAAAAGGAGCATTGTCGACTATACAGCTGTTTCAGGAACTTCCCGATTCTAGCATCAGCTTACATCTGCAAGTCGGCAGAGACCTTTTCATGCCAGCATTCGACTTAAGATTAATTATAATTAATTATTTGAATTTAAGATGAAACAATCTCGTTTTTAAATATGAGAAAAAAAAATGACAAAAATAAATTAAGCATTTCTTATTTTTACGTTTGTTTTAGTTATTAAGGAGGCATTTTATAAGTTGCCTTCACACAATTTTATTTATAATTTCGTTGTTGCTCTCAAAATTTTAGTTAAATTCCTCTAGCGATGCACATCATTGCGGTATTAACTGTGCTAGCACTTTTGGTGGTAACAATTAACGTTCATTTACTATAATGTACTCCCCCAATTATTACTTAATATGTTTAAGGTTCATCCGATTGATGGAGACTTTCGGGAGGATGTGCTCAACGAGCACAATCGTTTACGGAAAAAGCACGGCGTTCAAAATTTGGTGCTAGACAACAATTTAAGCACTGAGTGTGAAGAGACTGCAAGGGTAAGACCGGTCAAAAATGAATTTTCACTTTGAGTAAGAATTGACACAATCTTCTGTTCAGAAAATGGCTTTTGACGCAAATCCGCAACTTCCTAAGGAATCTGAGGATGCTGAGGATGCTGAGGAAGAGATCCTTGAGAATTGGTGTTGTGTACCTGAAGAGCCTCTTGAATGTGTACAAACGTGGTATGATACAATTAAGTACCACGATTTCGAAAAAGCCGAGCTTGTGAAAGAATCCAATCCTTTCTATTTGCTTGTGTGGAAATCACATAACAGATTAGGCGTTGGGCAGGCTGTAGGGTAAGTTACTTTGTGGCAGAAGCTTGTGACAAAATGTTTTATAACTTAACTTAAATTGTTAGCAATACCTATAAAGGAACACAAATCTGTGTTGTTGTAAAATACGATTCAGTTACGGATGTGATACATGATGTGCCGAAACCGATGTAAGCTGAAATAATTTGGTACCAAACCCGAGTCCACTAAAACTTTTAAATATAATTAGATAAATGTTAATTTCTTAAATATCTTTCAGACCCGATTCCGAGTTGAGCACCACCCCCAGCAACAGCACCAGTTCAAATATTTGGAACTCTTTTCAATGCTCTGCTCCTATAACATTCTCCTGGCTGGCTATATTTTTATTGTACTAATTTCGAATAAGCAAAATTACGTGTGATCAAAAAAATTTTAGTAGTGTCTCTTGATTTATTGAACTGCAGTTAATTGGATAGAAATTTCTGAAGGTAATATATCTTTTGTTTAAGGATTTTTCCTGGGGATTTTACCAATCTCAACGGATAAACAACAAAAAAGTCATTTAAGTTTAACTATGCGTCCCTTTTGATCTTTTCTCCGCCAATTTTAATTTCGGTATGGGTGCAAGGTATACTAAACAAGTTAGGCTCACTCGCTCTTTCACAACTCCTTATATTTGTGTCAAAGAGAGCGAGAGCGAGAGAGTAATATATTTCAATACAAAGCCTACTAAGCTACTAAGTAAAACACAAAAAATTCGTCTTGGAAGATGCTTCGCTTACAAAAGTTGCTTACTCATGGAGCAAATAGAATTAGAGAGGAACGTTGCTCACATGATACCGCTTCTGTCAGAAAATTGTCAGCTGTTCGCTCTCATTTACGCTCATTTACTTTTTGGTCAGCTGTTCGCTCTCTCTGGATACATTTGGGTTATGGTCGTCTTGCTCTAACCACAGTGATTTCCTACTGGCACTTTGAAGTATCTTTTTGGGCACTATCGTCTCCATTTAGCACCAGCAATATTGAGAGGCAACGCAAATTGCCTCTCTGAGAGAACAAGTGCGCCTACCTTGTTTAGAATACCTTGATTAGGCCCAACATATTGCAGTTTAATTTCGATGCTTATTACTATTAGTTTGAACATGGGCCTTTTGTCCGTGGGCGTTTTGTCATGTCACCTTTGAGAATTACAAGCAATATTGGCCAAACAT